>CM040240.1:35952528-36318004 GCA_022545495.1 Chrysanthemum lavandulifolium
AGTTATAATTATAATATGTAAAACAACTCCTAAATGCTCAAAGCTCTTCAATGCTACTTTGTAGAGCATTAGAAAATGAGCATTCAAAAAATAGGTAAAGCTAATTGCTACTTGCCAAACAAACATTAAAAATCACAATCTTCAATCTTTCGCCACCGCCTCCTAAATCTTCCAAAAGCTCTGCGCCAAACACACCCTAAAATGAGGTTTTAGATTTATGGTGCCATGGAAATTGGCTATATAGTGTTCGTTGACTTCGTTATATTAATACATGTGAATAGTGAATGACAATTCATGTCCGTGTTGGTGCGAAAACTGAATTGTTGGTTTCTACATTATAATTAGGAAATAACTTTCACGAAAGGAAATGAATAATGGTCATTAACGAAAGATTTGTCTCACCAATGTTTGTGTGTGATTCCTAATGCTAACACGTTCAATTCGTAATGACCAAAGTAGGGATGTCAGCTACCTCTTATTGACTTAAAGTGTTTACATTATGAAATCCGATTGCAAGCATGAATGCTCTTAGATGATTTTACACAAACACAAAATAAGAAAAAGCGTAAAATATATTAATAGTAATAAAGTATGCATGTTATTCAATTGTAATTCTTCACATGATGGGGAAATAGAGGCCGGAATAGTGAGGCGCGAGTGTTGGGGAGATGAAAAAACAAGATAAGCTAGTGTAGCGGCATAAATATAAACTCACATTAGATCGTCGTGGATGTATCAAAAATCATCCGTATATCAATATGTTGCACCTTGAGAATTAGAAATTTAGAATGATCCACGAAACACCATATGCATATAATTCATTAATTAATAACTATAGTCAAGATCCTCTACATGAAAAAGTCTATCAACTAAAAATGTATTTGTGTTCCTTATCATGGAAAGTTCAATTATTCCTACTGTTAATAAAGAGAAAAGTCATTCACTTGACTAGAAGTCAATGATCTTTATGTTTTTAACTTGTATATCATGGATATGTTGCTATCATTTAAGCAATTAGTTTACAATGGCCAGGGTCATATATTTCCTTCATTTAGTCACTTTTCTACCATTTTCTATCGTGGCACATAACGTCAATAGTTCTGTACCCGTGGCTCTCACCTTCAGGTGATTTTGAAAACCTAGTTGAAAATTATAAAGTATACAATAAGCGTTATATTCAGAAAATGATTAACATACACAGCACACATAAATTTGGTTCGATCATGACACAGGACTGACCTGAGACAACCTGCGCCACGTCACCTTTCTCTCGTGACGCAGGACAACCCGGATGCCCGGTCGACGACTCAAGATTTTTTTTTTTTTTTTTTTTTTTTTTAATTCAAACATTTTAACATTAAATTTAAATTTCATTCAAATTAAAAAAAAAAAAACATTACATCTACGAAATTAAAAAAAACATTACACTACAATTTAAAAAAAAAAAACCATTACAATACGAAATTCAAATAAACACTAGAATACTTAAACTAAGTTGTGAATTGGATAAGAATTAGATTGAATTGAATGTAGATGAAAATGGTAAGTTGTGAATTGTGTTTGAGGTAAAGTGGGTATTTATAAAGTGGTAAAATAGGTTTGAATTTTTTTATTTTTATTTTTTATTTGAATGACCAAACGGTCGAGTTTTAAAATTTGTATTAATGATGCGTTGGAAAGGAGAAAAGCAAGCGTTAACATCGAGTGTCGAAGGAACCGATGTTCAGTTTTTTGGTCCTTCGACCGATGTCCCAACCAGGCACCACATCCATCCCAACCGATCTCCACATCGGTCGATCTTCAAAATTTTGCGTGCCCAACCGATTTGCTAGGCTCGATTGCGACTAGCCTTATATATGCATAATTAAAAACAGTTGGTTGTTTTACACATTGAATGCTTCCTACCACGTATCACAGTTATACATACTTTCTGTAAGTAGAACTTTGAAAATATATGTGGATTTAAAAAAAGTATTTCTGTTGACTTCAATCCAATCATCTTCACTATTTATTCATCCGAATATTGTATTTGTTGTTTATCTTTCTAGCAAGTATTTCTGGGATGTAGATTTCTCAGGTAATCTATTAATTAATAATACAAAGTATCCTATGTGGTTTATATGTGGACTTCAAAAAAGTATTTCTGTTGACTTCAATCCAATCATCTTCACTATTTATTCATCCGAATATTGTATTTGTTGTTTATCTTTCTAGCAAGTATTTCTGGGATGTAGATTTCTCAGGTAATCTATTAATTAATAATACAAAGTATCCTATGTACAGATTTCATAGAAGCTAAAATAACTAAACAAGGGTTAAAAAAAAGTATTGAATAATGAATAAACCACATAGGATACTTTGTATTATTAGTTAATAGATTACTTGAGAAATCTACATCAATCCCGGCCCAAAGGACCCAAACCCCACTATCCGGGTTTGAGTCATCCGGGTTTGAGTCAGGTACTTTATTACGTGAGAAAGATCAGCTAACCTTTCTTACACCTGATCCAACATTTTCTCATTTCATCTCTTTTCCAGCCGATGGTTTTGTGAGTTGTTGCGTTATCCAAATTTACCGTTTTGTCAAGAAAATACTATGATTAACGAACTTGAATGTTGAAGTACTAATTCTTTGTAGTTGTACACCAACAAAGTTGATCAGTTGTCATCTCTTAAGTCTCATTTTTGGCAATACATCCAGATGAGTTTTTGTTTCCGTGATCACAGTGTCATTTGGATCATGTTCTTAGTTAAGGTATAATTTAGTATGCGATGATTTTTACCTCTATATTGCCAAAAACCATATTGACAAAGATACTTTTAACTGAATTTCTTCAGTTTCTAGATGCAATTTCAATCAATAATTTTGTAATTATTATGGTACACTCACAATTCACGAACAATCCAATTTTCCTTATGATGTAAACCACACTTTAGACTTTTTTGTTCTTTTAGTTGTAGTATGTCAAATGCAACAAAAGTGTAAATTAAGAATAGGGCAGTAATATTCTCACGGATGTATACATTCATATCCTCACACTTACTTAAACATTTTGTACATGATCTTCTCAACACTCTCCTTCTACTATTCTAGTGTCTTTTTCGCGGCTAGCTACATCACATGAAACAGAGCAATTGAATAACATTCATACATTTTTACTCCAAAAAACGTTTTAGTACAAAGGATATGGGTGAATCTCATATCTCAGCCCGTTACATTTTTTTTTTCTATTGGAAAAATTATTTAGCAACACCATATTCATAATAAACTAAAATTGACATTAGAATATGAGGTTTAAGATTTATGGTGCCATGTAAATTGGCTATATAGTATTCGTTGACTTCGTTATATTAATACATGTGATTAGTGAATGACAATTCATGTCCGTGTTGGTGCGAAAACTGAATTGTTGGTTTCTACATTATAAACAGCAAATAACTTTTACGAATGGAAATGATCGAATAATGGTCATTAACGAAAGATTTGTCTCATCAATATTTGTTTGTGATTCCAAATGCTAACACATTTAATTCGCATTGGCCAAAGTAGGGATGTCAGCTACTATACTTCTTATTGACTTAAAGTGTTTACACACTACAACAATCAGTCTCTTCGCAGGGGAAATATCATGACCAAGTATAGGTGCTATGGTATACATATCATGTTAAACGACCGAGTCGAGGTGCTATGGTATACGTAACATGTTAAACGACCAAGTATATGTGCTATGGTATACGTATCATGTTAAACGACCAAGTATAGGTGCTATGGTATACGTATCATGTTAAACGAGCGAGTATAGGTGCTATGGTATACGTAACATGTTAAACGACCAAGTATAGGTGCTATGGTATACGTATCATGTTAAACGTCCGAGTCGAGGTGCTATGGTATACGTAACATGTTAAACGACCAAGTATAGGTGCTATGGTATACATATCATGTTAAATGACCGAGTATAGGTGCTATGGTATATGTATCATGTTAAACGACCGAGTATATGTGATATGGTATACGTATCATGTTAAACGACCAAATATAGGTGCTATGGTATACTGGTCTCACACGAATTTCCAACAAAAAAAAGGCGCCAAAAATTCCCACCAAAAAAATGGCGCCAAAACTTCCCACCGACATGACAAACACATTATACAGTCCTTTTATCTTCACACGAATTTCACAACCTCTTATCCTCAAAACCACTCAACCTCACAACCTCTTATCTTCACACCAATTTCAAAACCTGAGATGGAGCCATTTAATCCTTTTATGTGTTCTTGTGGAGCAGGAAATATAAGATTAAGAACATCACATAGAGAAAATTCATCTGGACGGAAATATTATGCATGTCCTCTGTCGAAGGTGAACAATCATACATTTCTTATTTGTGTAACTATACAAATAATTGGGTTGTAATCTCTTATAATTTTCTTATTATATAACAACCCAGAAAAGAAGATAATGGGTGCGGATATTTTGAAAGGTTTTATGGATATTTAAATATATGTATGTCCGGATTCGAACTCGAGACTTCGGGATTGCACACATTACGTATGAGAATTGATGTACATAATTAATATAAATAAAGTGTTATTATTATTAATTATTAATCACTAAATAAAACATAACAATAGTTAAATAATTAACGAGGTTTGGTTAACGGTCGTTAAATATTAACTACAAGGACTAAGAATGAAATTAGAAGTCGGGAAGGTTCTAGAATCCCTCTTGGGAACCTTGGCCGATCGGTGGGGGGTTTACAAACCCAATCCTACACAAACTTGGTCACCAAGTTAAGTTACCTATAAATACAATCCCTTGTATTCATTCATAACTTAATCTTGGATCATCAATAACCTAATTTCTCTCCTTCTCTTCTCCTCTTTGTGTGGCGGTCGAAACACCCAACCTCAAGGGTTTTCGATTTTGTCTAACTCAAAGATAAAAGTATTTGGTTTATTTGTGATTCAAGGAACTAGCTTTTCCACATCAAATCGCTATTAAGACGCGTGTGTACAAGAACGAAGAGCAAGCACGCTTGAGCTTGTATTCCTTGGTGGTCGTTTTTTGGTGGGACGATTTTGTGAAACCCTTTGTTAGGGTTTTGGGTTTTGTTACTTGATCACATCATCGTTTGTTTACTTGAATTCTTAAAAGTGCGCACTTTCTTGTTTGGTTAATTAATTACATATATTATTCCTATTGTCTTCCATTGCATGCTTTGATGATGTTATATGTTTTATGTATAATTGTTATGAGTATAAAATTCCAACATGGCATCACGAGTAGTTAATATGATGTTATTAATTACCAAAACACATAAAAATTGAATCTTTATGGTTATATGCATGCTTTTATGGTTTCTAGGGTTTTGAATTTGAAACCCTAATTTTATTTATATGGGTCGATTACCCTTATTTTTTTAGAGTTAACTACATTTTTGGTCCTTGTGGTTGTACTGGATTCCACTTTTGGTCCATTTGTTCAAAAGTTGCGATTTTAGTCCAAAATGCATAGTTTGGTTCCTTTTGGTCCATTTTCTAAAGTTAGTTCGAGTTAGTTAAGTCGTTTGCAGCGTTAGTCCTTTATAGCGATCGTTTGCAACGTTAGTCCTTTATACCAAAGATCTTTTGCAACATTTGCAACGTTACTCCTTTCAGTTAGTTAGTCCTTTAAAAAAAATTGTAAAAAAAAATTCAGAAAAAAAATTTGAAAAAAAAATTATAATTTTTTTTTCTAAAATAAAATTCGAAAAAAATTTCGAAATATATTCTAAAAAGAAAACTTTTTTTTTTCCGAAAAAAATTCTAAAAAGAAACTTTTTTTAAAAAATAGTTTCGAAAAAATAATTTTTTTCCGAAAAAAATTTCGAAATATATTCTGAAAAAAAACTTTTTTTTCCGAAAAAAATTCTAAAAAAAAACTTTTTTTTCCGAAAAAAATTTCGAAAAAAACTTTTTTTTCCGAAAAAAATTTCGAAATATATTCTAAATTTTTTTTTAAATGTATATACATTGAAAAACGTTTTTTTAAAAATGTATATACATTGAAAAAAAATCTAAAAATATATTCTAAAAAAAACGTTTTTTTTTCCGAAAAAATTTCAAAATATATTCTAATTTTTATACATATTTATACATTTTAAAAAAAACGTTTTTTCAATGTATATACATTTTAAAAAAAACGTTTTTTCAATGTATATACATTTTTTAAAAAAGTTTTTTTAGAATATATTTTGAAATTTTTTCGAAAAAACGCGTTTTTTAGAATATATTTTTAGAATTTTTTCGGAAAAAAAATGTTTTTTTTAGAATATATTTCGAAATTTTTTTCGGAAAAAAAAAGTTTTTTTTAAAAAAAAAAAGTTTCTTTTTAGAATTTTTTTTCGGAAAAAAAAAAGTTTTTTTTTAGAATATATTTTGAAAATTTTTTCAATGTATATACATTTAAAAAAAAATTAGAATATATTTTAAAAAATTTTTCGGAAAAAAAAATGTTTTTTTTTAGAATATATTTTTAGAATTTTTTTCGAAAAAAAAAGTTTTTTTTTAGAATATATTTCGAAACTTTTTTCGGAAAATTTTTTTTTTTTCGGAAAAAAAAAGTTATTTTTTAAAAGAAGTTTTCTTTTTAGAATATATTTCGAAATTTTTTTCGAATTTTATTTTAGAAAAAAAAATTATAATTTTTTTTCTAAATTTTTTTTTCCGAATTTTTTTTTTTAGAATTTTTTTTAAAGGACTAACTAACTGAAAGGACTAATGTTGCAAATGTTGCAAAAGATCTTTGGTATAAAGGACTAACGTTGCAAACGACCGTCATAAAGGACTAACGTTGCAAACGACTTAACTAACTGAACTAACTTCGTTAGAAAAATGGACCAAAAGTGGAACCAAACTATGCATTTTGGACTAAAATCGCAACTTTTTGAACAAATGGACCAAAAGTGGAATCCAGGTACAACCACAAGGACCAAAAATGTAGTTAACTCTTTTTTTTAATTAGGTTTTAATTTTGTAAAACTTGTAGAAACCCTAGGATTGCATGCTTATTTTATGTGGTTAATTAATGAATAATTGTTATGTGCCATGTAATATGCGTATCTTGGGTGATAATTGTTATGCGGAATCCATGGTGGAACATGCATGTTTTGCCATGGAGTATTGTTTATTGTATATTGATTAATTGTTAAGTGATACACACATGTTTTATTTATTTAATAATTATTGAATTGGGAAGACTCAATTATAACTAATAAAATTAGTTATGTGCTAATTGGTATACTATTAACTTGGCTTACGCAATCGACTTGTCGATGTATGTAGCTCATCTACCTTGCGAGATGAAAGTCCTAGTTAATGTATGCATTTATTTACGCCTAGAATTGTTATTAGAGTTTATTGAAATAATTATGCATGTGGCTAATTGTTTTACATATGTTAAATTGTTTAGTTATATGTTTATATTATTTGAGTGTGTTTAATTTTTATTAAAATGCTTTTTGTTTATATATTGTTTGACATGTTAGTAAGCAAAAGGGTTTTTATGAATAGAAAATTAAATGGACTAAATAATGGCGAAATTGATTTGTTATCTAAGAATTATTCTTGAACTTTTAATCGATGATGCGATTGTACTAAATGGTTAGAACGGCTCACCCACTAGAACAAACTATAAAGGGGTATTTAAGAAGTGAGCACAGTCTCCTTTGAATGGATGTCTAAGGTTATGCCTTTGCGCTTACGGTCCTCCGCCTCGTATGCGTTCGATTGGAGCTACCTAGTATAACCATTCTATGTACGAAGCATCTTAGTGCAAAGTTGTAAGTTTCTCAACGCATCGATTAAAACTTTGTAGAATTCAATCTTAGCAATTAAAAATCTTTAAGTAAGTTTTGAAAATTTTATGTTATAAAGTTGTATGCATGCTTCTTTATACATAAGTTTTGATTACACGTCAAAATCGTACACTTTAAATTTAAGTTTATGCCATCTAATGATATGAAACACTTGAAATTGTAATTTAGTTATGTGAGACCTTGATCTAGATTACAATAATGAGGTGAATTATTTTGTTGTGTGAGACCTCGACTTTATGATTTGCGGTTTCTAAATTAGACAACTTAATTAAGTTAGTTAGTGAGACCTATAACTTAAGGCATAAGATGGGATAAAACATGCTTACGTTTTGCATTAATTGTTTTGGCAAAATTGTAAATCCCATAATTTTGGAATTGAAAACTTGTTTGTCAATTATCGTTTTCAACGATTACCTATTCTATACTTTCACCACTAGCGATCAACCGGTGTGGTGGAACTATGATAATGAGGATCCAATATTCAAGGAAAATACTATGGTTAATATGAATATTGACCAAAGGGTATTTTATTTTCTTGAATGTTTTCTTATCGAAAGTACTAACTTTTGAACTTTTATTTACGTAGAAATGGCTCAAGTTGAATCTCTCGTACTAGCCTCGTCGTTCAAATCTATGTTTGATCGAGAGAAATTATTTGTAGCGCTAATTTCAATGATTGGTATCGCAACTCGAATTGTCTTGAGGGTTGCCAAAAGACTCAATTATTTGACTACGCCTTGTCCTCCCGAACTGCGGTGATGCTCTGCTACTGAAGCACGAGCCGCATGGCAATCTGAGTATGACAAGTATAATGAGGTCGCTTTGCATTATGCTCGAGAGTATGAACTCAAGCTTGCAAAAGCAATTTGAAATTACTTCCCTAATCTCATGCTTGGAAGAATTGCAAGGTTGTTTGAAAAGCTGTGTTGTGAGTCAGTATGACTTGATTGATGCTCTTCATAGTTGCAAGCAAGGAGATGGGAAACCCGTGGCGCCAACGTCTGCGGAAATGATGAGTTACATGGACCCGGTTAGGCGTTTGAACTATGTCTACCCTAATGACATACAAATTGGCACGATCAATGATCCCTTAACAAGGAATTTGATGGTTTCGCGATGTGATTATAATATGCATTGCACGGGAACACAATCGATGAGGTACATGCAATGCTCATTGATTACGAAAAGGTTTGCCCAAGAAGGCCTCTACACCGCGGTTTTGACCATCCGAAGGGTAGAATTTCTAAGCCTAATAAGCCGCTAGCGAACAAGAAAGGGAAAGGTAAGGGTAAAGGCGATAAGGAAAACAAGTTATGACTTATCGGCAAGAACCCAAGTACCCTCCCAGCGTGAGAATCCGAAGAGGATCGGGCTTGTCATCAACACCGAGGTTGGACACCGGAAGAGGAATTGTCCACCGTACCTTGATGAGTTGCGCAATAAGAGGTATAAAAATCTTGCACGTGGCGATGCTTGAATACTCTTTTGATGATAGAATTATTTGCTTTTCCTCAAAAATAAATTCACGGGTATATGATCTTTGGATGTGGTATTCACATATGTAATACAACGCATGGACTTAGAGGAGCAAGGAAGCTTGCCTATGGACGACAATACCGCACGTGGGTAATGGAGCACATGCGATCGTTGAAGCTATAGGCACGTTTGATTTAGTTTTACCTTCGGGTTTAATACTGTCATTAAACGATTGTCATTCGCACCTTCCATTGTTAGGGTGTCGTTTCTGTTTCCTTGTTAAAAGATATTGGTTTCGTTCATACATTTACTTGATTATGGAATTTCATTTCTTTAAATGATGTTTTTACTTTAATGTTATTCCAATAAATGGTGTGTTTGAAATTGATTTGCATGATAATGTTGTTGATAAAAATAATTATGTCTTTAGCATCAATAATAAAAGAATCAAAAGTGATTTGGATTCTTCATTTCTTTGGCATTGTAGACTTGCTCATATAGGCAAGAAACGCATGCAACAATTTGCAACACGATGGGCTTTTGCAAGACATCAATGATGAATCATTTGATAAATGCGAATCTTGCATATCCGGGAAGATGACCAAGAAACCTTTACAAATAGTTTAGAAAGGGCTTATGATCTTCTTGGTGTGATACATCTTGGCGTATGTGGACCACTAAGACATGTGTCAGAAAGGGTGCTAGCTACTTTTAACCTTCTCGATGATTTCGGTCGTTATGGTTATGTTTATTTACTTAAACATAAACATGAAGTCTTTGAAACATTTAAGATTTTTAAGAGTGAAGTAGAAGCGCAACTAGGAAAGAAGATTAAAGCTCTTCGATCCGATACAGGTGGTGAATATTTAAGCCAAGAGTTTAAAGATTATCTAGTGAGTGTGGTATTGTCCGAGAACTCACATCTCCATATACTCCACAACAAAATGGTGTATCGAGAGAAGGAATCGTACATTGCTAGACATGATACGATCAATGTTTAATCTTACAACTCTTCCCTTATCCTTTTGGGATTATGCTTTGAAGCTAGCATTCGCATATTGAACATGGTTCCAACTAAGAAGGTTGATAAGACTCCTTATGAAGTGTGGTATGGGAAACCTCCCAACTTGTCTTACTTAAAGGTGCGGGGTTACGGCGTTTGTTAAACATGACTCTGTGATAAGTCTGCAACAAAGATCATTAAGTGTGTCTTCGTAGGATACCCAAAGGAAGCGATGGGTTACTACTTCTACTTTCCACACGAAAATAAAGTAATTGTTGCTAGGTATGGAGATTTTCTTGAAAAGGATCTCATATCTCATGAATTCGATGGGAGAGTATATGATCCGGAAGATGATCAAGAAGATACAACACCTTCGAGAACACTAGCCAACCTCAAGTAGAACACGAAAGTCCAGGCGTTCCACACGAGATTGAAGTGGTTCCCATTCGTAGATCTTCAAGAGCTACGTGTGCACTGGCGTCTATGTCTCAACGTAGAAGGCGAGGAAAATATGTTAGGGGATCTTGGTGAACACGCTAACTATAAAGGCGCCATGATGAGTCCCGAAAAGGAAAAATGGCGAGTTGCAATGAATGGGAAATGCAATCCATGAAAGATAACGAAGTACGGATAGAGGTTGACTTACCTTCAAATGCTAAGGTAGTTGGAAGTAAGTGGCTCTTTAAGATAAAGACCGACATGGATGGCAATGCACACACCTATAAAGCTCGTCTTGTAGCTCAAGGTTATACTCAAACCTATGGGGTAGACTACGAGGAGACATTTTCTCCTGTGTGCGACATTAGAGCTATTAGGATTCTTATAGCCATAGCTGCGTGCTATGACTATGAGATATGGCAAATGGATGTCAAACCGCCTTCTTAAGCGGTCGCCTAGATGAGGACATCTATATGGCGCGACTGAAGGGTTTGTGAATCCAAAGTTTCGAAGCGTGTATGCAAACTTCGAGATCCATTTATGGATTGAAGCAAGCATCAAGGCAATGGAACAAGAAGTTTGATGAAGAAATCAAGAAATTTGGTTTCACTCAAAATCTTGATGAGCCATGTGTGTATCACAAAGCTAGTGGGAGTAATGTTATTTTCCTTGTCTTATATGTCGATGACATATTGATCATGGGAAAAGACATTCCAAGTATGCAAGATGTAAAGTCTTATCTTGGAGTGCTTTTCTATGAAGGACTTAGGGGAAGCGACATTTATTACGGGAATCAAGATCTACCGAGATAGATCAAGGCGGTTAATTGGACTAAGTCAAAGTGCTTACATTGATAAAATCTTGAAGAGATTTAGTATGCAAAATTCCAAGAAGGGATATTTGCCGATGCAAGTTGAACATGGCTTAAGTAATAAACTATGCGCGTCAACACTGCCGAGGTGGAATACATGAGGAAAGTTCCTTATGCTTGGTGTAGGATCTATCATGTATCTTTGTGAGATGTACAAGGCCCGATGTGGCGTTTGCACGAACATTACCGGTCGGTATCAACGAACCAGTGTGAAACATCGGCAAGTCATAAGAACATTCTTAAGTATCTAAGGGCTACTAAAGATATGTTTCTAGTGTATGGAGGAAATCCGGATGCGTAACTTGATGTTCTGAGGTTTTGCGATCGTCATTCCAAACGATAAAGATGATCTGAAGTCTCAGACGGGTTATGTATTTGTCATTAATGGAGGAGCGATTGATTGGAAGAGCAAGAAGCAAACAACGGTTGCGATGTCTATTCTGAGTCGAGTACATAGGCGCTTGAGCCGTGATGGAAGCATTTGGATTAGGAAATTCATTTCGGGACTCGGAGTAATGCCTCAATCGAATTACCTTTAAATGTGTATTGTGACAACTCTGTCGCAATAACATTTGCCAATGAGCTGGAGTCATGAAGGCGCGGACATTTTCCTCGTCGATATCACTATGTTCGAGAACAAGTCGACATAGGTGAAATCAATCTACTCAAAGTTCATACGGATGAAAATCTAGTCGATCCCTTTACGAAGCCTTTGCCAAAAGATAAACTTCTTGACCATCTTGATGGGATAGGACTTCGTTTAGCTAGTAGTTTCATGCGGATCTGTGATTAGTATTTGGATAAAGGATGTTATGAACAAATATTACTTTAATGAAATAAAATAGTTATTTATGTTTATTTTCATTTTCTTAATATTATATCCTATATTTGCATGTTTAATCCGTGAGTAACTTATGTTATTCTAAATAGTCCGTTGTCGATCAATGATGTGGGAATGTCATTGAATTAAGACAAATCGAGTTTTAGTAGAATATATTTTAAAGTATATTGATGCGTGGGACATACAGATTCACATGATATTCAATGAATTGAATATAGGACTCATCCCAACTTTACATGATGATACTTTTGGATTTTTATCATTAAGTATATCATGAAGTGTTTATCCTCGACTTGAGATACCGGATAAGCGATATGAATGTAGTGCATTTGTGAAAGATAGTCTAACGCTATCCGTAATCGGTAGTTATAAAGGCTATTTTCTAAGTGTTGCAAAATTCATGAGTTATGTTTGTAGTCAAGAGAATTTGTTCATTTGAATTTGTTTCAAAGCATAATACTATATTTGGGCCCTCGTAGGGTTGACAAGATGTTTGTATGGCCATACCCAAGATCTATCGGAATACGTTCGGATGATTTGGTAATCTTGTTCAATCATATACAACGAGAAATGAATATTAACTTATGAAATGACTTGATCCATATTCATAGTTAATGTAGTATTAGTAACAAAATGATAAATAAAAATGATGAATCATTAAATGGTTTTCCAGGAGACCATGCTCGATTCGATCCGGGGCGTTGGCGTGTGAAGCTAGACTAACCAATGTCATTACTATATTTAGTAATATCCAGTGGGGCTGAAAGGTTTTATGGATATTTAAATATATGTATGTCGGATTCGAACTCGAGACTTGGGATGCACACATTACGTATGAGAATTGATGTACATAATTAATATAAATAAAGTGTTATTATTATTAATTATTAATCACTAAATAAAACATAACGATAGTTAAATAATTAACGAGGTTTGGTTAACGGATGTTAAATATTAACTACAAGGACTAAGAATGAAATTAGAAGTCGGGAAGGTTCTAGAATCCCTCTTGGGAACCTTGGCCGATCGGTGGGGGGTTTACAAACCTAATCCTACACAAACTTGGTCACCAAGTTAAGTTACCTATAAATACAATCCCTTGTATTCATTCATAACTTAATCTTGGATCACCAATAACCTAATTTCTCTCCTTCTCTTCTCCTCTTTGTGTGGCCGGTCGAAACACCCAACCTCAAGGGTTTTCGATTTTGTCTAACTCAAAGATAAAAGTATTTGGTTTATTTGTGATTCAAGGAACTAGCTTTTCCACATCAAATCGCTATTAGTACGTGTGTACAAGAACGAAGAGCAAGCACGCTTGAGCTTGTATTCCTTGGTGGTCGTTTTTTGGTGGGACGATTTTGTGAAACCCTTTGTTAGGGTTTTGGGTTTTGTTACTTGATCACATCATCGTTTGTTTACTTGAATTGCTAAAAGGTACGCACTTTCTTGTTTGCTTAATTAATTACATATATTATTCCTATTGTCTTCCGCTGCATTCTTTGATGATGTTATATGTTTTATGTATAATTGTTATGAGTATAAAATTCCAACATATTTTATGTGAAAAATTCAATTTGACGAGTACTTAAGAATAATCTCTTCTGGTTCAACATCTCAAGGTTCTGGATCTGCACCAACAGAGTTCTCGAGCTGCAATGCCAAAGATCTTAGGATAAACATGCTGGAATCACAAAAATAGGTGCTAGAGACAAGAGTAAGGATGCTCGAGGCAAGACTTGAAATGGCAAGGATTCCTGACGACCACGCATGTCAATCGGATGCATTACTTCGTGAGCTGTTAGGTGACATGGAAAATCTTCGTATGTAGTAGTAGTTGTTGTTGTTGTTGTTCTTGTAGTTGTTGTTGTTGCTGTTGTTCTTGTAGTTGTTATTGTTGTTGTTGTTGTAGTTGTTGTTGTTGTTGTTGTTGTTGTTGATGATGTTGTTGTTGTTGGAATAATACGTATGTTTAACTAATTCGTATGTATCTTTCAAGTATTTTTATAAATCAAAGCACATGCTAGATTTGTAAAGCATAATTACATTAACTCAATACATGCCCAGAAAACAAGAAGATTTGAAACAAGACAAATAATTAACCTAATCTTCTCTCTCTAGAACAAGAACATTTACTAACAAAGCTCATAGAAAGAATCAGGGCCAAGAACCTTTTAGTTAGAAATTTTTAGAAGAAAGAAAGCAACTTTGAAAATGACACTATGTGGGGTGTGTGTTAATGCAAAGAAAGATGAGCACACACCTCAAACACTTATCATGATGTGTTGTTCTCATTATTTGAATGAAGGATATAACGTCGCTTAGAAGAAAAAGTTGCAATAAAGTGTATTTTTGTAAATAGTACTTTTGCCGGGGACATGTCCCCGGGAAAAGTTTTGACGGGAATAAAGGCGGGAACAATTAGCATGCTTTTGACTTTGGTCAAATTTTCGTAAAAGTGAAAGACACTTTCGGCGAGGACAAATCCCCGGCGAAAGATGTCGTTGAATTTTTACTAGGCGGTCAAATTATGTTAAATATTCAACAGACTTTCGCCGGGGACATGTCCCCGCCGAAAGTTTTCGTTGAATTTTCTGTAACTGGTCAGCATATTCATGTGCCACGTCAGCTTTGGTTTTGTCGTTTAGCGACTTTCGGCGGAGACACAGCGTCCCCGGCTAAAGTCTCCTCGCCCATCCATCCGATTGTTGTAGTGACATTATGAAATCCGATTGCAAGCATGAATGCTATCAGATGATTTTACACAAACACAAAATAAGAAAAGCATAAAATATATTAATAGTAATAAAGTATGCATGTTATTCGATTGTAATGCTTCACATGATGGCGAAATAGAAGCCGGAATAGTGAGGCGAGAGTGTTGGGGAGATGAAAAAACAAGTTAACCTAGTGTGGGGGCATAAATGTAAACTCACATTAGATTGCCGTGGATTATCAAAATTATCCGTAGAAATATCAATATGTTGCATCCTTGAGAACTAGAATAATCCACGAAACACCATATGTATATAATTCATTGATTAATAAGATCCTCTGCATGAAAAGGTCTACCAACTAAAAATGTATTTGAGTTCCTTATCATGGAAAGTTCAACTACTCTACTGTTACTAAAGAGAAAGTCATTCACTTGACTATATGTCAATGATCTTTATGTTTTTAACTTGTATATCATGCATATGTTGCATATCATTTAAGCAATTATTTTACAATGGCCAGGGTCATATATTTCCTTCATTTAGTCACTTTTCTACCATTTTCTATTGTGGCACAACGAACTAACGGCAATGGTTCTGTAGCCGTGGGTGCATCCCTCACTGCAACAGACAATATCATACCATGGCTCTCACCTTCTGGTGATTTTGCTTTTGGGTTTCAACGTATTCAAGGAGAAGATAACTTTGTGTTATCTATATGGTATGACAAGATACCTGACAAGACTATCGTCTGGTATCCACAAACAAATCCCGTGCTTTCTAGAGGATCGAAAGTTGAGCTAATCAATAGGCGTGGGCTTGTACTTAGTGATCCTCAAGGCAGAGAGGTGTGGAATTCAAGTTCCATATCAGATATTTCTAATGGTTTTATGAATGATACGGGTAACTTTGTGATTGTAGGTAGCAATTCTAGTAAGATATGGGAGAGTTTTAATTATCCAGCAGATACCATGTTGCCTACTCAGGTTATCGAAAGAGGTGGAGTGATCAATTCAAAGATGAGCAAAACTAACTTCTCTAGAGGAAGGTTCCAGCTTCAGCTGCTTCAAGATGGTAATCTTGTTCTTAATAGTCGAGATATAACTACCGATTTTGCTTATGTTCCTTACTATACTGCTCAAACTGATGATCCCTCTAATCAATCAAATTCTGGTGACCAAGTGTTCTTTGATGAAACCGGGTACATGTACGTTTTGAGAAGAAATGGGCAAAGATTTGATCTTACTTCAAGAAAAGCAGAACCTCCTTCCGGAGATTATTATCATCGAGCGACTTTAGATTCTGATGGGGTTTTAACTCGATACTCCCACGCCAAAAATCCCGCCAGCAATACAAGCTGGGAAGAAATATGGCTTGTACCAGCGAGAAACATGTGTGCTCAAAGCATTGGGCTTGAAGGTAGCAGGGCTTGTGGATTAAACAATGTTTGCAGCCTTGATACAGACCGACCAAACTGTGAATGCCAGCGGGGGTTTTCATTGCTTGATCCCAATGATCCAAATGGTGACTGTAAGCCTGATTTCACTCCAAGCTGTGATGAAGGAAATGGGAAAGAAGATTATGATTTCATTGAACTCTCGGATGTTAATTGGCCACAAGATGACTATATGCGCATCAGATCAGTTTATGAACAAGACTGCAAAAATTACTGCGCCAAGATTGTTTCTGTGCTGTTGTAATTTATGGGGAAATCAATGTTGGAAGAAAAGCTTCCCTCTCTAATGGAAGGAGAGGAAGTTCAGAAAATGCCAAGGCGTTTCTGAAATTCAGAAAAGGTGATCGTCCGTCAGAAAGACCTCCTCAGTTTTCAGGAGGTAATAAAGATAAAAAAAGTTTGATATTTGTGGGACCAGCCGTCTTAACTACAACTGTGTTTGTATTCATAGTATTGAGTTGTGTGATTTGTGTAGGCTTTCTTCTAATCTACAAATATAAGGCCAGAAATCCAAATCCAACTCATATAGCTGTTGATACCAATCTGCCTCGTTTTACATATCAAGAGCTAGTTGAAGCTACTGGTGGATTCAAGGATGAACTGGGAAAGGGGTCTTTTGGGATAGTTTATAAAGGCGTAATAGGTATAAACACTGTGGCGGTGAAGAAGCTATATAGGGTGTTTCAAGAAAGTGAAAAGGAATTCCAGACTGAGGTCAATGGTGTTGCAAGGACTCATCACAAAAATTTGGTGCAGCTACTTGGCTATTGTAAGGAAGACGATCAGCGGCTATTAATTTATGAGTACATGAGCAATGGCACTATAGCATCCTTTCTCTTCGGAAAAATCAGACCATGTTGGAAACAGAGGAGTGATATTACTTTAGGCATTGCAAAGGGACTCTCATACCTCCATGAAGAATGCAGCACCCAAGTAATCCATTGTGACATAAAGCCTCAGAATATTCTTCTTGATGACTACTACAATGCTAAGATTTCTGACTTTGGATTGGCGAAACTTCGAATATCAATCAAAGTCATACAAGTACTGGCATAAGAGGAACTAAAGGATATGTTGCTCCTGAATGGTTTAGAAACACCCGATCACAGCTAAGGTTGATGTATACAGCTTTGGTGTGTTGCTACTAGAGATCATTTCGTGCCGTAAAGTTTGCATTTTGAGAGTGGTAACGAAGACAGGGCTGTTTTAACTGATTGGGTATGGGATTGTTATCAAGAAGGTAGACTGGATACATTCGTTGAGGATGATTTGGAGGCCTTAGATGACTACAAGAGACTAAAAACATTTGTCATGGTCGCTATTTGGTGTGTGCAAGAAATGCCTTCTTTGAGGCCAACCATGAGAAAGGTCATCCAGATGCTTGAAGGAATTGTTGAAGTGTCTGAACCTCCATGTCCGTTCCTTTCTCTGGTACCGGCATTGATCTAATCTAAAAATTTTCTTGCCATTTCCTTATAAATCATTCTATATATTGTTTTATGGTTAAATAGATTCCTAGTTGTGTTCTAATATCTATTGAAATTGAGCGTTGAAGAAAGTCAAATGATATCGAATATGTAAGCTTTCTTTCTTTTTTTTTTCTTTTTTTTTTCCCTCTTTCATTCTTGATTTCTGTTCATTTTTTTAGGATTTTTAACTAGCACCAAATTTACATAGATTATAACTGTTTCTCTTGTTTTTGAAAACTTTTGTATGGAAGATTCAACAGCTTCAACTTAAATTTTCGACAGCTTAAACTTAAATTTTGATAGTGAAATTGGAGCACTTGTGCCTATTTACCGGATGTTTTGCCGTATATACATACTAAACAGCGATCTCAGATTTCAAATGAACTTCGTATCTTTTTCTTTGATTGTAAAGAAAATTACTTGAAGAAGATGCATGTTGGTAATAAGGAACTCTTGGTGATTGTTGAAGATATTAAACTAAATATAGTATATTAGAAAGTTTAAGGATGCTTATGTAATAAACTAAAGCCGAAGGGCTAAACATGTGTATTAGTTACTTAATAACCAAATGGCGGTTACAGGAAGTTAGAGTCGGTTATGGTTGAACCATTGTGATGGTTCATGAATCGACATAGTACCTTCTCGTTTAGTATAAGTAGGACAAAAAACCAGGAAACAATTTGTATTTCATATTAGCAATTTCATAATAAAGTTATAGTTTATTCATTATAAAGAAGTGTTATTGTTCGTGAAACCAACAGTGGTATCAGAGAGTGTGTTCGATTCAGGGAGAAAAAGAAATCGATCAGAAGGGCTTTTTATTCATATACGAAACAAAGAAAAGAAACGGGTAGTTTTAAGATCAACAGCAGATTAGAAGCGGGTTTGATTGTCAAAAGTGGTGAAGCGGACAATAGTTGTCATTAGCGAGGAAGCGACGTGACAATCTTTTGCTAGACGGATTTGGCTTTCAGCAAAAAGCGGGTTTGATCACATACCCGAAACCGATTATCAAGATTGGAAAGGAAGGAAGAAAAAAGACAATGACAAGGCGACGGATCAAATAAAACAAGAACGAGTTACGAAGGATAGTGGAACATCAATGACGTTCCAATACCGGTTCTCAATTCAACGAATTACACGATTTGGGCGATAAAGATTAAAGCATTATTCAATGTCCATGGAATGCAGGAAGCAGTTGAACCAACAGCGACGAAGTTGATAAAAGAAAAACAACATGGCAATTGCAATGTTATACCAAGCAATTCCGAAAATATGGTTTACAAATTGCAAACCTTACTTCGGCAGAAGAAATTTGGGAAGCGTTAAAGGTTCGACACGTGGGAGTTGAAAGGGTTAAGGAAGCACGCGTTCAGACACTCGAGTCAGAGTTTGAATCATTAAAAATGGGTGCAAATGAAGCACTAGATGTCTATGCTTAGGAAAGATTAGTGAGATTGTTTCACAAGCAAGCAATCTTGGACATACTTTGGATGAAAAAGACAAGTTCGAAAACTTCTAGGATCGGTGCGGAAAAGTTTATTCAAATAGTAGCGGCGATTGAGCAATTTGCGGTTTGAATAAAATGTCATTTCAAGAAGCCGTGGGAGATTAAAAGCTTTCAAGAACGGACGAAAAAGGCGATCAAGGAAGAAGACGGGTCCATAGCCTATTCTTGACAAAGTAGATGAAAAGGAGAAGACCAAGGAACACAAGTGTGAATATTGCGGTTGTGATGCAAGACAAAAGACTTTGGACGTGGCCAGGGCGAGGTCGGGTCCGGGAGAAGTCAAGGCGATGGTCGAGCACAACGGGACAAAACAACGTGAAGTGTTTCAAATGCAATGAACTTGGGCATTTTAGCAATGAATGTCCAAAGTGGGAAAATAAAAAAGATGAGGCAAATTTGGTTCAGTACGAGGATGACGAGCCAACGCTATTATACACCAGTTGCAAAGATGAAGACGAAGACCTCATTTAAACTATATTTAGTTTAAGGGGGAGTGTTGAAGATATTAAACTAAATATAGTATATTAGAAAGTTTAAGGATTCTTATGTAATAAACTAAAGCCGAAGGGCTAAACATGTGTATTAGTTACTTAATAACCGAATGACGGTTACAGGAAGTTAGAGTCGGTTATGGTTGAACCATTGTGATGGTTCATGAATCGACATAGTACCTTCTCGTTTAGTATAAGTAGGACAAAAAACCAGGAAACAATTTGTATTTCATATTAGCAATTTCATAATAAAGTTATAGTTTATTCATTATAAAGAAGTGTTATTGTTCGTGATTTACCAACAGTGATTTTAGTGTCATCAATCATTTAGTGTAATGGAGATTTACCCGAGACCAAAAGAATTTCAAGTTAAGTTATAATACAAGTTAGGACGTGTGGAGTGCACACTTGTAAAAACTAATTAACTTGATTTTGGTGCGAGAATGGAACAGGTTGTGAACGTAAGTCAATGGGCACTATAGTGACAAAATTCATGTGGTTACTAAACTGTCATTCACACGTCTTTAATGACTGCAGTTAGCGACGGTCTAACGTTGCAAAATTATTGCGGATTCATTAAAGGACTGGTTATGACTTTTCACCCGAGGGGTGTGACTTTTCACCAAGAGTCACACATTTTCCCTACAACCACCATTTAGTTTATATGTATGTAAACATAATTTTGTCTTCAAGATGAACATGTTTATATCAACAACAAATACAACAAAGTATTCATGTTTTTGCTCTTTTTATTTTGCCTAGAATTTGAGTGTTCATTTTGTCTTATCCCTATACAAATATCTTGTAAACCAAGGCAATCAATAAGGTAGAAATATTATATCAGAAAAATGGACTTTTACATGATTTAAGAATTATCCAAACTATCTATGATTATCAAGACCCTAATACCAATAGGACTAAACATTCTGATTGCATTCTATATGATCAAGAACTGATTGTGGAGTTTATTAGTATCACGGTGAAAGCTAAAAACGTAATATGTTTGTTGAAAACTACTGAAATACGTAACTCACTTTATATATTACTATAATCGCTAAAATACTTTTAAATTTTGAAAAATATCACTAACTTTCCAAGTGATTTTACTTAATTACCTTGTGTTTATCCCCCTTTTATTTTTTTGTTGAATTTACATTTATTTTTTAATTCTAAAATTTTAATTTCCAGATTTTAGCCATCCACCGCTGCACATCCACCACCACCTGTCATTTTTGCCTTTGGTTTCAGTGTATGCATCCGACCCATATCTAACTCTAAAACTAACTAATGCATATATACCAGATTCCAGCCAATACATCCATAAGTTTTGTTAATTTCAAAAAAATAATATAGTATCATATATAGCAAAAGGTTTCAGTGTCCACCACCACGTATCAGATTCCGGTCATACACCCATAATAGAATGTCTTACCCTTATAAGATGGCTTGTCTTACAAAGATGGTGTTGTAATTATGACGTTTGCCTTACTCCATCAATTTTATATACCATAATGGGTTGTCTTACCAATCTTAACTACATTTAAAAGAACATTTAACACAAAAGCATTTTCAAAGTTCATATATCACGTCCATAATGGCGTGTTTGAATCAGTGGCGGATCCAGGATTTTCGAGTAGGGTATGCACATTTTTTTTAGAGTTGTTAATAAAAAAAAAATTCTAAGTATGGTTTTTTCGGGTCGGGTTTTTTTGGATTTTATATTAGGCGTTGTTGTTTCATTTTCTGAATCGTATATTTTACAGTTAATTTGATTTTTCAAAAGTTAGGGTTATTCGATATGGAATTCGTTAGTGGGAATGGAGTATTCTAACTAAAATTTGTTTGGGTAAGATCAAAAGAAAATGTTATCTCAATTTTGTAATAATGACAATGTTAAACTCAAAGTTTCGATCCTAATTCATGATTCTAAATGAAAACCCAATTTTTTAGATTAGAATGGTGCTCATTGTAAACATAAATAAGGGGAATAAAACCTATAATATTAACTATTACTCCGAATATTGTATCTGTATTGACGTATTGTACTATTGTGTAAAATTGTAAATTGTACTTCAAGTTTGGTTTGGGCCTTTGGTGATTAAGAATGGTTGGGCTCAGCCTCAAAGTTAAAATCATAATTGGTCAGATCAAGTCTTATTATCTCAATTTGACATGCACAGAGCCTCCTTCTTATTCATTAAATTATGACGTTGCTTTCCTCAAAATAACCAGGAGTGCTTCTTCTTCTTCGTTTCTTCTTTCTTGGATTAGGGTATGCACTCGAAATTTTCTATATTCTAGAGGGTGTGCACTCATATGTTTTTAGTGTATTTTATTGTAACTTATGAGAAAAAATAATTTTTTACACTACTAAAAGTTTACGCAAAGTATGCACGTGCATACCCTGCCTTCAAGCTAGATCCACCCCTGGTTTGAATTATAAATTTCCATTTTCAAAACTGTTGGTTGGTACAATGGGACAGGTTTGCAAAACTGTTATAAGAATATTATACCAATATTTTAAAACCCGGTCGTGTCGTCGTTTCACTTGCTCACTGGTTCAACCGCCGGGCAACCATATCTATACATATATATACTTTTCATAACCTTGTGGAATTTCGATCTTAAATTCAATTGAAGAAATGAAATGACACTATTAGGTTTTAGTCTTTTATTTCTATATCTACAATACTAAAAAAGGCAAAAACTATCAATTTATAGTTCTATTTATAACAAATTTATAATTCTAATGTATAAAAAGGAGACGAATTGTTAGGAATTGGAAATTCCATAATGAAGTGTCTGTCACCCAAACTATTGTCTAGCATATGTTAGCTCGTAGACATATCGTTATTTACTAGTTTATTAGTTAGTTATTAGCTTAGTTTAGCTTAGAGTAACACCGTGGAGGAAGGACGAGTCTTTACCCACTGTATACCTGATCCACAGTCCGACGGGAGGACGTTTAGGTTGTAACTATAAATACCACTTCCATCCTTGGAAGGGGTGGTGCTTATTCTAATCTAACCTTTCTTCTTTTTGTTTTACTTTCTCTCTCTAGAACACCCTCTCATCTCTTTATCTCTCTAAACATGGCATACTTGTATTATCATCATCCTAGGCCACCCGAATCATCAAACAACATAAAAAGGATGATCTAACAATTGGTATCAGAGCCAGGTTGTTCGTGTTGTTTGATTTGTGTGGTTCGAATCTATTTGTTGAAACTGTTCTTATACATTTTTCATGCTCGAAATTTTTTTCCCTATCTTTTTAGTATTACAACAGTTTCTTCAAAGTATTATGTATCCTTGGTCAAAAACTGTCAAAAGGTTCACAACTATTTTTTGTCGTGCGTCTGTCTTAAGTCTAAGATAATTTTTTTTTGTTAACTCATTCTTATGACTGTTTTTAGTACCATAACCGTGAAGCTTATTGGTCAATATGGTCATCAGTTCTTGTGGTCAACAATAGTCAAAACGGGTCTAAAGTAAAGCTATATATGCACTTTTCTGGGTTGTGTAACATGGACGGAATCTGGCCAGAAAATTTCTTGAACGCGTTTGGCACATCTCTTGGATGCGGTTTGAAGAATGAGCTAACCCAGATCCGGTTTTTAAAGAAATTGTGCGATTTGACCATGTAATGCGTTTTGAAGGCTATGCGAGTTGACATCTGCGTTTTGTAATATAGGTGCGGTTTGTCAACAAATCGGTGCGTTTTGACAAAAAATCTATGCGATTTGACTGAATATCCTAGATGCGGTTTGTCAAAACTCATGTGCGGTTTGTCAAAAACTTATGCGTTTTGACCTAAAAGAAGAAAACTACAATGCTTTTGTTGACCTTAAAGTGACTTGACAGAAATATATGAAGCTTTTTGTTGAACTTGACCACAATAACCAAATACCATCTCACTCGACCTCAGGTTCATCAAACCATCATCAGTCCTAGTTCTAACCCATCATGTACGAGCAGTAAAATAAAATCATTTCAAGAGATTCAAAACCAAAATACTCTAAACATTAACTAGACTCATCAAAATAATATCCCCAAACTCTCTTCATTCAAAGAACCTTCGACTGAAAAATTAAAGAAGAACTACTCATCTCAGACTTGGTTCAATTTTTTTGAATCTTTTAAAGATTATTTCAATTGAACCTTATCATTATTGATTCCATCTTTGTGAAGCCTAGCTTCTTATTTCTATCCGATCTCATCGAAGAAAAAACCATAACAACAATGTTATTATTTTTTTCTATCAATCGTTCAACAACTCAAAACTGATATTAAATCAATTTAAATCAAAACGAAATCATCTATAAACCACAACAATAAACCTACCGGAGACCCATCGGATCTTGAAGATAACATCTTGATTCGTATGACAACCATAAAAGGAATCCTATCAAGGGCATTTGTTGATGTTTTTTATTCGGTTATGATTTTGTTGAGGTGAGATGCGTTTGATTCATGCGATGAGAATCTGAGATGATCTTGTTTGAGAGATTGAAGTAGTTTGGTGAGATGAGAGCAGTTGAGGGAGGCGTATTTTTTTGTGAGAGTGAGATTAGGTTTAGAGATAAAGTGAGAATAATTAGGGTTATGACAAGTTATAATATAACCGGTTATTTGGGATGATCAAATGGATTGGATTTGGGCCTTAGCACTAAAATTCATTCATGGGCTTCTCAATTCAAATATGGACTTAGGACTTGTATTTCAAATTCGACTTGGGCTGGATTGTTTTCATGGATTTGGGATGAGATATTTTATGGGTTGATGTAAATTGGTATTGGAGTGAGGTATTTTACTAATGATAATTGAACTACACGGTCTTATATCCGAATTTTTTTTGGATACACAAATTTTTTTGGATATATTATTATTAGTATTAAAGAGGGTATTTTGGTATAAAATTTCACGGAGGATACAAAATTCACGGCTTGAACGAATTATTGAACAAAGTTGACTACGGGGTTGTCTGTACGATATTTCTCATTGGGATTTGAAGTGAGGTTTTCCGGGCGCATTTACTTATTTCGTCTTCTTTTTTTCTCCCCTTCCGCGAAAGTGACTTGTTTGGGCATTTATAGAGTGTGATAAAGACTTGACTATCTAGTTATTTTTGTGATTCTTTCTCGCTTAATCCACAAAATAGCTACACTTTCGGTGTCTCATGCAGTTGAGGATACGTCAAGAGGTTTTGTACATTGGGTACATCGTTTCTTTTTCACAAAATTAGTACAAGCTTAAGTAGAAAATCTGAGGAATTCTTCTTCATGTTCAAGTTCGGTATATCGGGTTTACTTCAACAAGTGGTCACAGAAATAGCCGACAGAATATGTGGAAGATGTGCTTACCAAAGTATTTAAAGGAAGAGATTTGATCAACAATTCCCATGAGATATTTGTCGCCACAGAATGTCTATGATACTTCACAGTCTGAGCAAAATCTTTCAAGAATCTTCAGTGTCACTCACGATTTTTTAAGATGTTTGCTTATAATAAGAACTTCTTGTGCAGATGGTCGCACACGTTATGATGCTTCCGAAAGTTCGAAACCATCATGGGGGAGAAACGTGTACTTTGATGTTTTACGGTCAACCTCCAGGGGGAAGTAGTGTATACTATTCTACTTAGTATGGTTTGTGAAGTATTCTACATATGGGAGAAGAATTGTTGATGATGGAGATGAATTGTTGATGAACCGCTGCATATTCCCCTAAAACAGATATTCACCGAAACCAAAGTTGTCATAAAACATTCAAACTGACATTGTTTACGATTTAGTCTTGATTTTGTAAAATCCCGCAAAAGAATCTATTTCTCAGTTTAAATAACAGATTTGTAAAATCCCGTGACTATGGAAACATCCTGGTGAAAGAAATGTGTATTTCCGGATCTATCTCTCGGTTTATTCTTGGTTTTGTAAAATCCAATGAAATAATCTATTTCTCGGTTTAAACCATAGAATTGTAAAATTCCGTGATGATGGAACCATCCTGGAGAAAGGGAAAGTGTAATTCTGGATCTCATCTGATGCTGGTGCTACGGTTTCTTCTTCGAAGAAGGAACAAAGGATGTACTTCATGAATAGAATGATTGTTTGGATATGCTTCATGGCAGTTTGGTTATTACAAGGTTTGACGGGGTTATGTACTTAAAACCAAGGTCGGGATGAAACCATTATCATAGTTCACTTAAAACGTCAAAGGAAGCTAGAGTTGAGTTTTTAACCAGAAGATGTGACAACGGCATTAATTCAGTATTATTTATTTGAGGTTGAAGTGAAATATCATGGGAAAGTGTACTTAGTATCTGAAGGTATCGGGGATGGTTGGATGAAGATTCTTCGAGATCCTTGTTCGAGCTTTTAACATTCTCAAAGATAAAGACTTGGAAATCTAGTTATTTTTTGGTGATTTTTCTTTTTCTTTTTACCATCACAAAATAACTATTACTTTAAGGAGTTACGTTGTAGTGCTCAGTGTCACATTGAATTGTGGATTTTCAAGAGGTGATGTACATCTTATACCTGATGGTTGGTTGGATGAAGAGTATAGAGATTTAGGGATTCAAATGGGCATGAACTCTCGACACCGCTCTTTGTTACATGTTGGCAAGTTTAAGTCACGAGTTCGGGTTATTTTACTTCATGGTCAAATTCATCATATTGGGTTTTCTCCATCAGCTGTCACGATAAAGAGCATAAAGAATGATAATGGGGTTGATAACAAGTTTGCCAAGAGATGCAGAAAAGAGAGAGATTATGACGTTTGAACACAACAGTTCAAGCCTCGTTCTCTAAATAAAATAAAAGTGTACGTTTCAGTGCGCTTTATCTTCTGAAGAAGAGAAATCTTCTCATGACGTTTGAATACTTCAGTTCAAACCTCGTTCCCTAAAGAAAAGAAAAGTGTACGCTTCAATGGGCTTTATCTTCAGAAGAAGAGAAATCTTCTCAATTATGACCATTCTCATCAACATGCTTCATTCTTTTTCCATGCGCGCTCAGTCATCAAGTGAACCGAACTACCGTTGCTAGTACTCTTATTCCACTTGCTCAATTATAATGGCGATGGCAACATCATATGCAGTTTTTGCGGGGGAGAAGTATGAATAGACTACATTTGGATGATATTCACTTGTTTAATCAAGAATGGCAACTCTGTATGCAATCCTTGAGGGGGAGAAGAAGTGTGAATTTACAGCATGTTGATTGACTTCGGAGTATAAATGGTCATACGGCTCCTAACTCATGTAAGAACCGAGCTTCTTCTTATCGGGTCATCTTCACATGAAGTTTCCTCTTAGAGCCGTTGGTTGACATCTTCTCACGGGCTGATATGTTTAATGACAAAGTGCTTCCAGTTAATGCTTCACGTACACATCAACATGATGATTCCGAACATCTTTTGATGGGGAAGATTGGTTTGGTGTTACCATTTCGTGTGTTCGTTGCGGGGATGATTTCCTTGATGAACATCTTTCTGTTCTTGTTTAATTGGGAGGGATTTTAGTTAACGGGATTTTCTATATATAAGTTAACGGGAATGCATTTTCTACGGACAATCTTGAAGAAGGTCGAGTCTACAGTGTGTTCTACATTTTCTACGGCATGTTAGAAGACTAAAGACGAGTTGCATTTAACAATCTAAAGACTTCTTCTTATCTCGGGTATTTATTAAAAGATTGTCAAAATTAGGGGAGAGCACTAATTGTGGGAGAGTGAAAAGTCAGATTTAATCCCCAATTAGACTTGCTCACACTACTCTTCAGCAAGTTGATTCTCACAAGATTTTTCAAATGGTCTTCTCAAAAGATTTCTAGTACATGGGCTTATAATGTGTTACTAATTCTGAAGTATCAAAACCAACAAGGGGGAAGGAGAAACGCATCTAAACGCGAGTAAACTTGATGAACCTAATACTTCTAAGTGATTGAAGATATCCCGGGAAGACAAATGTCATTACTGTTAATACAAATAAACCGTAAAAACGTTTATTAATATTTTGCGATCTCTTTGTGTTTTGTTAATAACAAATATAATGTTATCTTAAGTATAATTATAAGGATACATGTTAATTTTGTAAAGCATTTACATATAGCTATTTAAATACAAAAATTTAGTAATTAAGCATTTGTTGTAATAGTTTATTAGGATGGGTAAAAACCATAACCCATGGACCATAACCCATGGATCTTAACCAATACCCAAGTTGGCTAGATACAATGTATACTTAGATACGTTGAATCTAAAGAAAACCCATGGACCAACCCATAACCCATGATCCATAACCAAAAACCCATGGGCAAGAGGGCGTTCCACGGATCCCTAGGATTACACTAGACGGATCCCAGTGGAAGGGATCCGTGGGATCCGGGAACAATGGAAGATTTCGCCTATAAATAGAGAGCCATTTCTTCATTCTAACTCACCCTCTTCTTACTAAATCTCTCAAACACTCTCATTCTCTTCTAACATATAGATCACTTGATCTAGAGTTGTTCTTCTTTCTTTCTATTGTGATCCTCATATAGGTCCTTCTACAGGCGTGATCACGAGCATTCTACAACTCATCCAAGTAAGGGGTCCTTGATTGATTTGTCACTCCGCAAGATTTCTGTAGCGAAGATCTTGTATTTGATATTTTACATATTTGTTGTGTAATAGTCGTGTTGGTTTGGTCCACCGTGCTACGGACTCGGTATCTAGCTTTGTACCGGAAAAAGTGTAAGCAACGTTGTGAAGGCTTCTCCGCCAAGTGAAGGAGTTTGTTGACATAGTGCTTGAACTCTCGAGTAGGTGACTCGGGGAGTGGAGTAGGGCAAAGAAGGTATCCTTGTAGCCGAACCACTATACATCGGTTGTGTCTTTTCTTTCCTTTCGCTTTACTTTATTTACTTGCTTTATCATTCGATCTATACTTTCTCTAAATCCATAAGATCTCACATATTAACGAATCTAAAGTTTTTGAAACTAACGTAAAATCGGCAAAACTATTGAACCCCCCCCCCCCTTCTAGTTTTCTACAATTGGCATCAAGAGCTAAGTTTATAAAAGTTTTAAAGTAAAATTGTATTTTAAAACTTTTCGATCACTATGGGTTACGAAAATTATAAGGAAGGGCAATCTATAAACGACCACCACTACTTGAAACTAATGGTTTTATATATTGGAAAAATAGATTCAAACATATGTGAAATCTAAAGATATTGATCTTTGGTACTTAATGTTGAAGCGATTTTGAGGCTACCTCAAAAGATGATAAAGGGAATGTAGTTAACATACCTCATGATAAACTAAATGATGAATTGAAGAAAAGCTTTCTAAAAATAGTGAAGCAAAATGGTTTTATATAATGTTTTACCAAAAAGGAATTGAAGAATTTCCATGCTTAAAACCTCTAAAGAAATTTGGAATTCTTTAGTTGTAACTCATCAAGGCAACGAACAAGTTAAAAATAATAAAATTGATTTATTTGTTCAACAATATGAACAATTTTCAATATCGGATGAGGAAACTATAGATCATTCATTTGCTAACTTTAATACTATTATTTCATCTTTACAAGCACTTGATGAATCTTTTCTAGCCGTAACCATGTTAGGAGATATCTAAGGGCACTTCCATCGAGTGGAGATCCAAGGTGACGGCGATCGAAGAGTCGAAGATTTGACAATCCTCACCCCGATGAACTCATAGGCAACCTAAAAGTCTACGAGCTTGTCCTTGCCAAAGACTCAAGCCTCAAAGGTAAAAGAAACACAAATCTCTTGCCCTTAAAGCCAAAAAGGCTTCAGCGATGAAGAGAACTCCTCTTCGTGTAGTGACGACGAGGAGTACGCTATGGCGGTGAGGGACTTTAAAAGTTCTTTAGAAGAAAGGGAAGATACGTCAAACAACCATATGCGATAAGAAGGCTTTGGAAAAGAAAAGAGGACGAAAGCCAAGGATGATCGTACTTGCTTTAAATGTGGGACCCAAACCGCTTTATTAGTAAGTGTCCCAAACGGGATGATCAAAAGGCGTTCGTGAGCGGCACTTGGGGAATGAGCGACGAGGAGGACGAAGAAATTTGTCTCATGGCAAATGACGAGGTATGTCATGAATACTATAGTAGTTCATCACTTGATGACGACTCTTTGCATAATGAATATGACAAACTATGCAACATTAGCTTAAAACTAATTAATAAAAATAAGCTTTTAAAGAGTCAAAACCAACGTTTAGATAAAGAAATCATAGAATTAAAAGCAAAACTAAAACGTTTAGAAAAGGGTAAAATAGAAAGTGATGAATGTGAACTTTGCGTTCAACTTCAAACACTAGTTGATCATCTAGATTCTAAAATTGCTAGAATGATTACGAACACTTTAGATACAATACTAGATGGTGTTAAAACCGGTAACAACCAAAAAGGATTAGGTATTCAACAACTTGATCCATCAACTAGTGAAAGTAAAGAAACAAATTTTGTTAAAGCGCTAGAAAAACCGACCATGTTGGGCGGATCCTGGATCCCCTAAAAGGGAACCGGCTGGTGTGTGTATTGTGGATCCGTGGATCTGCTTTAAGCAAGCGAGTAATAACGTAGCATCTTCATCTAGAACCGATTTTGTTATCGTTAATAGGAAGAAACCAACTCACGTCACCACTAGACAACCACTTCCAAAATATAATCCTACTTTTTCAAGAAACAAAGCTCCATCTTTTTCAAAACATAATTCATTTAGGAGACCTAATAACGTTTACCCGAAAAGTAATCATCAAATGGGATGGAACCCAAATATGCAATATAGCTTTCCCTTTCAAAACTTTGCTCCATGGAATGCATACTCACCTTATCCATACATGTCTAACATGAATGGAATGTTTAACACTAATGGACCCATGAACAAATGGGGACCAAACTTTTGAGTTTATTATTGTTTTAGGTGTGCTTAAAGGTCGACCTAGACCCCGATGAATGGATCAAGGATAGCGGGTGCACGAGGCACATGACCGGCAATAGGGATCTATTCTCCACATATGAATCCGTAAATGGAGGTAATGTGGTGTTTGGAAATAGCAAAGTAGAATCATCGGTAAAGGTGCGATTTCTAACAAATCTCTAACCATTAACGATGTGTGTCACGTAGAAAACCTAAACTTTAACCTCTTAAGTATAGGACAAATATGTGATAAAAGTGCAATGTACTTTTATCAAACCGTAGTAAGATACTAAAAAATGGCATAACCATAGGAAGAGGAATTAGGAAACATGGAGTCTATGTCATTAAAATTGGTAATGAACCTAAAGACAAACTTTGTCTTACCTCTATGGATGATACTTCAACCTTATGGCATCGAAGATTGGGTCATGCCAATATGCGACTTCTTCAATCGCTATCATCCAAAGATCTAGTAAGAGATCTACCTAAGTTAAAATATGAACATCACTTTTGTGATGCTTGTAATGTAGGAAAACAAGCTCGTTCTAGTCATAAAGCTAAAAACATGGTGTCTACAACTAGGTGTCTAGAATTACTACATATGGATTTATTTGGTCCATCCGCTATCCAAAGTTATGGAGGCAACTACTACACTTTGGTAATAGTGGATGATTACTCTAGGTATACATGGACAAAATTTTTAAAGAAAAAAATGGAAACCTTTAATTACTTTGAAATATTAAGCAAAAAGATCCAAAGACAACTAGGAAGTCCTATCGTGTCCATTAGGACCGGATCATGGTAGGGAATTCGATAATGAAGTGCAATTTGGAGCCTTCATGGCGTTAATGGTATTACTCACAACTTCGGCTCCACGCACTCCACAATCGAATGGGGTAGTAGAAAGAAAGAATAGAACCCTACAAGAAATGAGTCGAACCATGTTTAATGAACAATCCATACCTCAAAAGTTTTGGTGTAATGCCGTTGATACTTCAACGTACATACTCAATCGAGTCTTAATTAGACCAATCTTAGGTAAAACTCCATATGAGTTACTCCGAGGCAAAAAGCCTACGTTAAATCACTTTAGAGTCTTTGGAAGCAAATGTTTTATTCTTAACACTAAAGATTACCTTACAAAATTTGATCCTAAATCAACCAAAGGTATCTTTCTAGGTTATTCGCCAAATAGCAAAGCTTACGTCATATTAAACAAAGAAACAATGAAGGTAGAAGAGTCATTAAATATAAAATTTGATGAAAGTCCACCCAAACCCTCTCCACCTCTTGTCGATGACGAGATTATAGAAAGTGAAGCTATAGTAATAAAGAAAAAGATAACTAAAGAAGAAGAACCTTTAAATGATGAAGTCATAAACATTAAAGAGTCCAAAGATCACCCCGTAGATAAAGTCATAGGAAAGCTAAACGAACGAACCTTAAGGTCTCAAGTTCAAAACCAAAGTAGCTTGATTTGTTTCGTTTCAACCATAGAACCTAAGAATACACAAAAAGCCATAAAAGATGAGAGTTGGGTAATGGCTATGCAAGAAGAACTAAATCAATTCGTTTAATGATGTTTGGACGCTTGTCCTCCACCTAGTAATCAAACCATAATAGGAACCAAATGGGTTTATAAAACAAATTAGATGCAAGCGGAGTAGTGTCTAGGAACAAGGCTAGACTCGTTGCCTAAGGTATAACCAACAAGAAGGAATAGACTTTGATGAGACTTATGCCCCGTGGCTAGATTAGAGTCTATAAGAATACTTCTTGCGTATGCTTGTGCTAATGATCTAAAGCTTTATCAAATGGATTTCAAAAGCGCTTTTCTAAATGGTTTCATTAATGAAGAAGTATATGTAGCTCAACCTCAGGCTTCAACGATTTTGAAAACCCAAACATGTGTATAAATTAAAGAAAGCCCTTTACGGTCTTAAACAAGCTCCAAAAGCTTGGTATGATAGACTCAAGTCATTTTAATTAAACACAACTATACCATGGGGCTAGTTGACAACACACTTTTACTAAGAAAGAGAGTCACATATAATCATAGTACAAATATATGTAGATGATATTATATTTGGATCCACTTGTCAAGACATGTGTGATGATTTCTCAAAAATCATGCATGACGAGTTCGAGATGAGTATGATGGGAGAACTTAGTTTCTTTCTTGGTCTACAAATCAAACAAGTAGAAGATGGTATCTTCTTTAATTAATCTAAATACATAAAGGAGATGTTAAAGAAATTTGGTCTAGAAGAGTCGAAACCAATTAGGACAACAATGTCATCCGACACCAAACTCACAAAAGATGAAGACGGCGAATCCGTAGATAATACTAAATATCATGGCATGATAGGTAGTCTTCTACCTCACGGCAAGTAGGTAGGATATCATGTTTCGTGTTTGCTTATGTGCTAGGTTTCAAGAAGACCTAAAACATCACACCTAGAAGCCGTAAAAGATATTTAGATACATTAAGGGTACAACACAATTAGGATTATGGTATCCTAAGGGCACGGGAGTAGAAACAATTGTATATCAGATTTCGACCATGCGGTGATTACGTTGATAGAAAAAGTACAAGTGGGTATGTACTTTCATGGGATCTTGTTTAACATCTTGGTTTTCTAAGAAACAAACGGCACTAGCAATATCAACAACCGAAGCCGAGTAATCGTCTCCGCGGCAAAGCATGCCAACAAGCACTATGGATGAAACAAGCGTTAGTCGACTCGACATTCATCTAAGCGACATTGCCATCCTATGTGACAACAAAGGTGTCATCGACTTAAGCAAGAATCCGGTATTGCATTCTCGCACAAAGCATATAGAGATTCGTCATCACTTCTTAAGAGACAATGTTCAAAAGGGGAACATCTCTATTGAGAATGTAGCATCCGAAGACAACATAGCCGACGTCCTTACCAAACCGTTGAAGCGGGAACAATTCAACCTACTTCGTCTTGGTCTTGGTCTAATGGAACAAACGTCGTAACTTATGTGACTCTACAAGGTATATAAATACTAGCTTTCTTCTTTCTGAGTCTAGGATCTCTATTTCACGCACAACTCACAAACAATATGGGAATTTTCAAAACCCAAGATAAGTTTTCCACTTATAGCTTTCTTATTTTTTTGGTTGCAAACATACACATTTTCAAAGAAAATCTCTTTTCAAAATGTTTTCTAAAAGAATTATACCTTCCCGTATCAATTTCACAAAAGCAATTCCTCACGTCTAGGACAAATCGCTTTTTTATTATTAATACAAAGTAAAAACCCGTTTTCATTGCATCTCATGTCTTTTGAATGCTAAAGGGGACACATAACTAATATGTGTTTTCGGGGTACATTCATTTAAGAAACAATGAATTAGGAGCATTGATAACACTAAATTACGTACTTATTTACTAAATATGTGTTTTCGGGTTATCTCAATAGGATGCTTTTCTTCTAGTTTATTTTCTTTTTCTTTTTAGGGGTTGAGATAACCGCAACTCACAATAGTTTGCATATAGGCACACACTAGGCAAAAATGTTTCCAAAGGAAAATTTTGTCTTTGCTGAATCACAGACCCACGGATCCCAAACTTCATCTTGCCGGACGGATCCCTCAAGGGAAGGATCCGTGGGATCCGTGAGACAAAAGCTGTTTTTACCTTCTAGTTTTCTCACTTTGGATGAAAAATCCACTTTTGTTTTATATTTTTGGGAGTATGCTCTTTAATGCTTGTGTTCTCATGATCACATGCCTTAAATTCATATCTAATCATTAGATTTTAATCCACATTTTGGGTCAAGCATTCATTACAATGCTTTGTTTTTCTATATATAAAACTCCCAAAATGCTTGCATAATCCATATCATCCTCACAAACACAATACACCATGTCATCCACAAACCCTTTAGATGAATCACCTAGTACAAACAATCATCTTCACGATACCCAAACCTTTGTACTACCACCATCCAAAATACCACAATCAAACTCTAGGATATCCGCACGGATTAGTATCCGATCTTGTTGTTTAGCAAAACCAACCTCAAATGGTTCATCCTTAACAAATAACTCAACACAAGATGCTTCCTTTATAGCACCTCCTCATCACCAACAAGTACACCAACTTCATCACCACCTAAAGTCACTCTTTTGGAACTCCTTAAGACTCCAACAAGATCTAAACAACCTAAACAAAATAAATAGTCTTTCAACACCCCCACATCTCCAAATACTATTTTCAAGATCTTGAAACATCACCACCATTAGCTCCCATTACATTAAAAGAACATCTAGGTTCTTTTCCACCACCACTTACAAACATTCCGGATGTTGATCCATATTTTCCTATTTTTCCACCACATCTTCCGCATAACTCAAATCAAAACAACCCGGAAAACTTCCGCACTCATTACCCACATCACCTACATTGTGAACATTGCCAATCTACTAGGGAAATCGCAATAGAAGTTAGGGAAGAAATGTGTTTCATACTCAACCTCATCCTTGATCGCATCAATACCATCACTCATCAAAACCTCCATCCATAACCTTATGCAAGCATGGAAGGAATCACTACTACTATTTTCTATTTTAGTACTTTCTTTTTGAAGTCATTTTCAAAAACAAGTCTTGTTCTTATTTTACATCTTGTAGGTGGCATAAATACCACTACAATTTGTTGTTTTATTACAAGGCCTTGTTTACATACCTTGGCTCCCAATCTTGATTCTCGGCAATCACAAGAATATTTAAGCATGTAACTAACCTTTCATTTTGTAGGATCTTTATTTTTCTTCACTTGACGCCCCAAACTAGGGGGAGCTACCGTCAAGGGGGAGTTAGCGATACGTGGACTAATTTTTTTCCACCCTATTATGTTTATTTCTTCCATGGGTTAACTTTTTGTTTCGAAAAAAGGGAGAGAAGAAGTAAAACTTAGGGGCTTTCAAAACTTACATATATTCTTAAGTTTTACTCATCATAATATTATGTTTTGTCATCAACAAAAAGGGGGAGATTGTTAATACAAATAAACCGTAAAAATGTTTATTAATATTTCGCGATCTCTTTGTGTTTTGTTGATAACAAATATAATGTTATCTTAAGTATAATTATAAGGATACATGTTATTTTTGTAAAGCATTTACATATAGCTATTTAAATACAAAAATGTAGTAATTAAGCATTTGTTATAATAGTTTATTAGGATGGGTAAAAACCATAACCCATGGACCATAACCCATGGATCTTAACCCATACCTAAGTTGGCTAGATACAATGTATACTTAGATACATTGAATCTAAAGAAAACCCATGGACCAACCCATAACCCATGACCCCATAACCAAAAACCCATGGGCAAGAGGAGCGTTCCACGGATCCCTGGATTACACTAGACGGATCCCAGTGGAAGGGATCCGTGGGATCCGAGGAACAGATGGAAGATTTTTCCTATAAATGAGAGCCATTTCTTCATTCTAACTCACCCTCTTCTTACTAAATATCTCAAACACTCTCATTCTCTTCTAACATATAGATCACTTGATCTAGAGAGTTGTTCTTCTTTCTTTCTATTATGATCCTCATATAGGTCCTTCTAAGCGAGATCACGAGCATTCTACAAGTCATCCAAGCAAGGGGTCCTTGATTGATTTGTCACTCCAAGATTTATAGCGAAGATCTTGTATTTGATATTTCACATATTTGTTGTGTAATAGTCGTGTTGGTTTGGTCCACCGTGCTACGGACTCGGTATCTAGCTTTGTACCAGAAAAAGTGTAAGCAACGTTGTGAAGGCTTCTCCGCCAAGTGAAGGAGTTTGTTGACATAGTGCTTGAACTATCGAGTAGGTGGCTCGGGGAGTGGAGTAGGGCAAGGAAGGTGTCCTTGTAGCCGAACAACTATACATCGGTTGTGTCTTTTCTTTCCCTTCGCTTTACTTTATTTACTTGCTTTATCATTAGATCTATACTTTCTCTACATCCATAAGATCTCACATATTAACGAATCTAAAGTTTTTGAAACTAACGTAAAATCGGCAAAACTATTCAACCCCCCCCCCTTTTAGTTTTCCACAATTACCGCAGAGAAACTCAAGGTTTGACTCATGGCGTTTAGTGTTCTAATTCCAACTATGTGGGGCAAGAAATGGAAGAGTTAGTTTCTGGTCATAAAAGAGGTACACAAGTGTGTGATTATTTCGATGATATCTCAATCATCAGGGGAGAGAGATTGTATACATTGGGGACGCACAATTGTTTACTTGAGAGCTTAATCAGTGATTCAGTGATAATCACTTATTCTGGAGTTGACATCCGCAGAGATAATCAGTGATTCAGCCTGCTACTTCAATGTTATCGGTTATTCTCTCTTTGGGCATTGGTACTTGACTTGAGCTTCATACACTATCATCGGGGAAATGTACTTGAGGATGTTTAGCAATTCACATGATCTTACTTAATGATGTATTCCAGATATGATATCCGCAAAGATGATCAGTGATTCAATCTGCTACTTCGATGCTATCGGCTATTCTTTCTTCGGTTATATGTGTACTTCGGGTTCTTAAGATCTATTCAAAGAGACTAGCTGCATCAATTCAACTAACATGGGGGAAGTGGTCTCTTGATACCTTTTGGTATGCATCGCTTCAGACTTCAGTGGTAATGAAATGTGAGAAGATTATTTAACAGTGGGATGATACGTTGCTATTCTTGTTGATGATATAACCCCGGACGGAGAATCGATGATCTTTCTTAAAAGGAACAACAAACTCGATGATATGGTGTGCTCCTTTGTGCACCTGGCTCAGGCAAGCTTGAAAGAGAGCTTAGAATTTGCTCAAGAAGAAGATTTTCGGTTTGAGAGGAAGCTGCCAAAGTCTCACTTTCAGAAGGTTCAATCTCTACAACGATTCAGGAGCCTCGAAATATTTGGTGGTGGAAGTTTAAGAGATGACGATTTCTATCTTCTACGATGTGATGTTCGATATCCTTATCTCGGTACTCGTATCTGTTAAAAACTATAAGGGGTTTGAATAGTTTTACCGATTAAAACTTGGTTTTAAACTATTTAGATCGACTTATGTCAATCTATTAAAACATGTGTGTTGGATGTTGATAGACAAGCATATATAAATATGTAATGAAAAGATAAAGAGTAAGAAGCACAAAACCACAACATGAGTATTTATAGTGGTTCGGCTACAAGGACACCTTCCTTGCCCTACTCTACTCCCTGAGTCACCTGCTCGAGAGTTCGTAAACACTACACGACACCAACTCCTTATGGCAGAGAAGCCTTCACAACGTTGCCTACTCTTTATCCGGTACAAGGCTAGATACCGGGTTTTTCCACGAGGTAGAACCAAACCTATCACAACGTCGCCTACCCTTTATCCGGTACTAGGCTAGATACCGAGTTCCATTACAATGGAGGAACTACTACCCAACATTACACAAATCCTATCTCTAAGGAGATCCTCTCCTTATGACAATTTCAACAAGGATATCAACATCCTTTGACCCAATACACATCTATCTTGTACATTGAACACACCATATCGAATGTACACCTAAGGCACCTTTCACTAATGCCTTTGACTCGACTTCTAGACACTCTTCAGTAATGCCTTGTGACTTGACTTCTAGGCACCCTTCACTAATGCCTTTAGCCTTGACTTCTAAGCACCTTTCACTAGTGCTTTTAATATAGACATTTGAAACCTTTCACTAATGTCTTAGTCTTGACCCTTTAGACATCTTGCACTAATGTCTTCGACACTACACTTCTAATGGAATGGAAGAGAACTATCAACAAGAGAACCTCGGTATTCTTGATGATGGCGGAGCATGGCAACTCATGGACTTGAGCTTGCTCGACTTCAAAAGGTGGTGATCTCGCCTTTAAGACGAATCTAGAGAATCACACAAAAAACAAAACTACATACATAGATCACTTGGATCTGAGGTTAGAGAGTTTATGACTCAAAGAGAAAATATATGTAAAAGGGGTGTGTGACAATGAAGAAATGGCTCACTATTTATAGAGGAAAAAGTGCTACTTTTCCACGGATCCCATGGATCCCTCACTTGAGGGATCCGTCCAGTGTAATCCTTGGGATCCGTGGGACGCTCCTCTTTGCCCATGGGTTTTGGGTCATGGGTCATGGGTTATGGGTCATGGGTCCTAGACTTTGGACCATGGGTATCCAAGTAGATACAATGTATCTACAAGATGCGATGCATCTAGTCCATGGGTTAAAACCATGGGTCATGGATAATATCCATATATGACTTATGCATGATGTCATGCAATGGGTTATGGGTTATGCTCCATGGGTATGGGTTATGGACTTTGGCTTTTACCCAACAACATTCAACGTATTTGGTCAATGGGTCAAATACCTAAACTTCTACCCATTATATCCATTATGACACATACTAGTTATGTATATATTTGCCTAATATGTAAACACTAGTTGTTGTACATATGTATTACTAAATCATAAAACCACTTTTACTTGTTTAGTGTTTTATGTGAAAACGTATGTGTGTTAGTAAACTATTGCCTCAAACCATTTACGTATTTTATTTATTTCGTTAAAATGATTTTACGTTTGTTATCAGCAAAATATTAGAAGATCGTAAAATATAAATAAACGTTTTTACTGCTTATTTGTATTAACAATCTCCCCTTTTGTTGATGACAAAACATAAAATATTTTAAGGGAAAACTAAAATTGTAAAAGTTTAATTAGTGTTTACTCTCTTCTCCCTTTTTGTCGAAACAAAAAGAGCGTCGAAAAGAAACTAATACAACGTTTTAAGAAAAAACATGTAATGAGAAAAGAAAAAAAAATATAGATAGCAAGTGACGGGAAGAGTTCTCGTCTTAACTCCCCCTTGACGAGTCCATCCCTTTGTGAGGGCGTCAAGTAAGAAATACTACTAATCTAATGTATTGCAACTATGTTTGCAAATGGTTTCGTCTTTGTGACGATAATGCTCCCCCTTGATGATTGCAATTTTGCAAAGGGACGTCATGAAACGTAATCCAAATGAGGATTATATTGAAAATGATTTTGCAATGTATTGTTTTGACACAAAGCTCCCCCTAGCTTAGTGTGTCAAAATCTTCATGTGTATATTGAAAATCTACAAAACAAGAGTTAGAAAACACATATATGATGCATATTTCCTGCAAATAAGACTCAAGTTAGTAGAAAACAGGTCTTCTGTTGCACGGATCCCACGGTTCCATCCATGGAGGGATCCGTCTAGGCAAGACGTAGGGATCCGTCTGACTGTAAACTAAATTCAGCAAGTGTAATGTAACAAGTGATGTTATCATTAAAGTGAGATATGTATTAGAGCAACAAGCATATACTCAGAACAATGTGGCAAATATCATGTAATTTCATTTAATAAAACTAGAGATATGATGTACATGAATCTAAAAAATAAGAAAATGAACAATACATGACTTTGGATTACTAGACTATCTAAGTCGCGCTTGATACTAGGACACCACTTGAATCCTCTAGCTCAAGTTTGTTTTGGTTTGATCTCGTCGAAACGTTCGAGGAGGTGATAAAACATGAAACGTTGATCTGCACGTACTTCATGCATCAAACTTTCAACATGTTGACAATGATAACAATCTTTGTCATGGGTTGGTAGTGGTGGTGGTAGAAAGGAAATGTCTTGATGTGAAGGATCAAGTGAAGAGGTTTGAGGAGCCTCAAAGGAAGGAGGGATTGGCGGAGGCGCATTCGAGGATGGCTCAACTAAGAATGATGGTGGTGGTAGAGAAGTGTCAACTTCCATGTGGTCGGGTGGTTGACTTTGATGATTTCTCATAATCCAAAAGGGATTATTTTAAGGTGACAGAGAAAAGGAGGCCGGAGCTAGTGTTGACTCAACACCTTGATTTTGTTCCACTATTCCTCCTAAGGAGGAGAACGTTGGCGGTGGTGGAGGATGGTAAGGCCTAGGAGGTAAATCCTCTAGAATGTAGAGGTGTGGTGATGAGAGTGGAGTGGTGAATGATAGGGCTCTAGGCACCAAGGGTGATGGTTTAGTGGAAATGGGGTTGTTTGGTTTAGGAGTTATGGTGGTGTTTGGCATTGGTAGTTTTGTCGAAACACTCCTTTTGGGGATTGGTATGATATGTGGAGGGGAAATCCTACCATTTGTGGATTTAACGGGAGATGATTCGGTTGAGAAAATTTCGTGTATAACACGAGAAATTTTCTTGGGTGGTTCTTTGGTGGATGAGTTACCACTAGGAGCTTTCCTCATTATGAGATGATTAAAAGAGGTTTGTAAAATTTTATAAGTGTTGTGAATGAGGATGTAGATGATGACTTTAGGAGTCTTAACAAGGTGGTTTATAAAGAAAAGGATTTGGCAAGTGCATTCAAGACTTAAGCCACTAAGATCCTTTGGAATATGATGATTAGCATGCACAAGAGTCAACTTCAGAGTTGTACTGATCTAGGGACGTAATTAAGATGAGATGGAGTGTTCAAGTTATCAAGATGAGCTTGAAATGATTGTTTTAGCTAGAGTTAGCATGAATATGTCACCCGGATCCCACGGTTCCCTCCAATGAGGGATCCGTCTAGGCTAATCCTAGGGATTTGGCTCTCAGCAGCTAAGAAAAGGGAAAAATGATATTTGTGAAGTCTAATACCTATACCTCCTTGAGTGTTTCAGTCTTCCTAGGTGTCTTAAATGAAAGAGTACTTAAATGATCAAGGGCAATGAGTGATGTAGCTAATGATTGCTTTTTATGGAAGAAAAATGGAACTTCTATGAGTACCAATGAATGACCAAGGATGACACTAGAAAATTTTGAAGTGTCAAGTGGAGCTAAATGATCCTAACGACCAGATTGTAACTTAAGATAATTTTGGAAAATATCTTAAAAGTTATAGAAAATGGAAAAACTAGAATTTGACCCATTTTGAGGTATAGATGACTAAAATCAATTTGCTAAAATTGATGGATCTATAAAACTAGATGTATTGATGTGTGAGTATAATAGCAGAAGAGTAATGAGTTTTGGTGAAACGATAGATCGAAAAACGCCTTGAGTGTGATCTTAAGTGAGTTATGAGTGAGTATGAAGCTTTACTAAGCTTGAGAGAGACTTAATTGATCCTAAGGCACTATGTTTAGCTAGTGTGAAGTGATCTAAGGATATGATTTGAAGTATAATGACCGCAATTGCATTTACTTTTGCGGATCCCACAAAGCCCTAAGTGGAGGATCCGCTAGCACAAACCGAGGATCCGTCATCGCAAAATAGTACCTTTACAAAGGTATCTGGGGGTTGCATCATGTATCATATTTCAAAGCTAGTGTTTAAGAAGTTTGAACGATAGTATAATCGAGACATCAAATGTTAAATGTTTTATTTCATGAGAGAAATTACATTACAATGATAAAGCATGAGTACTAAGGTTTGACCCTATTTTGAAAGGAAACTAAGTTTCTTGAGAGTTTTCATAGATGGATCATCAAGCGGTTGATGAGTATTTGCCGATTCAGTGGATGAAGAAAGTCTTCATGAGGGATGTGTTGAGGTTCCATCATCTTATTCACAAATCGCATAACGGACTTGAAATTGAGGTGGAAGTACATGATGTGATGATAAAGGCGTGTCAAGAACATTCCATAAGGGATTAGTTTATTCTTGGAGCCTTAAATGTTTACAATTAGCCTTGAAGAAATAGGCGAGATTGTATGGTTGTTGTGTTAGCAAACAATACATTATGTGAGCACAACAAGCGGGAAGGATTTCTCGATTTCCTAAGACTCCAAACATTTTCACGTGGGATGAGTCGAGAGGCTTGTACTCTTCTCGGATATCCCGTGTATAGATAATATTTAGATCAGAGTAATAGGGTCGAAGTTTGCATAACATGCGAGTCAAGTCTTGAGGGGTAGGTATGTGTGAACAATATGGACTATTTTCTTCATGATAGTTGAAGAGATAATCAAGAGACCAATCTTCAATGAAGGCACATTGTCCATGATTTGGAATTCGGAGAATGTGAGCAAATTGCTTAAGGGTTAAAACAAACTTTTGGTTTTTTATCCAAAACCAAAGAGATAGAGATCGATCCTCGTTACGAACGAGTTCGACTTGACGGAAGAATTCCAATACAAAACTCGGACAGATTTTCTCGTTAATTCCGAGAAGACATTCCAGTCCTATGGTTTGGAAAGAGGTATTGATACCTTCTTCGTATTCTAAAGGAGTGTCGACAATACGTCCTTCATGGAAGTGACGAGTTTCGAGATTATTGAACCTACGGACATGATTGCCGGTGTGTTGGGCTCAAGAGAGATGTTAGGAATGTAAACATAAGTGAGTGAAAAGTCGAACTCATACTCATGAGACATGATGAGACCTATGGAAGTGAAAAGAAAATGATGAGACTCGTTAAAGCACAAAGGATGATCACCTAACGTTTTTACTAGATATTTATTAACAATGACAATTAACTCACTTAGTATTTTAACAATCTAGTGGAGTATTTTTTTTAGGATGAAAGCATTTTTAATATTGCATGAGAAACTGTCTTTCGAATGACCAGTTCTCACAGTTCCTTCCATGAGGGATCCGCTAGTAGAACTACGAGGATCCGTGGATCAGAGTGATGAGAAAAGGGTTTTGATAAAAACATAGGTTTTGCATCTTATAGCTTTATACCAAGATATGTATATTAGCCAACATTTACTTTTAGCATGCATTACCGGTTTCTAACGTATCTCAAGACCAAAAATACGAAAGATATAAAGTAAAATAAACTAGATAAACTAGAACATTAGTAATATTTCATTTCAAAACTAAGAACGATACAAAGGATTGAGTATATAACACCAATGTAGATTAACAACACAAAGTACATGTCTCCATAAGAAAACTTAATCATGGGAACACGAGAGCGATGAGTACGAAGGTGATGTAAACCATGATGATGAAGATCTTTCTTGGTTTCGGTTTGAGATGAGATGAGATGAGAGGTAAGATGAAGTTTTGAATGAGAGGTAATTTTTGAAAGTGGAAGATTTGAAAAATGAGGGTTTGGTGGAGTGAACGATCGGAGGGGATATTTATAGGGAAGGAGGAATTTTTGAGATTTGTGTTTTGTTTTATTATTAGAAAGATATAATTTTTGGATTAAGTGAAATAAGACACAAATTTTATAACCCTAGACTTTAGACGAAAGAGTAACACATATGCACGAAAAAGTTTCCTAACGAAGCTACGTGTAATATATGAGTATGTGAAAAGATAATCATATAAATTCCTATGTAAGCATACTTATTATTTAAGCTAATGTTATTTAGAGATAAGTGGGAAATTATACTCTAATGCACTTAGGAGTGTCTTTACTAATGACAAAATAAATGTCAGTAGACAACTCTGGTTCCTTCGTGTTTAAGATACCTTCTTAGGGAAGGTATTCTTGTTACCAAGCAATTCCAATGGCTTGATAAGTATGAACTTTAACTAAGCAACATGACAAGGAAGGTTAGTACAATTTAGTAAGAAAAAAAATGTTGTCATTTAATCAACATCCTACAAAAGTGTTTTAAAAACTTGGTGTTTGTTTTTGTAAAAGACCTTCTTTGTAGTTTTCAATTAAACATGGATCGTATCAAGTTTTTTAAAGTACAACATACTCTAAGAAACTTGGTAACGAAGCTCTGATGCCAATTGTGACTTGAATTCTAGGCACTCTTCACTAATGCCTTGTGACTTGACTTCTAGGCACCCTTCACTAATGCCTTTAGCCTTGAGTTCTAAGCACCTTTCACTGGTGCTTTCAATATAGACGTTTGACACCTTTCACTAATGTCTTCATCTTGACCCTTTAGACATCTTGCACTAATGTCTTCGACACTACACTTCCAATGGAATGGAAGAGAACTATCAACAAGAGAACCTCAGTAGTCTTTTGATGATGGCGGAGCATGGCAACTCATGGACTTGAGCTTGCTCGACTTCAAAAGGTGGTGATCTCGCCTTTAAGAGGAACCTAGAGAATCACACAAAAAATAAAACTACATACATAGATCACTTGGATCTGAGGTTAGAGAGTTTATGACTCAAAGAGAAAATATATGTAAAAGGGGTGTGTGAGAATGAATACATGGCTCACTATTTATTAAGGAAAAAGTGCCACTGTTCCACGGATCCCTCACTTGAGGGATCCGTCCAGTGTAATCCTGGGATCCGTGGGACGCTCCTCTTTGCCCAAGGGTTTTGGGTCATGGATCATGGGTTATGGGTCATGGGTCCTATACTTTGAACCATGGGTATCCAAGTAGATACAATGTATCTACAAGATGTAATGCATCTAGTCTATGGGTCATGGATAATATCCATATATGACTTATGCATGATGTCATGCAATGGGTTATGGGCTATGCTCCATGGGTATGGGTTATGGACTTTGGGTTTTACCCAACAATATTCAATGTATTTGGTCAATGGGTCAAATACTTAACTTCTACCCATTATATTACCCATTATGATACATACTAGTTATGTATAAATTTGCCCAATATCTAAACACTAGTTGTTGTACATATGTATTACTAAATCATAAAACCACTTTTACTTGTTTAGTGTTTTATGTGAAAACATATGTGTGTTAGTAAACTATTGCCTCAAACCATTTATGTATTTTATTTGTTTCGTTAAAATGATTTTACGTTTGTCATCGGCAAAACATTAGAATATCGTAAAATATAAATAAACGTTTTTACGGCTTATTTGTATTAACAGTATCATCATCTTCTTAAACTATATTATCTACTCTATCTTTGTAAATATTTATCAAAAAAGGCAAAATACAAAAATATAAAACCAACAAAAACAAAATAGAAAAATATAAAATCAACAAAAACCCATAAAAATCAGAAAATTTGAAAAATACCAAAAATGTTGTTTTTCTAAAGAAATATTCTTCTGGTATCGATAACATCTACGGTCTTAGAATTGTCATTCAATAATGGCACGGGACCATAGATGAAGTTCGAGAAAAAGGTGTAAATATTCTTTTCAAAACATGTCTAAAACTATGGCTTGCAGTTATTTCAGACTGTAACCCGTGCTAAAAATATGGTTTGCTATTATTTCAGATAGCAACCCGCTCTTCAGAAGGGAAAGTGTTGTGCTTAAACGATTTTCATAAATTTCATGCACTTATCCAGAAACGAATTTGAGGGAAGCACGTCGACAAAAAGACGACTGTTCCTACACAAATGTTTTTCCGTCTAAAATTTTTCAGAAAAATATTTGTTGCTTTCTAAATGGTGGAAAATGAGTTGCTTAAAAATCAATCAGAATCAAAGTTTACATAAATTTGCAAACTCAATCAATGACTTCAATGGTTTTAATCTTTTCATGAAATAAGTCATTGATTGAGGAGGGGAATGTTTTCAAATTTATATCATCTAAATGAGCTTACTTAATCATCCTATATACTTAACAGATAAAGATGCTTGCCTACGTCGAAGGACTAGGAGTCAAGGATATGATTATTAGGATTATATGATTAGAGTTTGATGAACACATAATCCTTATGCCTTTGGATAATCTGATTGATATGTTGGATTGACTTTTATTAGTCGATTGTTGTTTGGGTGTTGTCGACCACCATATATGTGTTTATGTCCACTAACGTATACAGATATCTTGGTATATAAGAATGTTCCCGATCCGGATCTCACAAAAGCAGATGACTGGATGCCGAAAGGAAAGGGCAACTATTTCTTGGGTCGACAAAAGAAGAAGCAGAACTTAATTGGATCTCTATGGATAGTTGGCACGATAGATGCAACTTGAGAGGTCTCCTTCAACTTGATCGGTTTTCTTTCATCCTTTCAAAGAACAATGTAGCGACATGTGTTCTACTCCACCTAACGTATCTTTGTGCAGGAAATGTAGTGGATGATACCATTTTTAAACAATTTTGAAAACGTTGTTTTAAAATTGGAAAATTATTGTTTTGAAAATAAATTGGACTAAAATTTTGGAAATCAACCGGACTTTAATTTTGTCAAATCTTAAGTCACTTAATCAACAACTACGGTCATTGATTGAGGAGGAGAGTGATTTCAAATTAAATATTTTCAAACGATATTTCATCTAACAAGTCCGTTTGTACATTATAAAGTGGTGATCTAAAGATTTAATGTTATGTCATGGTATGATTTTCTTTAAAACTCAAAGATCTTTCAAAATGAAATTTTTCTGTTCTTGTTTGATTGTGAAATTGTTTCTTTTACCTAAAGATCTCTTAAAATTATCATACCTGACACTAACAATCTTTAATGTCTAAAACTGTTCCTTATAAGTCAATTTCAAAAAATTAAATCAAGCCACGTCTTTTCCCAAAATTTTCTAAATAATTTAAATCAATTGGGATCACAAATCTCAAATGGTTTGATATTTTTGATCGGGGGAGAGATCGTTATTTAAATCTCAATTCTGTTTTAGTCCTTTAAAGGCACTCCTGCCTCCATATGCCAAATGATTTCAATATATGATGCACATGATTGAGGAGGAGCACTTATCCAAAAAAAACCAGATGAGAATTTAATCAAGGCACATTTTCTCCCATGTTTTCTAAACCTTATTAAATCACTTGGGATCCAAAATCTCAAAGGGTTTGATATTTTTGATCGGGGGAGAATTTGTGATTTCATTATGAAATCTGATAAAAGGTGATTGTTTGATTCAATTGTGCTGGCTGCTCTCCCATATGTGCTAAACGCTTTGGAATCTCGAAGCACATATTGAGGGGGAGAATTTCAAAAGAAAATAAACTATCAAGGTACAAAGATTTCTATGTTTCAACCTAAAGTACCTTGATTGATTTTCTAAATGGTTTCTTAATGGCTTGTGTGATTGTGAAAGTAATTCAAAGAACTCTTTCCTCTATATGCTAAATGATTTCAAACAACCAATACACATTTTGAGGGGGAGAATTTACCAAGAAATTCAAATGGCTTTTTCTTCGGAAATTGTGATCTATAAAATATTTCAAGGTCCTCTTGCCTCAATGTGCTAAAAAATTTCAAAATCATATGCACATGTTGAGGGGGAGCATTTCTAAATGATCAAAACAATTAAGGTACAAAATGCTTTGATTTTATATCACAAGTACCTTGATTGATTTTCCGAATGATTTTTCAATTGGTTTCAAGAAGGAAAGAACTGTACCAAATGACCGACCATTTTACTTTATGCATGGTGTTATAAGGATGGTAAGGTTAGGTATTAGTTCTCACGATCCCGCCAGAGCCGGAGGGATATACCCAGGTACAATCCACTAGATAGTGTAGAAGTCCTTAGGTATATTGAAAAAGGAGAAAAATGAGAATATGGGAAGAGTGCCGACTAAGAAAGAGCTAGAACTGGAATAAACCCAACAAGGTTCTAGTAATGAAGTCTCGTAAGCGAAGGGTTGAAGAATGAAAAAGAAATGAATGTGAAAGGGTGAAAAGAAATAGCCTCAAATAATTCAACCTTAGGGCAGCACGGTTCAATTCATATGCTACTATTGGTTACTAAGGTAACACTGGTATTGAAGACAAGACATCATGGACCCGATGACGACCGCACTAAACTTCCCAAGCTACCAAGTTCCTCTTAAAGGACTTGTTTCATTCTCACGGGAACCTACATAATCTATCGACTTTCTCTTAGAGATGGTTGATATTGAAGAAGAGACCCTCTCCTAGTCTCCATATAGGAAACCAAATGTGCACAATTGAGTCTACTGACCAAGAGATCATCCACAAAATCTCATTAGGACACAAAATTAATGAAGACTTGCTGTTTCACACAATGTGGAAAGTAAGATTATATATTGAGATTCCTACGCATTATCCTTGTGATATTTGCCAGAACATCCAAGTGATATGTCAAATATTCACAATGAAGATGGAAATCCTTCTAGAGGCAACATCAAACAAGCTCTTGGTGGGTGACATGTGAGATCTTTCAAAAGATCAAGCTTGTGACAACTGGATAGAAACAATGGGGCGATTCATTCTCGAATCAACCTTGGTCCAGGAAATGAATTGATGAATACTTTTGAAAAACTGTTCGATGTGCAAATCTTCTTTTCTTTAGCACATCGAATGTGTATTCATGTTTCAATTACAAAAAGTATTTCTGATTGAAAATTGATCTTTCTTATAAAACCTTCGTCGTATTGCAAAACTCTTTCTTCCAGCAATACGCGATTGTTTTCAAACCAATTTTTCATCAATCAGTGAATCTCAATTCGTTGGTTCACTCACCCATGTTGTCTACTTTGGGATGCTCCGGTTTGAGAACGGCTAGATCAAAACTGCGAAGCCTGTCAAGAGATTCTTGAATTCTACCTAATCACAAAAGATTTATATCGATCAACGGGAACCGTGGTTCTTGCAATCGTATTCAACGAAGTGAACAAAGACACTTTCGTGTGTTTTATTGCTAACTGTTGTTTGCAGGAACATTGGACGGTTGCAAGTGATCGATATTGAGAAGTCAATTCATAAGCCGCATGCTCACAACATTCACACTTAATTGAAGAAAATCATGACCATCAAAGACATACAACAAAGATGCTTCCGCTACTCTGATGAAAAGATGTCATGATCCAGAAAGTGTGAGCATGTCGGTCCAAAAGTCACAACTTCACATGATGGCAACACAATAATGGGTGATCCAGAGATTTATTGTGGCTGATGATCTCAAAGAAAGCTCGAAGATCATCAAGATGTGGATCAGTTCAAAGACCTCCACTGAAAGTACAAAGTAATCGGACTAAGAAGAGTCACTGCTAAAGCACAAAGATTGCGGAAGTGAAGAATTGAAGTCTACGAGCTCAGAACAGAAGACAAAATAGAAGGCTAGGATTCAAAATGTAAATCATGGGGTGACCTCCCTTAGGGGGAGATTGTTAGGAATTGGAATTTCCATAGTGAAGTGTTGGTCACCCCCAACTATTGTCTAGCATATGTTAGCTCGTAGACATATCGTTATTTACTAGTTTATTAGTTAGTTATTAGCTTAGTTTAGCTTAGAGTAACACCGTAGAGGAAGGATGGGTCTTTACCCACTGTATACCTGATCCACAGTCTGACAAGAAAACGTTTAGGTCGTAACTATAAATACCCCTTCCATCCTTAGAAAGGGTGGTGCTTCTTCTAATCTAACCTTTCTTCTTTTTGTTTTACTTTCTCTCTCTAGAACACCCTCCCATCTCTTTATCTCTCTAAACATGGCATACTTGTATTATCATCATCCTAGGTCACCCGAATCATCAAACAACATAAAAAGAATGATCTAACATGAATTTATGGTGTTTTTAGAATTCTATATTTATTAATGAACTTTTTCAATCAAGCAAATATAATATCAACAGTCGTTTATAAATTTACCTTGTTGGGATAGTTTTGAAAATGCTTCCATAATGGTGTGTTTGAATTATGCTTTGAATTACATATCACATCCAGAGTTCAATTATGGTGTGTTTGAATTATGAATCGAGTTGATTGTTCGTTTGAATGTGTTCCCAGATGAACATATTATTAAAAATGTAAATTCACGAACAAAATCAACCAGGAAGAACACAAGGGCATTTTAGTTAAATAACTTGGAGATAACCGGTTAAAGGGTCAAACTAGCGACATTGAAACAAAAAGTTGAAATTATTTAGCGATTCTAGTAATTCATAAATTTTGTTACATATTTTGCTCATTTTCAATAAATATGTTATGTATCTTTATTTTCACTGTTAATATTATTTTTTTATTTTTTTAAAGGTTAAGAAAATTGATTAAGTATAAACAAACTAGCTCCAAGGGGAGACCGAGAAAAGAGCATAGAGAGAAAGAAAAACGCCAAAACAAAAGGAAAAAGATTACATATGTTCAAACAAATCAAGAGGTCTAGTGATCCAGAAATTCCAGATATAGGCTTTAAAGAGTAACGGGCTAGTTCAAAGTTTTTGAGATCCTTTGAAGGAAGGGAAATATCTTCCTGCTTAACGCTTTCAATTTCATCGGGAGAGGAGTTAACCACCTTGTTTTTCCATTTTCAAATAGCTCAGATCATTAGAACATTAAAAACTCCATGAATAACCTTTTTAAGTCGAGGGAAGCCATGAGAAGTAACCTTGTTTATCGCAATATCCATAAAGGAGGGTGAGTGGAAGGAAGCTAATAAAGCAAAATGCCATCAACCCCCAAACCGTTAAGACGCGAGGGCGTGGAGATTATTATTAATAGTTGTTTTTAATAATTGAGTATGTATGATAATGTAATGACTTTTCAAACTAAGTAATCATTTTGTATAGTATTGATAAATTTAGATAATATTTATGTGGAGAGCATTTGGGAAGAAACTTATCATCCATAATGGGAAAGTTTATGTGGAATTTATAACTTTTCAAACATTTCAACCACAAGTTATGGTGAATTTTCTTCAATCAATTACCAACTATCTAATAGTGATTTATGTCAAGTTCTAAGCAGACACCGCTCTGTTGTTCCTTTTAGTTACAAAGATATAACTATGTTAACTAACCAACTTTCATGATAGTAAACTATAAAAACATTTTAACAAGATAACAAGTAAGAAAGGAATTAGACAAGAATTTTCAACATTTAAATTCTTGTTAGAAATGAATCAAAGAATTTACAATGATTGTTTGCAGAATTACAATCAAAGTTGAATGGCAATGTATGGTGATATCCTCACTAACTTAAACACTAACCAAAGTATGTGTTTGATAGCATCAAATAAGTACTATATTTATATATCATTTATCCCATATAGATTGTTCATTTATTATATTCTTATATCTGAATTGATACTTAATTGCTTAAGTTTATGATTTTTAGTATTTATGGAGCAATATTCAGAAGACACGATAAACTACGAAACTTAGAGATTAGATGAAGAATCTATATAATCCTAGAAAGAGAATATGACGATCCATCTCTCGAGATCGGTATGAAAACACTTAGAAGAATTCATCAAGTATCGTAGAATACGACGTATTAAACTCTAGAAATACGCCGTATTTAAAGCCCTAGCAGTCAAACCCAAGTCAACTGAAGAAGGAATACGGAGTATGAAATCCATACGTGGTATTGAAGATCCTATCCCCAGTCTAAGCGTATCAAGATTTGAAACGTATACATCGTATCACACTTCAGCAATACGCCATATTTAAAAAAGACGGACGAATATGTTGGAATATTCTTTCTTATTCCCTACTTAAGAGATTTGGAATACGGCATATTGGACCTCAATACGCCGTATTAGGACGTCAGATGGGTAACTATAAATTAAAGCCCTAGCTTCATGTTTCACATCATTCTACCACCACCAGACGTGAAGAGAAGCATTGTAACACCAAGAAGTCAGTTCCTAAGTGAAGTAATCAAGAGAAGAATGTCCCATATCACCACACGAAGTATATTCGATCATTTTTCTTATTGATTTCATTATGTCATTTGTTTACAAATCATTTGTATTTACTTTCGTGTTTGCTAGTGAGATTATGGGCTAACACCCTTAGGTGTTAGCCATGTTATGACTATTGCTTTGATTTGATTACCTTTATTAAAACATAATGAATTTTATGTTGGATAATTTATATGTTTGTCATTCAAATAATATGTTCGTTTACTTGTTTATCATTCTATGTCTATTATCTAGGTTATCATTGTTTAGCTCTTTAACAATGTAGGTAATCCGTATCATTATGGATGGTTCCCTGACAAAGGCTCAAAAGTTACTCCTCTATAAGACTCGTGGATTAGGCCCTCAAGGTTAGACAAAAGATGACTAAAACATGTAAGTTAGCATAAGTGCCTTTCAAAATAGGTAGCACTTGAGAAGCGTAGGTTTCGCTACTAGCCAGAGGTTACTGTAGATGAATTGTATAAATTAGTTGGAAAATACTTCTTGCGTGAATGTGACTGGGTAGACCGATAATTTGCTTCAGGGATATAGGTTGCATTCATAGAACTAGGTGCGACTAGCCCTAGGTTTAGTTTACAATAGATTGAAAATGTTGTCTGCAGTTCCTAATTCCACCAACATAAGTCATTAGGTCATTCGACTTATAAACGGATAAATAAAAATGTAATAGGATTCATACGGCTAGCACTTTCTTCTTAACTTGATCACAACCGTAGTTTAGTTAGTTTACTTCACTTTATTGTTTTAGTAGTTTCATTAATGTCAAAACAAAACCCCTTTTAAAACTATAGAAATTCACTAGGTTGGATATTAGGTTTATCTACTCCTTGCGAACGACCCGATCTACCAAACTAGCTAGGATTGACCGGGTACACTTCTCGTTAGTGTTAGTCTAATAGGAATATCGGCAAAATATAAATTTAAAACTAGACGTAATATAACACATTAATTTTGTGGTGCCGTTTCCAGGGAGTAGCTTAGGCTTAAGTTAAATTGGTGGCATTTTGTATTTTAATTAGTTTATTTTTGTTTTTAGTTTATTTTATTTTCAATTTTATATTTTTGGGATTAATTGTGTTTATGTATGAGGTTTCACATATGGCGTATTCACTTCCATTGAATACGACGTATTGTTCAATATACTAGGATATGGCGTATGCTAACTTTGCATACGGTGTATTCATCTGCTGGGGCTCAGATTAGTTTAACTTATTTCCTTTTCATAATTTTAATTATTAATTTTTATATAAATTATTTAAAAACTGTTACTTTTAATATATATGGCATATTCATTTATTTACATACGGCATATTGGTTTTGATCACAATATCTGTATTCTAAGACTTTGAATCTCGCGTTTTGAGCCCAAACTTGATATATGATCAGATCTTTATTATAAGGCATTTCTAGGGATCAAGAACCCAAAAAATTTAACTTTTCATAATTAGTTCGGGTTTTATTTTTGCGTTTTCCTTTATTGTACCTATTCTACTTATACCTTTTGTTTGGTTTGATTCATCATGTCTCAAACAATTTAGGAGTACATAGCTAAGATTTGGGATAACACAATGGACAAGGGGTTGTGAAGCCGACTTTCTGGAGGCGATTACGCTTGAACCGAAGGAGAATTTTTCAAGGAACTTCGTGAGAACACCTTCATCAGATTTGATTTAGAGGTTGCTAACGAGCACGTTAAAAGGTGCTAGAGATTGTCGATTTGTTTCACTCTCCTAATGCGAGTGAAGACCATCTGATGCTGCGTGTAATCCCTAAGACACGTACTGGTCAAGCAAATCATTGGGTTAAGACCATACCTGCTAGAACTATTACTATAGGGGCTAAGAAACAATTACTCAACTTAGTGCACAAGATCTAGCAAAAGTCCTATTGTACATAACCATGAGATCAGCAAAAAAATAAATGAATAACATGTCAAGGTTGACACTTATGTTTCACAAATAAACAAGCACAACCTCAAGTTGCAATAAGCAAACAAAAGATATGCAAACTATATAAATAAAAACGAGTAGTCATTTAGCAAAGCATACGAAAATGCTCTTCATCGCTTTGCGTTAAATATGAAAATGCATACCAAGCTTGATTAGTTTTCTTTATATTTATAAATATGACCAAATCCTTTATTTTCAAAATAAAATATATCAATTTTCAAAGGATACCAACTTAAATTGTCCGACTCGAAAGTTTGAGTTTCTATGTTTAAAAAGAAGCTTAATATTTTGGACACTCTGTAGTATTTTGCTAATTTGACTTATTTATGGTTGGAATTGAAATTTGTAACTAATTACCTTTAAAATGACAAGTGAAATGACTCTTAGGGACTTACGGTTAATTAGTTACGAATTGTTAAAGTTGACCAAAATATGTCCACTGTACAGACGGATCCCACAGATCCCTTTCCAGGGGATCCATCTATTTTTAGCAAAGGGATTCATGCTACCTATTACAGATTGTTTTTTTAATGCTAAAAAATTGAATTTAACGTAATAGAAATGTGTAGGACTTACAAGACTTGATACCGAACACATAACTTATATATTAGACATAATTTCTACTAATATAACTTGCCTAAACATTCATGGGAATGCTTTTTCAACAAAACTAGGACTAGATCCAAACACTCCTTTAAAAAACCGTATTTTACGTAATTTATTCTAAGGACACGAGTCGACACTTACAAAGTCTTTTAAGAATCATTTCTTTTATTTTTCAAAGAAATCCTCAAGCTAGTATAACAAAGTATATTTAACAACAAAACTTCGAAGCATACGACAACAAAATATTTTTCATATTATATCCCGTTTCATTGGTAATTTGATACATGGATCGTACTCCATTTCAAAAAATAATATGTTTTCAAAATAAAAGACACGTAGCTCTGATAGCAATTGTGGAATACGTAAGGGGGTGAATACGTTTCTATTTAAAAAATTAAAACTTTTGTATCAAATGACCGATCAAGTGTGATGTAATATGAAAAGTGACAATCATAATTCTAAAGATAATAGAGAGCATGAAGTAAAACACATTGCCACAAACTGTTAATGGAAATCTAATGATATAATGTTTGTTATTTTTAAGCCTTTTGTGTTAAGTCTCTAAATTATATGATTTTTTGAGCCCATCAAAGTGTTAATGGAAATCTAATGATATAATGTTTGTTCAGCTTGAACCCAGATGTGTTTGGATACAGATCTATTTTTCCCTTCCCTAAATCGAGTTTAATTTTTTTTTTCCTGGTTTAGAGTATGTGGTCTCGCTTACAAGGCATTTGAGCTATGGTTTTGTTTGTGAGATCTGATGGTTGTGTGCTACCAAGGTTTTGACATTTTTGTGATATGAGTTTGGACTAAAAAACATGGTATATATTTGTGAGGTTGATCCATTTTTAAGATTTTATTAGGGAGTGCTTTTGGCGAGGATGGTGTCAAAAAGTTTTTGTTGTTCAAACCAAACTGGTTTCTCCCTTTTCTTGAATATCGAGAATGTGAGGATGGATTTGTTGTATATGTTTTGTTGTGATGGTGCTTGCAACTTCAAAAATTAGATTGGCTGTTTTAAGGGATGCTTAAAATTAATTTTGTGGCTGCATTAAAACTGATTTCGGGCCTGCAGTTACCAATGAATGTATTCAGGAATGTTTGGATTTGTTTTTAGTTATGAACTAATTTATTGGTGTTTAGGGGTCGTTTAAAATTGATTTCATCATGGTTTTGAAATTTGGTTAGAACCAATTCGGAAGTGTTTAGGGTCGCACTAAATTTGAGTCAGGCACATGTTTACTGCTATAATCTTATTATGGGTTGTTTGAAATTTGTTATAAATTTGATGTTGAGTTTATCTGAGCCAACTTTAAAACTAATCATATTGTGTTAAAACAGACCGAGATGTTGTGTTACATCATAACAGTGGCCGAAATTGTTACTTAAGCAATATGACATGTTCTTATTTATTTGGTTCATGCTTATGTGCTTCATGTTTTTATGCGCAGGGATGAGTAGCTCTGGATGGTTTTATAACAAGTAGTCTAAAAGGAACAATACCCTATTATTGGCTAACTGAAGCTTATTCAAATAGACACAAAGATCAGATTGTGCACTTCAAAGTTGTATAATAGACAAGTTTCAAGTTTAATAATGGATGCTCATAATTTAATTAAACGAATTTCAAGTTTGATATTGGATACTCTTAATTTAATTAGTCTTAAAGTATAAAAATAAAATGATTTTTTTGTCAAAATGTATATAATTTTTATATAAATAGAAAAGGTGATTTATCATAAGTGTCTTTTAACTTTGTGGTAAATGAAAAGTCAAAAAGTTAAAATAAAAAAAAGGATGACTTTACAATGTACTTGTACATAGGGGTGTCAGTCGGGTTATGGGTCGGGTCTATCAAATTTAAAAAAAAAATAATAAAAACTAACTCGTAACCCGACCCGATAAGCTATCGGGTAGTTCATGTTATCGGGTTACATGCTAATCTCATATCAAAATTTGCTTTATATATTAAAACAAGCGGGTTTGCCTGCGCGTTGCTACGGAGCGGCCGTGTTTGTGTTTATTAGAATTATGTTAACGTTTTCTTGAAGCATAAGCATTTTCTTGTTCGAAATAGTTGAAAGTGATGGTCATTAAATAATGCTACTTATATCATTGTTTTTTTGTAGATATAATTTGTTTTTTAAAAACTCATGTCAATCTATATAGTCAAAATTATGTTGTACATAGTTAAATGAAGTTAAAATAATCTTACTTCTAAGCGTAATTACATAAACTTTTTGTCTCTAACAATGATATCAAATAATCAATTAGAGATGAAGGTTTGCAAAGCTGCTGTAGACTCTCAGCTCTTTATATTTCTTGGGCTTCCACAGTTATTCAGGAATACCTCATTTGTGCCTTTTTTTGGTCTCTGCAGTCAATACCTTTTAATACTCATGTTCGCATACTCTTGAAGTAAAACACAGTTTCCGTAAATACCAGTTGTTGGACCACTTGTTTGGGACAACCCATTTAATCTAAGACTTTATTTCAACTGATTTAACTTATTATCCTTGTAGCAAAAGGGAATGTTGTTTACCTATTTGAGATAAAACAAAAAAGAAAATGAATCATTCCGACTCAGTTAAAGTATATTGATTGTGTGATTTATTAACGAATCCATAAACAAAGGTCCAAGGTTTGGTAAAATGTCTAATGCCATTTACCTGAGATTGGAACATCTGCTCTGCAAAAGTAAACTTGTCAAGCAAATGTTCCATTTCTTTCTTGTTGGCATGAAGCTGACTTAGTGTTAGAGTACAAATTAACCTTATATAACTTTGATCTCAAAACCGTATATAAAGAGTAACAAATATAGCCAAAATGACACCTAGATGTGTGAAGAGTAACAAAATTAAGGTTATATAAAAGTCATTCCTATTATTGTTTTTGCGTAAAATTAAGCCTATATAAAGAGTGAGAAATATAATCGATGACATCACTGTTATCTTTCATTGGGTGTAAAATAAAAATGGTTTTCGCTAGGCAAATTACCAGAGATAAGTCAAGATTAAATAGGCTAATAAGCTTATTTGACTTGGTTTACACTATCATAAGGCCATTTTGTCACTTATTTTCCAGATTAAGGGCTTATTTTCATGTTTAACGGGGTGTTTGTCCAAGTTAAATAACCTCGTAAGCCCAAAAATAAGGTAAAACAAACACCTCTTAACTCTTAAGTTAGTCGCTTATTACATTCTAGCTTATTACATTCTCTAAACATCATAAACCAAGTACTGAAACCACCCCCCCTTCAAAACCTAAATAAACATGTTTAACTAAATGACTCTTATACCGAATATAATAAACAACCACAATAATGATATAAACAATGATAGAGTCGAAAAAAAAGAGAGAAAAAAAGGCTGAGAAACTGTTTACGAAGTAATGGCATGAGATTCATTATATATATAAGTAGTAATTCATTAAATGAGTAAGAAAAAAAGAATACAATTCAGTAAGAAACATGTACATACCTCGGTTGTCCAAGCATTAAGATTACACATCACGCAGCTTGCACACTTGTCAACACGTAATAAAAATCAGTCCTTTTATAGGCGGTAATAAAAATCGGTCCTTTATACCCATTTGGTAAACTGCTCAATTGCAATCGAAGTTAACCCACCTAGTGAACACCTCTCGTGAACACGCCTCTGATGTAATTCTCAACACACCTAATGAACCAACACATTCAACTGAGTCGCTCAGTGACCCACTTAAAACCACAAAACCGATACAATAGATCATTAGGCTCAGAATCAGAATCGAAAATGGTCAAAAGATCATAATTCCGCCATGTAGTAGATGAAAACAGACAATATAAGGAAACTTGACATAATATAAGGAAACGACACGCTTAATTATACACGAATGCTACTTAAAGGTCTGAAAATCTGGGTATATGTATCGTTACTTTTAGGTACTATAATAGCTACACGTAATCCGCCAAAAAGAGCAACTATAATAGCTATCGAATGTACACGCCAAGAGGCAAAAATAAATAGACTAAACTCCTATATCCTGCCTCTCATGAAGAACATCTTTTCCACCTCCTTTGCCTTGTAAGCGCTTCAATGAGTCCTTTAGCCATTCTAAAATACTCAATTTGTCGGGTTTCACTTACATCCTTGCAGCCTTCTACAAAAAACAGAAATAACATAAAATAAATAAATAATCAATAACCAAGAAAAAAAAATTTAATAAAAACCTTTTCCAAGAGATTAAAATCCCTAATTATAATGACATTAGAAAACCCCTAAAAACATTATTTTTCACGCAAATTGAAAATATTTGTGATTTATCCCTTATAAAAAGTGACATGATCATTAACTAAACCCGTTGAAGAAACAATTAACTAATTATACAAAAATGGAGGATTAAAGTTACCAAAGAAGTGATCGTGTGAAGGTTTATTTCAACTGCCTTCGGTGATATCGACATAAACTTACAAAGTTAGGTTTTGTCCTTCTTCAATCCGCCTCGAAAATTGTCCAATCGGCTGCGTAGCTTCAAGATTTCATGTGATTGAAGCATGTTTCGATTCGTGTTGTCGTCCTTGTGTTTTGGGTTTTGATGATGAAATTAATGTGTGTTTTGGTGAAGAATAAGGTCCGGATTTTTTAGGAGGTTATATTAGTTTTGGAAAAGAAGAATGAGGGTGTGATCTTTCTAGACTGTTAAACCTTTACTGTGGTTGTATTACAGGTAATTACGCAAGAACGGAGTGAACAGAATGTTGCCAACACGTTTCACCAATCACACAATTGCACTTGATCTACTAAAATACTGCTGGAACCTCTTCATATGCTATACCATTAGTGATGGGCCAATAAGGTTGAGATTTAGCACAAACCCGACCCTTAAGATTTCGCCTTTTGCCCTGCAATTTCCCCTTTTAGTATATATATATATATATATAATATAATTATAATACCGCTAAACATGAAATTAATTTAAAAAAAAAGACCACCACAATATTTTGTATATCCTTGAGCCTAATAGATAACGAAAACAAGCGGTCTACATATATTATAAGTAGCCATTCGCCTGATGCAAATATGCAAATAGAGAAAAGCAACTAAGGTATATTTTGTCAGTGGCAACAAGTAATCAAGTTATAAATAATAATATAGAGAAAACCTCCTAACCTTACTGATGCAAATATGCGTATACATAATACATTAGAATCAAGTTTAAAGATGTAATTTAAAATTTTATTCAAGAATTGTGACTAATGAACTATATTAAACAAGCATTAGCTCAAAAATTTAAATTTGTTAAAGGGTTATTATATCTTATCGTCAACCCGATAACCTCGATAACAAACCAATTAAAACCCTATCCCGACTTATTAGATGAAATTTCAATAAACCCAAAAATTTGACCCTTTAAAAGAGGGTAAATTTGGTTTTTCCTTTAAAAAAATTTTTAAATTTTTTTAGGAAAAACTTGCAAAATTTGGGTTATATCCTTTTTAAAAAATTTTGGAAATTTTCAAAAAATTTGAAAAAGTATTAAACCTTTTCAAATAATAATAATTTAAAAAATATTATACTTTATTTAAATTTACTAACCCCAATTTATTATTTTCAATTTAAATTTTTTTTAAAAAAATTTTAACCTTTTTTTAAAATTTTTAAAAATTTTTTGTTAATTTTTAAAGAAAAATTTTTAGGAAACCTTTTGTCCCGGAAAGAAAACCGGTTTTAAAACTTTGGTAATCCAAATTCATTTTAAAAATTTGTTTTTCTTAAAAAAAATTTTTTAAAAAAATTTTTTGGTTTTTTTTAAAAATTAAATTTCAAAATTTCCCCTTTAAATTTTCCAAATTATTTAGGGCATTTAATTGTATAAAAATAAAAACTTTATTTTTGGGAAATTTCTTTTTTAAAATTAAATTTAAATTTTTATATTTTTCAATTTTTAAATTTTTTAAAAAAGGGATTAAAAAAAAAATTTTTAAAAAATTTTTTTTAAATTTTTTTAAATAAATTTGTTTACAACCTTGTCAAAAAAAAAGGGTTTTTTTTTAATCCAAGTTGCAGTACATTTTTGGGTCCTTTAAAACCCCACAACATTCTTTTGGTGTTGTTTTTAAAAACCCGATTGGGACCAAACGGGAAATTTTTTGTTATTTTTTTTTTGCAAATTAAAAAAATTTTTTTAAAGTTAAAATTTTTAATGAAATTTTAAAAAAATTTAAAAAATTTAAAAATTTTTTATTTTTTATTTTTTTTTAAATTTAAAAATCAAATTAAAAATTTTTAAAATTTAATTTTTTTTGGCATAAGGTTTTGAAAAAATTAAACCTCGATTTTATTTTCTTTTTTTACCTTGCCATTAAATTTTTATTTTCCCGTTGAGGGGGAAAAAAAATTAATTTAAAAATTTTTGCTTTAAAAAATAAAAAAATTTGAAAATTTTTTTTTAAAATTTTTTTTTTTAAATTTTTGGGGTTTTTTTGGGTTGGTTTTTGAATTTAAAAAAAATTTAAAAAATTTAAAAATTTTTTTTTGTTTAATCTTTAATTTTTTTTTTTAAAAAAAAAATTTAAAAATTTCCAAGGGAAAAAATTCCCAAAATTTTCTTTTAAAAATTTCAAAAAATTTTTTTAAAAATGAAATTTTTAAACCCCTTTTTTTTTTTAAAAATTTTTTTTTTTAAGGGTTTAAGATTTTTTTTTTTTTATTTATTTAAAAAAAAAATTTTTTAAAAGTGTTGTTTTAAATAAACCCCAAAGAAAATTTAAAAATGGAATTTTAAAAAAATTTGGAAATATGTTTTTCTTTCTAAAGAAATTTTTTTAAGGTGGGTAGATTTTTTCCGGGAAAAGAAAGAAAATTTGGGTTTTTAGGGTAAATAAATCAAAGGTTTTTGGTTTTGTATATACTTTTACCTTTTAGCGATTTCTTTATCCTTGCTAAAATATTTAATGCTTTTGCCTTTAATGGCCAACTAACACCTTTTTTATTTTGTGATTCAGATACCCAAATTTGAATTTTAAAAAACAATGAAAGAAAGAAAAGGATTACATTTATTAGTGGATCTTGATCATTATTTGAATGAGTGAAAGCCTTTGACCACTATTGCAACTACAAAAAAGCCATTACTGTTTATACTATTTTTATCCTTGTAGACTCAAAAACCTGTGCCTCCAATTTGAAATTGTAACAAGTGTTGCACATGCAACTTTTTAATGAATTTTGAATCAGAACCCCACCAAGAATGTTAGGAATCATTTTGAAATCCTGAATTGAAAATAACAAAAGAATGCACTATATATATATGTAAGGTTTGGGGATATGCATTATGTAATCCTTTTTTACTGTATCAATTATTTATACAGATCTCTTGTGCCAAAGTGTGCAGTGGGTTGATCCTTTCAAAAATTTCTCTTTCTCATAAACTGGATGCCACTTCCAGTTATAAAATTATTTTTATGTGGTATATAGTGTTTTTGGTTTCTAGTCAAGATTTTAAAATAGTTATATACTTATATGCCTTGATTTTCAAACCTAAAGTCCAAGATAAGGTTGCAATATTAGAAATTTTAGATATATGCTTGAGACTTGAGAGAATGAATGTAGGACCTGAGGAAAATATGTGTTACAGATCATGTATTATGCACCTATGTTGTTTATATTCATGGAGCAATATTTCGTATTTGCATAATTTGATTCTTTGCCCACAGTCCTGCACTACAACAAAACCGAAAACATAGTACATTGCATTTCAACACGCAGAAATTTTCTACAAACCGTGAACAATTTGTGATGATCTAACATTTATGTGAATTGCACACATAATAATATTGATTGCATTCCATAATATAGTAAGATCAATATTTCTTGTAACATTATTCATCACCTTCTCAATACACGACATACATGCTACACCCCTTTATTTTGACAAATTGAACCAACCATCTAAATAGAAATACTGTTAGGAACCCCCATACTAGTCACACCAGCTTCCGAGTAAGGCTTTAGAAGGTTGTAGGGTGCAACCCCGACTCCATTCCTGTTCTTCTTAGTCTCATCAGCATTCCTAGAATTAATAATCCCTTCCAGTTCCATCAACTTTCCAGAAAATATTTCATAAGCTGCTTTTATTTGTGGAACAGCCTCAAATGCTGGTTCCATCTTCTCCCCGATATACTCTTCATCCGGAGAATGATTCGATAACACATCCAAAACTGCCATAATTTGTGAGGCTTGGATTTGCGAAGGAAATGTAGACAAAAGTTCATCTTCAGGCCTACGTTTAAAGCCGTCCATTCATCATCAGTAGGGTCTTCACATGGCATTTTGACTCGGGCTATTGTGGCCCGGTTAGGAATGTAGCCTGCGTAGTCATATTGTCCAAAGTTGACAGCTGCATGGTGACCGGATGCTACCCATATTATTGTTGTGAGTATACCAATAAGATCTTGTGGTGTTTTGAGAACGGGCCACCATGGTTCGTCTTTCTTGTCTGCATGCCCTGTGTCCTGATCTCGGTCCACCATGCTTGAATCTCTTCATCAGATTCTACAAGATTTTCTTCTGGGTAGTAATGGTTTACGTAGTTTGTAACCCAATCTTTGATGATATCCCATAGGACTAAACCGTCATTTGCATACGGATAATCTTCTACAGATAGCTTTAAACCGTGTGGTGAATCTGGATCTTCCACAGCCATGCCCCTTCAATCAGTCGTGGCAAAATGGGAGGGTGAGTTTGGTCGGTAATTAGTCAAAAGAAAACTTTGTTTACAAACTGAAAAAAAGGTTAGGCTGGATAGGTCTGGAACCCAGGAAATTTATGATTATTGTGTCGGACACGATTGCAAATACATAATACAATAATCATTTTAGAGAAAAATGTATCTTGGAGGTAATTTATGCAATAAAATGCAATTTTTCTTTAGCAATTTTTGCCTTTTTGGCTTCTTAAAGATGAATATAACCAAAATCGACTCATTTATGAGTAAATGTGTCGAAATTAACACAACTAAATTTTAAACAAGAGCATGGAGTAGTTACCTTGCAATAAGGTCAGCTGGCAAAGCTTCACGGTCAAAACGCCAGAGTTGACCATATGCTATAGAACTCAACTCAATGCTATACTTTCCTGGTGAAAAACACGATTCAATAATTCCACCACAGTTTATGAGGGCTTCTCGAGCCAAAGCATTGATCTCCATTGTGTATCGGAAATGAGGGTGCAAGAGATTATGTATAGGGTGCATTTTACTAAGCTGGCGATTCGTTGCAATTATATATGGCTCAGTGCAACAATGTGTCCTCAACCTGAAAATCAACCATCAAATTGTAATGATTAATTAAAAATGTAAATATTGTTTAACGAAGCGTTTGATGCATACCAGTGACTAACGAGTTGATGATAACCACTATCATGAGCAAGTGCATGCATCTTAGCGAGCTTCAGAGCCAAGCTCCAGTTGCATCCCAACATGGAGTGAACGCCGCTTCCATTGAGGTTTGCCATTACCGGGTGGTCGAACCAACTCAATAGCTAATGGCCTCAGTGTTCCAGTTGGAGTAAGGTACATGATCGTTCTTGATCCGTATAAAGTTGTTCTCAAATTTGTGAGTTCTCTAACTTTGTTGACATATGGTAGGAAGAGATCATGATAATCTAGCATGAAAAGCTTCTTGTTCTCTAATGCCTATGTATCATGTTAATATATCTATTCTTTAAATTTCAAAATGACATGGATAAGTACAATTTAAAGAATATTAGGGGGTCTTTTGTGATTGCTTAAATGAAAATTGCTTATGCCTTTTGAAATAATAAGATAAACACTTAAGAATAAGCAACTCTTAGCCACTTTATTCGAATCTACTCATTTTTCTTTCAGATAATCATATCAGCAGTTTGGATAAGCAAATTGAAACACCTTGATAACTATTTAATTATATGTAGTGTAAAAAAAAATAAGCATTTCTAATAAGCAGTCGCAGACACCCCTTACTCATACCTCCTCAAGCGTACAATAGCCTCTGATTTGTCTCTCAATGACCTCTTTAGTTATTGCTGATTCAGGCGGACCATACACCTCAGGATCGAGTTTACTTGTTATTGGCCATTCCTGCACATATTCATGGTTTTATCATCTACTTTTCTAAAGTCTTGTAGATAATCAAACATTCATATTATTAGTTGTATAATTAATATCTAACTAGTTGGAATTCATTTTTACTTTCACACCAGGTAGCTGTAAGTATATATTTGAAATTTTTCGTGAAAAGCGTACCGTCACCAAGGTAATACTCAAAGGGTTAAGACCAGCAAGGGTTTGTCGACAAAACTCTTCATCCCTAATCCATCCAAACTTATCTCCTGAAAATCAATGAAGATAAAAAAATTTAGAGTGATAAAACATATATGCGTATATGTATTGATCTGTGTATGAAAGGGAGAGATTTAGTTACTTTCAATCATTTCCGGAGTCTCAAAACGCAAGATATTATTTTGGGTATCTTCTAAAGACTTCACAAGTCTTGGAAGAACATTTCCAAGGAAGCCTTTGCTGTCCAACGATGGCAAATTAACTCCCTCGTTGAACAAAGTGTCAATAGCTGTGAAGTATGGGAACCCAAGATCTTTGTCAATCATAGTTGTCTGTATCGAAGGCAGGACTGCGTGCACAACTGAGTATACAGTCTTGAACGAAAATGTTAGATTCTTTACATCGGAAAACGCTTCATCCCTTGGCACGTAAGGGTCACTGCTTCTAGATTCTGATAATGGATCTGCATTTGCAATTCTGTTCAGTAATCTGATCAAACAACCATGCATTTAGAAAAGAACTAAATTTTGATCATCAAATTATCTAGGAGTACTCATTTTACATGCATGTAATGCTTTGCAAGGATAATTTATAAGGTGGTCGCAAAATTATTCAACACTTATAAACAATAGTAGAAGCATCTCCAAAATATCTCTTACGAGTTACGAACATTTTGTTACAAGCTAAGGATCATAATTAGGGTGAACAGAAGAGTCAAGCCCGAGCTTGCTGTAGCTCGAGCTCGACTCATTTATATATATAAAGCTCGAGCTCGGCCTCGAGATCGATTCATCCTTATATTTTGAGTCGAGCTCGCTCGTGAAAATTTTCACAAGCTCGAGCTCGGCCAAAGGCCCACTAATTTATGTGATGTGTTAAATAAAACAAAGTTCATATCGAGCTCGGCTCGTTAACAAAAGTGCTCGAGCTCGTTAACACACGAGCTCGAGCTCGTTTATTTCCATTAAGCTCGTTTATACATGGTTATATGTATAAACAATATATACATATATATTTTAGGGCTCGTTTAGGCTCGCGAGCTTACTAGATTTTTTTGTATAGAGCTCGGGCTTGAGCTCGATTATTAAATGAGCCCAAGGCTCTAGCTCGGGCTCGAGCTCGTTTATGCTCGGCTCGTTTGGGCTTTTTCCCAATCCGATCCCGAACTTTTCAAGAGCAACTCGGCTCGTTTCCACCCCTAATCAGAATGCACCAAAAAGAACATGACTGAATACCTGCTTTAGTGCGAGGACGACCAGTTTTGCAACGCCTAGGATAAGGATAGTCCTTGGTACCAAGTACCGGGCGTGCCAAGTCTGGATCCTTGTCAGGATCACCTAGATCATTATACACATCGTAATCGTAAACTCTGTCTTTCTTTTCACGAGGTTTAACAAGAACACTGTCACCACGAAGTATCGATAGTTCTTTTTCTCGTAAATTTTTCAGACCACTCGGTGTATCGGATGGTAGGCATGCTACCTGCGCCACACACAGCAGAAAATAAAATAGTTATAAGGAAATAGAATAATATCATTAGATGATAAGATGTTTAGATTCTATGTAACTCGGGTAGCACCCGCGTATACCGACAAAATTTAAAGCGGCAGATAGTTATAGTTTTGAAATTGTTGTTAAGTGTTTTTGTTTGTAAATAAAAAAATATTGTTTATAGGGTCAAACTTTAAAATTTACAAGTAGTCATATAATGAAAGTATATAAATGTAAATTCTAATATTGGAAGAAATAGAAAGTAAGGGTCCATTAGTAATTTATAGTGCTTACTTTGTGAGTTTTTAAGTAAAAATGGTTTTCTTTACATATATAGATTATACGAGTACTTGTGTAGCAACAATATTTTATAACGCTAAACAATTATAGTTGCAATATTGTTGTTAAGTGTTTAATGAAATGTTTATATATACTACTAAAAATAATCAAAAGTTAATTTAATAACACAATCAACTCACACGATAATATAGTATGTTATCTATATCTATACTACATATAATGTATGAACGCGCTTCACTCTTAATTTTAAGACGTCTGAGAAATTAAGCATGGTTTACAACACTTTAATGCACCTAATTTTCGTAATTACAACAAAATAAGCATATTGTACAACAAAATAAAGCGTGTTGTCATTTTAAGACTAAAATTTATCAAACAATATTAATCTTATTAAAACACCATTCACCAAAAATTACAACCATTTAAGCATAATGTCATAATAAATTAAACCAAATTTCAGATTTACAACAAAATAAGCGTGATATAATTTTCAGACTTACAACATTAATGTTATTAAAGTGGTCAATATTATTAATGACTATAACGACTACTATTTACAAGAAAAGAAACATAGTGTACAACACACTTTAATGCACATAATTTTCGGACGACAAGACAAGAAGCATAGTGTCACAACAAAACACCACATTAATCTTTATTTAATGTAGTCGATTATTTAACGGTCGATAAAGACAATTAATAAAATTATTAAACACCCCTACATATGAAATACAAATTATCAAGATATTGTACAACAAAATTAAACACAATTCCCCGTTAAATTTCATTACTACAAATAGTAAAACACATTATCTGAATATTCAAGCCGAATCAGACAGCTACCAATGGGCTTGCGACGGAACCGCGGACCAACGGGCTCGATCCCGAGCTAACACGGGCGGCGGTTCGAGTACGAACGGCACTGGCTATACTGAAATTTTGATATCCAAGTAAATTTATTTTTATAAAAATATAATAAACTAAAATAAATTATTCATCGTGGTTTTATTTGAGCAGCATGCATTTAAACGCTGCTTGATTCTGCGCTAATTATTATAAAGGGTTTAAGACCTTCTCTTATTAATTGTTTTAAGAATATCATAAATAGAATTTTAAGTAATCCAAGTCATCAAACATAATTTATAAGTATGTAAAGTACAAATTATTCTCATCTTAAAAACTATTTCTTACACGCAATTAATACACCCATTCACCAATAAATCTGATTCTCTAAAGACAATGTATACGTATATGTAACACAATTATCGATCACGAAATTCAAAATTTCAAAACCAAATAACATTTAATCAAAAATTTAATCATGAAAATCTTGCATGATGCGTCATTCTTACTCTACTTATTATAAAATAGAGGGTGTAGATACGACATTAAATATAAACAAAATGTACTCTTTTATATAAACAACATTGATAAAAGGTTGCCATGCATTACAAAATTTAAAAAGTTAAAAATAATTCAAAACACCTTCAATTCAGCAAAAGTGTTTATAGGAAATGATGTTGAGACTGCCTAGCATACTTCAAACCACCACCATTAAATGAGATTTGTCAAAGTTGTTGACTTTGATATATACTTCAAGGAGGATATGATCCCTGGTGTAAGGCTTAATTGACATGCCATTACATCTCTGTCATAAATGATATTGTATACCCCCAATTCAAATATGAAGAAAGGATATAGAAGCATGTGAAAATATGGAATCAAATACAGAGAGGTTTTTGGCCAAATAAGCCTTACAGCATGCTGCTGCTACAATAGGATCATATCCCCATACTTCAAATATAGCAATAATTGAGATTTGAAGGTATAATAGTATTTTTATTTTTCTTAATTTGAGAGTTTAAGAGTAGTTATACACAATTTTTATATGTGGATAAATTAAAATAAAGATGATAGTGATAAAATAAAGCAGTTAATTAATTCAAATTTATTTTACTAATCAACAAAACATTTCATTAGCACTGGACCATTATATAAGGCCAAGACCTTGGTAGGAAGTAATTTTGTTTTCATACATGTCTAATGTTATCTATTAAGAAGTGGTTTATTTTCTTGATTAGAGAATAAAGTATCTTGTTATGTAATTTTCGCACATGTAATTTGAGATATGAGATAGATTCACTCATATCCTTTGTACTAAACGTTTTTTGGAGTAATATATTTACCGGGTCTTTTGACCTTTTACCCAAAAAAAAGACCATTAGTACAATGGTTGTGTGAACACTAATCTCAACATTGCTTCACATTCAAACTCGAAGGACCAAAGTTGTTCGTTAGAAACTTAATAACCGCCAAAGTGGTTAAGTTAATTAGTTATGGTTATGTTAGTTGGAAGTTATTTTCGGTTATGAACCGAATGGACACAATGTTTGGGACATACCCTTTCATGTCTTATATATATGTACAAATCATAATACAAGATTGGTTAGACCGATTAATAGTTATTCAAGTTATTCATTGCAATTTCATATCGACTCACTTTGGGACCAACATTTGGCATCAAGAACCACGTTCATTACATACATTCAAAACCGAAACCTTAACGAGACCAAAAGGAAACCAAAAGGAAGAAAACAACCGAAACTTTGTTTCGTAAAAGAAGACATGACGCATAATAGACAAAGGCGTTGCTCGGATAACTAGGGACGAAGGAAAGTAGTGTACGACCGTACTTGTGTAGAAATTGCAAACAAGAAGCCACCAAACAGCGTTGGTGACTTGTTGGTTTTTGTGTTGGCGTGACTTGTGTACGCGGTAGGAACAAAACAAACAAGAAAACGTTTTGTTGCAATAACCTGTCGGAAACCAACATCACACAACTAAAACCGGAGACCTATTTGTTGCTATCTATCGCAACAAAGTTGGAAGAGAGAGACGTCAAGAAAGATAGAAGACCCACTGTTGCAAACTATTAACGCAACACGTTGGAAGTAAAAGAAAGTTGCTTGGTTTATAAAGAAGGTATACCGATTGAGAAAACAATCAAGGATTGTTTTGGAGAAGACGCTAGCAATACAAAGACGACAACAACAAAAACAATCTGATCAATTGTTTGGAGGAATACCGTGAGGTATTCTTGGAGATTTGTGGATTATACGATGTGGAACAAAAGGAATGAAGTATTGTGGAACGCGAACAAGCAACGAGGACAACAAGGAATTAAGCAAAACGCCCTCCTTGTTTGAATACTATCGTCGTAGTAGTAGAGAAGAAAACAAGCAAACCTGTTTGTTTTGAATAAAATACGGAGAGGTATTTTGGACACTTTGTGTTCACGTAGACTTGGAAATCAAGAAAAAAATAACAAACAACATCTTTGTTGTTTTACCGAGAAGCACTTTGTTTTTTTTTTTGGAAAAAGAAGCCGAGACAAAAAGAAGGTCTAGGGCACACGCTGGAAACTAAGTCGACACAAAGAAAGGAAAACGTAGGAGTGTGGTAGCATAAGGAAGAACGTTGGTTGGTTTATTGAACAAACTCGACAACATCAATAAACAACCGAGTTACTTTGGAATAAGACGAGGAAACAAAAGAACGTGGTTGGTATAAGATTCGAGTACCGACACACAAGTGGGAATACGGTGGTGTTTAACACAACAACGAGGTCACAAATTCAAACCGTGGATTTCTATTATACTTTAGATAATATAGATCGTTATTTCATATTATTAGGAAATCCGAGAACGTTATATTTGATACCGTACTATTAGGATTCCCGGATAACCATTTCTGCTCCCGTGGTATTAAGAATACCATACTAAGTCGAATTCCATAAAAATTAGAAAGTGAAGATTCTAAGCACTATCAAGATGCCTGGTGACGATACCAACACAACACCAAAACCCGTAACACCAATTGCACAATATCAATGCCCTATACTCAAAACCACAAACTACACAGTTTGGGCTATACAAATTAAGGTTATACTAGAAGCACAAGGTTTATGGGAAGCAATAGAACCTAAGGACAACACGCAAGTAGATGATAAGAAGGATAAGGCAACGACGACCTTCCTATATCAAGCGTTGACAGAAGATGTGATTTTACAAGTAGCAAGTTGTAAAACGGCAAAGGAATTATGGGATTCGTTAAGAAAGAGACACGTTGGAGAAGAAAAAGTGCAGCAAGCATAGTTACAATCATTGATGATTGGATTTCAAACCCTTCAGATGAAGGAAGATGACACGCTGGATGCATTCACGGCTATGCCACGGAGGCAAAAGAATTAGGAAAAACTTTGGATGAATCACTTTTAGTACGAAAACTATTAGATTCCACACCAGATAGGTTCATTCAAATAGTAGCATCTATAGAACAGACAAATGATCTCGACAACATTACTTTAGATGAGATCATTGGAAAACTTAAGGCATTCGAGGAAAGAATAAAACTCAGAAAGGGAGGACAAGTAGAAAGCCAAGATAACTTATTATTCGCACAAGGCGAACACTCTAGAAATAAGAAACGATTTACCAAATATAGAGGTATATCAAACTACTCACGAGGAAATTAGCAAAATAAAGGAAACAGAGATAACTCGAATGGAGAAAATTCAACTCACAATGATAAGTCAAATAAGAATAAAGGTGAGTGGAATAAAAAGAAGTTAAAATGTTTCAATTGCGGGAAACATGGAAATTTCAAGAAAGACTGTAGAAACCCACCAACAACTCAGGAACACTCAAACCTTATCTTAGAAGGCGATGAACCATCACTATTAATGGCTACACACGGCCAAGAAACCTTGTTGAATGAAGAACAAGTACAACCGGAAAGTATGCTACAACGGATGCTAGCATATGGTATTTAGATAATGGTGCTAGTAACCATATGACGGGAACCAAGAGTCATTTCAAAGATATTGACGAGAGCATCACGGGCCGCGTCGTTTGGAGATGGATCGTATGTGGAGATAAAGGGTAGAGGTTCTATACTATTAGGATGTAGAAACCAACAACAAAAGATAGTTTCGGACGTTTACTACATTCCAAACCTCAAAAGAAACATACTTAGTCTAGGACAACTCACAGAAATAGGTTGTAAGAACATCATGGATGGAAACAAACTGACTTTGTATGATAAGAGCAAGAATTGTTGATGAAAGTGAAACGATCTAAGAATCGACTTTACAAGATTAGATTACATATAGAAGCACCTATATGTCTCTTAGCAAACGTAGATGACCAAGCATGGTTATGGCACGCTAGATTAGGTCATCTAAACTTTGATGTTATCAACAAGATGACAAGAAAGGGTCTAGTGGATAGAATACCATGAATAAATCATGCAGGACAAATCATGATGCATGTTTATTAGGAAAACACATTAGAACACCATTTCCAAATCAAGCTAAATTTAGATCAAAGAACCCGTTGTCCGACCACACTTCGGGAAAATGGAGATCTATGTGGTCCCATAAGTCCAACCACACACTGGAAAGAAGCTCATCTTCTTATTAGTAGATGACGCACACGCTTCATGTGGCTTACTTTCTAACTTCGAAGATCGGGCATTCAAAGACATTCAAGGAATTTAGACAACATATTGAATTCAAGTTGATGTTGAAAATAAAAATGCTAAGAACAGATAAAGGAGGTGAATTTACATCAAATGAATTCACCAAATACTGTAAGGAGAATGGAATAGCAAGACAATTGACAACACCATACTCACCACAACAAAATGGTGTAGTAGAGAAGAAATAGGACAGTGTTATCAACTACTAGGAGTATGATGAAAGCAATGAAGTTACCACTTAACTTTTGGGCGGAGCGTGGACACGCCATTTACATACTCAATGGTACCCACGAAAGCCCCGGAAGATAAAACACCATATGAAGCCCTACAACAAAACCAACTGAATACCTAAGAATATTCGGATGCACACTTATGCTAATATAACAATACCTCACGAAGAAATTTGGATGATAGAAGCATTCCAATGATTTACTTAGAGTTGAAGAATGATCAAAATCATGTAGGTTATATGATCTAATAGGAAAGAAGAAACATGTTAGTAGGGATGTAAAGTTTATGGAAACGAAACCGTGGGATTGGAATAACAATGAAGAGGATACAAGTACATAAGACACGTTTTGGACTAGTTTTGTAATGAGCGGAGTTGACAATGAGAATCCTACACCACCAACACAAAAACAATGATAACACGTATCATGAACGGATCCTATACCGGATCCACCTCACCAATCACACCACCAACATACACTTACAACCCTAACTCGGAGGATGAAGAAGAAGCTACTTTAGCTCATTAGGAAGCTCAGATCAAATATATGATCATAGACCAGTACGAGGTTTACAAGATATAACGGCAGTCTATCAAAATGCACGTGAAGTAGAAGCACCAAGCTTATTTTTCACAGAAGAAGAACCTCGTAATTATAAGGAAGCATCAACCGATAAGAAGTGGATTGAGGCCATGGAAATTGAATTAGATTCAATCAACAAAAATAACACATGGATTCTTACCACATTGCTTGCAAATCAGAAGACATTAGGACTCAAATGGGTTTATAAAACCAAGAGAGATGCGCAAGGAAAGATCATTAAATATAAAGCAAGATTAGTAGCAAAAGGTTATGTACAAGAACAAGGAATAGACTTGATGAGGTGTTTGCACCAGTTGCTAGAATAGAGACAGGTTAAGCAATATTAGCACTAGCGACATATCATGGATGGCAAGTACACCACTTAGATGTAAAATCGGCATTTCTACATGGAGAGTGAAGGAAGAAGTCTATGTTACACAACACGAAGGTTTCATTCAACAAGAAACCTAGGAAAAGTCTACAAGCTAACTAAAGCTTTATGCGGCTTAAGACAAGCACCAAGATCTTGGGCGTGAAGCTTGACCAAACCTTGAAGTCCTTAGACTTTAAGAAATGTAATCTCGAACAAGCAGTTTATACGAAGAGAGCAAGACTTCTACACTTATCGTTGGCGTTATGTAGATGATTTGATAATCACGGGCACTCCAAAGAAGGAAATAGACTTGTTCAAATCCCGGATGGAAGAAAAATTTGAAATGAGCGACTTAGGATTGCTAGCATATTACCTTGGGATAGAAGTTACATAGGCAGGAGGAGAGATTACAATCAAGCAAACAGGATATATTAAAATAGATCTTAAAAGAAACAAGTATGACGGACAGTAATGATACGAAGATACCAATGGATCCCGACACTAAGTTGGTCAAGACGGAAAATGGAAACCCAGTTGACGCAACTTATTACCGAAGCTTAATTGGAAGTCTCAGATACTTACTACATACAAGACCAGATCTTAGTTACTTAGTCGGACTACTCAACAGATTTATGCAAGACCCGAAGGATCATCACCTGAAGGCAGTGAAACAAGTAATCTGATACATCAAAGGAACAAAATAACATGGAATAATATACAAGAAAGAAGGTGGCTGCAAGATTACAGGTTACAGTGACAGTAGCTACGGTATCAACACCGATAAAGGAAAAAGAACTACTGGAATAGTATTTTACTTTGGAGAGTCACCTATTACTTGATGTACTCATAAACAACCAACAGTAGCACTCTCATCATGTGAATCAGAATTCATGGCGACTCTCGGGCAAAGATGTCAAGCCTTATGGTTAAAACATTTACTCGATGGAATTAATCGGATTGGAAGAAAAAGGATAACGCTTAGAGTTGACAACATATCGATATAGCTTTTCAGAAAGAACCTAGTTTTTCATGGAAGGAGCAAGCATATAGACATTCACTATCATTTCATTTGTGAATGCGTAGAATGGTCATATTAAGGTGGAACACGTTAGTGAGAGAACTACAAAGAGCAGATATCTTAACAAAAGCTTTACCAAGACTAAAGTTCGTGACTATCGACAAATGCTCGGAGTTCAAGACTTAGGACGAAGCAACGATCAAGATTAAGGAGGAGAATGTGAACACTAATCTCGACATTGCTTCACATTCAAACCTCGAAGGACCAAAGTTGTTCGTTAGAAACTTAATAACCGCCAAAGTGGTTAAGTTAGTTAGTTATGGTTAAGTTAGTTGGAAGTTATTTTCGGTTATGAACCGAATGGAAACAATGTTCGGGACATACCCTATCATGTCTTATATATATGTACAAATCAGAAAGCACAAGATTGGTTAGACCGATTAATAGTTATTCAATTTATTCATTGCAATTTCATATCAACTCACTTTGGGACCAAGCGTTGAAGACTCTCAGACTTGAGTCAATAACCCGTGTTTAAGTTTTATCTTTGACATTTGCTTGAGATAGAGTACCCACTTTCGCAAAACCCATAAGCACACTGTAGAGACTTTGTGGAATAAGAGCTCGAGGGTCAGAGTCTGCTCGTGCTCACTCCAGTTAGTATCCCATTAAACTGCGAGAATTGCTGTAGCTATTTTTGTAAGGTGCACAATGACCTGGTTAAAAGGCGTCCGGGTCAAGATGTTCCGTTAATCTATACCCTTTTTTATAACAAAACATTTCATTTAACACGTATGAGTTTGTGATGTGCAAATAGACCCATTTAGAACCAAATCAGTTGATGCTATCACTTTTTACATAGTATTTAGGCCAGGATATATCAACTTTAATGGACCAAATTGAGTTATTAAGACCATTAACATTTCACAATGACTGATAACGATAATCCAAACCAACTATATTAATATCATAGTTTAAATTTTTTGTCACTATTCCTCACCCCATCATTTACACGCAGTAGTTTTCTACCTCAATCTAGATGAATGTGTACAAACATGTTTGGCTTTGTATAGATAAATTTTAACATGCATGTGAACATATTTTTAGTGTTTTAAATTCGCGTTGATCTGGCTGATTGAACCGTGGATTGGTTCGTCAATAGGAAACTGGTTTTAAGCGTAAAACCCGGTTTGTGCCTCAATCGGAGCAATTAGAAAACCAGTTTTTAAAACATTGTGTATTACAAATCTCATTCAATTTCGTTCATTCTAATAGAACAATTATTGTACTTTCTTCCAGAAAAGGAAAGTGGTAAATTAAAGATGCTTTACCATTCTAGTGTATGAGAATACAGTAAATTATCTAAAAGTATACACATTGTACAAAATGGCTCAGATATATATCCTCTCGAAAATCTGAAATGCGTATATATCCAAAGCGTGCATAAAAGCCATTGTAATATGTGGATAAAAACTTGTATAAACGATATATATAAATTATTCGTTTTGGGAGGAATATATACGTTTTGCATACAAAGTTATCACTAACTATTTTTATTCTATATTTTCAACTTTTTGCTAGGACATTGGTTCATTAGCAACAAAAAGATTGACAAATTTGATTGAAATATTTTAGCCATAAATTTCTTTATGTGTAATCAATGATTCATGGTAAGATAAATTAGTTACTAACCTTGTCAAGGAAGAAAACACGTTTGTCAGGGTTATCGAATTTGGAATGAATCCAAGAATTGCATGTCGCACTGATTGTGCCTATGGGGAGTCCTTCAAATACAACAGATTCCACGAACATCTCTTTGTGGTGTTCGTTTTCTAGCAAAATGGTCGATTGAACCAAAATCCTCCGGTACTTCAAATTCTGCTAAATATGTTTGATCGTCTACCTTTGACCAGTTCGGTATGCATAATCCTTAATCGTGTCCTTGGTTAAACCTGTCTCTTTAGAAATTAAAGTTGAAGGATTAGTTAATGAACTAAAATATAAATTACATAAAAAGAGCTGATTTACCAAACTTAAAACCTTTAAAATAATTTCCTCCTCATTTTAATTATTTAATTTGAACATACAACTGTTTGCAAATTTAATGCTAGGGTTATTTTGCTTCATATATCTAGGTCGATCACTAAGGTTTTGAAAAACAACTTCAAACCTCAGTATTCTTATTTTCTGTTTTTAGTTGCAGCTCTTGCACATCATCAAATTCTTCGGTGTATGGTAATTAAGCGCCTTGATTGTGGTAGCGATGGCGAGCAGGGAATATATGATGTGAAAATTTTTTTTGACGTTAAGAACAAAATACGGAAGAAAAAATTTGAATCGTAATGATTCGAGTATTTTCTTGAGATGAAGGATTTATAAGAACTTTAAAGTGTTAAATGTTAGGTTTTATTATGTTAGTGGTGCACTGAGTTTTGTAAGGGGACACTTTAAAAAGGTCAAAATTAAAAAAAATTACACTAAATTTTAACTTTTTCGATTAATAAGAGTGACTTCCACATTTACTTAATAGATCCGTCCCGATGGTAAGTATATCACAAACTTATAACTTACTAGCACAATGTATATAGTTAACAAATTTTACTTATCAGTTAGAGAAAAATGACAAATATATTATTGCACATTTCACAAAATGCTCAATATATTATAATCTCGTCAAAATACTTATTTTTGTATAAAAATTGTGGTTTTTATTTTTTTTATATGGCTTTCTCCAAGGTCTTCCGTTTCTCGCATATGTGTGAGATTTGCGAGGAGGTTATGCAAGATTTTTCCTTTGCATTTATTGCGTATATGATTTATGTGAGTGAAAAAACTAAATGTCGCGAGGCTCGGTATATCTCGCAAGTGTCTCGGCTTTTAAATACTCGCAAGCCTACCAAATAGAAACACTTATACGAAAAAATGAGTATTTTGGTAAACCAAAAAGTATTTGGCATATAGGGTATAGTATTTTCCGTTTACATACTTACTAAGAGGGTTAACCCATTTTTTAAGGTGGGATAGATTGTTGATTCCGATAGGGACAAAGAAGAGTTGTGAACACTTTCGATGAGTCGACGAACCTATTTGATGGTGGTCATAATCGTGAAGATGATTATGATATTATACGCGGATCGGTCTATGATCTTCCGCGAATTTGGATGCTTTTTATAACACGATGTTATCGCTTCCGCCTTTAGGAAGTAATTTTGTTTTCACAGAGTTTAACGTTATCTTTTGAATAATGGTTTATTTTCGCTTATGTATAGAAAGATCTCTTGTTATATATGTAAGTTTTTTCGCCATAACACACCGAGATATAGGATTTACCCATATTCTTTGTCTTAAATGTTTTGGAAAGAATATATTTACCGCTTTTGACCTTTTATAGCTCACATTTTAAATTAGAGGAGAATTTAAAAGAAATCTACTTATGTAAATGAATATGATATTTATGGTTGTAATTTTTTCTTATTCAAATTTTAATTTTATTTTTCATTTGATCCTAACTCGTCTTAACTCAACTAAACTTGATAATCTCAATGCTACCCTTAATTAGGTTTAGATCATTATCTATCACCTGAATCGACTAAATTGAAACCAACAATTTGGAATAGCCACAAACAAACAATAATACAAAACTATTTAAAGAAACCTTATCTTTATTAGTTATAGATCAAGATTTTAAGAAAGGTTATCAAGATCGAGATTTTATAATAGAGCATTTTTGTCTTGCAAGATCAGATGTGTAAGATCGAATCAAGATTACAAAATCATACTTAAATGTTAAAATATCTTATATGTCCAGTAATGCGTATTCAAAACTGATTGTATATCAAATTCATGAAGAAACAAGAGTTCTCAAAGTTATAATAACTAGCGAATATCCGCTCAAAGTAATGATGTATAATGCAAACAATTATATTCTATGGAATCGTGATCCGGTTCGACTTTTCTTTGCAGCGTATGTTTTTAAAATTATTATAGTGTACGCTTTTGAAATACAAAGCGTGTGTTTTTAAAATTAATATAGTGTGTTTTGAAATATTGTCAAGTTTATAACCGATTAAGCGTATTAAAAGATATTTAGGAGTAATTTAAAAACTACGTTAATTTAAGTTCTCAAAATGGACCGCCACTCTTTATAAGTAGTAAATATATGTAATTGCAACGTGTAATAATTTAAAATACTAAAATATATAATCGGAGATTAATGAAGTGAATCTTTAATTTAAACATCTATATGTTTTACTTTATAAAACATTTACGGTTAATAACCTATTAAAGATCTTATAGTTGTCAAGAATGGTAGTCGACGAGTAAGAAACTAAAAAATAACTCTTTTAGACATTAATGTTGACATTTTGTCTTTATTTAAGATATGACCATTTTACCCTTCAAAAATATTTTAAAAAATAATAATTTGAATAAAATTTGAATTTTTTAATCTAAAAATAAAAATAAAAATCGCATGTCACAAAAAAAAATTATAAAAAAATTATTTAGGAAAAAAACTCATAAAAAAAATTTCAAAAAAAAAACTCGGAAAATTTTTTAATCTAAAATTAAAAATTAAAACGGCATGTCACATAAAAAATTCTAAAAAAATTATTTAAAAAAAAAGAAAATTTAGAAAAAATTCACAAATTTTTTAATCTAAAAATAAAATAAAAATCATGTCACAAAAAAAAATTATAAAAATTATTTCGGAAAAATTTCAAAAAAAAAAGGATTTCAAAAAAAATTCGAAATTTTTTTTATCGTTAAACTCCGTTTTATATGTATTCACTGCTTTTTATTCACTTTTGATTATGGTTTTTTCACAAGTGAATTTTTATCGAATTTTTTATTGCAAAATATTACAAAAAAAATTCAATTTTTTTTCGTGTCACAAATTTTTAAAAAAAAACACATTTCGAAAAAAATTGAAAAAATGTATTTGAAAAAATATTTCAAAAGAAATATTTTGAAAAAAATTCGAAAAAATATTTGAAAAATTCGAAATGGTGAAATGGTCATAATATGGTAATAATAGTTAAAGAAAACAAAATGTCAACATTAATGCTCAAAAGAGTTATTTTTTTTTCGCCAGCAGAATTTTAATGATATAGTCTTTTAAAGATTATTAGCAAACATTTATAATTATCTACATACATTTTATTGTTTATTTTAACAAAAATCATTCATTAATATTTTATTAGTCAGTTAACTAACTAAAGGGAAATAGGATCCAATCAAATCTTACGATCTCGTGGTAAGATTGAGATTTTACTTAATTAAGATCTTATGTTTTTTAAAATCGTATAAAAAACTGACATGTTTTATTTAGCAGGATCATAAAATCGAAAGATTTTAAAGTTGAATTGAAAGCTTAATCGCTATGATTTGAAGGTGTTCTTTTCTCGATGTATTGGCATGCACTTAAAAATAAAGAAAGTGCAAAATAAAATATTTGGAAAAGTATAGAACAAAACAAGTCTAGCTTCATGAACGTTGTCACACTTCATATTATTTTTGGTTGAACTTTGCACTTATGTCTATAAAGTGAGTTGGCCAAGACGGATCTAAGATGTCGACTAACATATATAAGTGATTTACCAACCCGTATGTATGTATTGTCATGCTAGATGGTGATAGATCTTTATTAGTCTTTTCATGCAACTTATAATTCTCATATATCTCAATAAATAATATTGTATCATACGATATTTGTTTTGTTTTCAGCATCTTTCTAGTTTTCTAATCAAATTGCCGTTAAAGAAAAATAAAAATAAATGACATTTGACCTACCATAATTCTAAAACGCCCCAACAACGAAGTGATTGAAGTTTTTGAACAAAGAAGTGATTGAAGTTTAAAACCCAAAATTGAGGTTATATGAAGGTGTGGTTTATATATATTCATAGAAAATTGCTAAGGATTGCTGCCACCAATCCCAAATTTCCCAATATATGTATATAAAAGTGATATGCACTGTTTTCAACTTTTTATACAAATCAAAAGTTATTTGCTTTTGGAGAAGCATCCGCTAACTTATGTACGTATAAACAAAAGTCAATATCGTCTTTTATTTTTATTATTTTTATTTATTTTTTAAGATTTAATTAAAACTAGCAAAAAGCAAAAAAGGGATTACAAATGACTTGTACATACAGCATTGGGATTAACAATCCAATCAAGCCACTTAAGGCATGAGAGTTTACTCTTAGAAGATCTCCAACGTGGCGTATTTTGTCTTTTTAACACTAACATAGTCGAAAAAGACATAAAATTTGCTCTCGATGTTAACACTAAACTTCAGATTATTTGAGTGCGATGAATAGTAATTTTAAATTGCACTAAATATAGTGCATTCTTATTCATTCTTTACTAAAAGTTCAAATGTTTCATTTTTCACCCTCAAAATGTACTTACACATTTAACTTGTGTCATTGCAGAGTTGAATTACGTATATATCTTCTATATAATTGACATAAAAGTAAGTTATTTACTCAAAAACTGCAACATTCTCATTTTTACCTTTAAAATCATACTACTGATGTTCTATATTTTTACTTATTGTTATGTTCGCACCTAACTTAGTCAAAGCAGTATCTATGGCAACATAAGCTAAGCAATATTTTTCTTATACTTATGTTGCATTTAACATTAAGATTAAAACCAATAACAACCAAAAGTAATTAACTTGGAGGTTGTGCTCTTTTATCCGAGTATACAAGCTAAAATGATGTCCAACTTATCTAAAATTGTACGTAAATATGTTCCAAGACTATACTGTTGTCCCAGTTCTATATACTTAATTTGGATATCCATATAACTGTGGTATAGCTTGATGTATAATAATATAAAATAACATTTAGTGCAAAATTTAGTGCATACGTTGGACCAATTTTTTTAGTCAAAAGATATTCTAAATATATTCTTATTTTGCACTATAATAGAGTAAAAAATAGTCATACATTGGAGATCTTTTATGTGAGATCCAAGAACAAGATAAAATCATAATATCATCTCCAAGAGTGTCTTTACGTGGAGGTTTTGAAATAACGCATATTCTACATAGCCTGCAACCGTTGGTGTCTTACTTTTTAGTTTTACAATAATATATAAAGGATAAACTTTACTGATTTTGTGTGGAATTATTCTAATCCTTCATAAAAATATCTAAGAATGAATCGGGGCCCACGAGAAAAGAATCGGGACCACAAAAAAATTAAGGACCGCGTTATATAAGACGAAATCAGAATATTTTTACTATAATAAATTGTAATAATATATTCCCTAATATATAAGGTTAAAACTTACGTAGTACTATATTTGAGTACTTTAATAATTACTACAAAATTATTCTGCTTAACTTTATTTTCACGTGGAGATATGATCGGCAAATTGCTCCTTCCCTAAAAGCTTTTGCTTTGCTGAAAATTCGGTAATATGTTATGCCTAATAATATTATGCAGTATTTAGTAAATATGCAAGATTTTTTAGGTTGTACGGTCATAATAACACAATCCGCAGGCGGTATACACTTACTAGGGTCAGTCTCGGCTGCAACAAGCTCCAAAAGAAGCGATTTTCCAAGCATATCGCTGATATCATCAAGTGGTCTCGTAAAAGTAAGGTTCGATATTACCCCACCTACAGTCATTTGGACTGTGATCACAGCTTTCACACTAAAGTTTTCACCACACCAGCCGTGCTAGATTCACCCGCCACAGCTTTAATTTCGCTAACTGAGTTTACGCTATTTCGCTTAGAACAAAAAGGCTTGTGACGTTTAACAGGAAATGCTAGAGGGTTATGAGATAGAAATGAAGTAGGGTTTCCATTATCTCTGGCAATAAACGCCTTCTTGGCACGTGTGATTATTGGCGAACCGGGTGTTTAGCGGTGGTGGTGAGTGAGGTCTGGTTTCAACATGTTTTGTGTGGTAAGTGATTTACAGGAAGTACCATGCATGTGTCTTACTTTATATAGGAATAATGATAAGAGCTAGGGTCCATGGGTAAATCATAACTTGTGGATTTTTGTCTATATTTTTCATACCAAATTGATCCTCTTTATTTAGCTAGCCGGTGGCGGTTAAGTTGATAGAATATTATGACTATAATTACTAAAATAATGGTCACAAGTTCTAAAGTTTAGTGTAAATAACACATTTTTTCTTGAATGGCAATTTGTATTAGAAAAGCTAGCAATTATTAATCTCTCCCGGTTAGTTTGATATGCTTTTTCTTGATGACCTATATACATCATGCAATTATTATTATTATTATTATTATTATTATTATTATTATTATTATTATTATTATTATTATTATTATTATTATTAAATAATTTTTAATTAAAAATATAAAAATAATAAATAATAAAAATTATATTTAAAATTATTATCTTTTGATCTTATAATGGAGGAAAATTTTCTTCCATTAAATGTCTTAAAATTAAAAAATAAAAATCAAACATAAAGTACAACCATCTAAAACACAAGCATTAAACAATACAAGTATTAATCACTACTACACAAACCTGCTTTTTTCACAAACTTTTCTTTCATAAAATAATTTGTGAGAAATTTCACAAATTACCTACAATTTATACACCAAATTGTAAAACAAAATTTATGTTGGAAATCACCAAAGATTTCCCAGCACTTCCACAATCTACACATCAATTTTTGACCAATTTTAGTGGGAATTCGGTCAAATTTCCACGGATCGACAAAATTCACACTAATAGTGTTGACCGAACTTCAGTAGGAAATATGTCGCAAATTTCACACATATTAGCGACGATCATAAGTCGATTAACAAATCAGTAGCTAAATTACCCACTAATTTCACACGATCTTATTTAATAAATACATGGTTTAATTAGTGCATGTAAAATCATGGATAGTTACCCACTCATTAACCACAATAAATCACGCTTTTATGTTTCTTTATAATTACAAAATCTCATATTACAATCTATGTCTTAACATGGTTTATTAGTTGCAATTATATGTGCCTTCGTATTTATTTAGCTATATGTTTGTGTGTCACAAGTGTATATGTATATATGTATAATAACATGTTTGTGTGAATACGTGCTTTATGAATTATTGTATATCTATTAGTGAATGTACATACGCATTGTAAGTTGATTTTAGCCTTCATCGCACTTTTGTATATCTAGATATATGAATGTGTACATTTATGAATGTGTAAGTATGTCAAAAACATAATAGATGATTATGTTCGGGGAATCATTATATTTTCACAAATTTCCCACCGATTTGATAAATTCAGGGAAATATGTGAGTAGTTACTGTGAATTTTTGAAAACATGTGACATATGAACCATTGTATATGTAATATAGCTACATATGCGTTTATTCCCACATTATCTATCTTAATGTGGATGCTTTGTTAGTTTTAAATATATGTGTCTTCATATTTATTTAGCTAGTTGTTTGTGAGTCACAAGTGTATATGTATACATGTGTAACATGTTTCTGTAGGCATGTACTTTATGAACCATTGTATATCTATTAACGCATGTAGATAAGTATCATAACTTTATTTTAGCCTTCATTGCACTTTTGTATGTCTATATATAAGAATGTGTACATTTGTGAATGTGTAAGTATGTCAAAACATAATAGATGATTATATTCGGAAATCGATCGGTACTTTCCCAAAAATTACCCACCATTTGATAAATTGAAGGAAATTTGTGTGTAGTTACTCACGGACTTCCCACAAAAGATATTGTTTTAGTGTTTTATATACTTAAACATTTCCACATTACTATCTATGTCTTTTCGTGTTTTTATTTTCATTTTGTACGTGTTTGCTTATTAGTGTAGCTATGTGTGCATATCACAAGCATATATGTTTATATATGTAACTTATTCTTCACAATCTTTAGTATCCCTTCTTAACTTTTGAATTCAAATTTGGTTTTCAATTCGATTCAACATAATTTAAATTCGATTCGATTAGGTTTTTGATTTTACAAATTTTAGCCAAACTAATCAAATCAAGTAAATCAAACAATATGATAACCGAACCGATAAATACCCCGAAAATAATACGTGGGTGTTCATCGGTTATTGGGTTATTCGGTTCGATTAGTTCGGTTAAAAAAGTTTATAGGTCAAACCAAACCGAACCGAACCGAAAACCGAATTTGAATTCGGTTTTGGTTTTTTAGTTGACCAGAATAACCTGAAAAAGAAATCGTAATCTTATAACGTATGAGGTTTTAGTTAGTTTGGTATCTTTGTTTTGTTTTCTTTTGAAATCTAATAAATGTTGCATTTCTAGAGAATATATATATATATATATATATATATATATATATATATATATATATATATATATATATATATATATATATATATATATATATATATAAAAAATCTCTAGAAGAGTAAAATGTCTTCACTAAGTGTATAATATTAATAAGGTAAAAGCGATAAACACTTTATTTACTATTACTCATTGATTTGTATGATTAAGTAGTTTCTTTATTAGTTGGTTATTGTGTACATGAAACCTATTTGATATCTTCATTCTGTGTTGATTTGGAATCATTTATGACTAAATACGTGATTCATGCATGAATTTTATTAGTTGGTTATTGTTTACATGAAACCTATTTTCAACAAACACTCCAAATATATTAACCAGTTTTGCTCATCCAAAATATTAAATTACATAAACGTAAAAGATATGAGTTCAAGAAATGTCTGAACTCAAGATGTTATCTTTTACAACTTATAAGCTAGATAGAAATAAGCTAAATTAAAAAGTGCGGAGAAAATTATAAAAAGGTATTATATAATGGTAAATAGTTTTAAACAAGCAACACAATGGTAAATAACTTTTTCAAAAACAATTACTTTCTAAAAAACTCCTATTAATACTCTTTATAAATCTTACATTTACAAAATTCGCCCACCGTGATAAGACCCACTTTGTACCACTCTTATTAAACCTAACCCTAAACCTAAATCATTTTCTTTTCACATTACCACTTTCATTTTACACGACCTCAAAAACATCCACAAACCCTTATCTAATTTATGCTAATCCAATCACAAGCACTAAAATAATCCACAAGACCACCGTTGTTTCTTGATAACAAACTACACAAAAACACAAATCAAATCGACCTTTGCTTTTCTCCTTTGGTAGTAACCGAATCTTGTCCATTAAGTTTGTCTCCTTTGATTAGTATTTGTTTTGGTTTTATGTAAGTCACGTAAGTTTTATTTTAGTTTATCTAAGGCTAGTGTTGCTGCCATTTTTCCTTGTGGGACCTTTTGTCCTTACGAAACTTAAATCCTCGCTTATGGGGAAAGCTATCCAATTATCCTTTCGCTCCACTTGCCGTGGTCTCATTTTAACTTTCCTTTTTTTTTTTTTTTTTTTTTTTTTGTCAAATTGTGATTTTTTTTTTTTTTTTTCTTTTTATTTTTAGATCTTGTAATATTTATTGTAGATCTTGTTTCCTAAACGGTTCAAGAAAATATAGAAGATTACTGCGGCCCGGAGAATTGGATGTACCATCCTCTTGAAGCGTAAAATACTTATCGAATGAACACCAAATAAGCGGTTCAAAAAGATAAAAGATTTTGAATAGATGTCTTGTTTTCCTAGATGTATGATAATCAATTAAACGATTTATGTGTTTCATTTATATTAGTTTTGTATTTATTGAACTTTATTATATTGGATTAGTTTTGGATTTTTGCATTTTGATAGTTAGGGGTTAATTGCTTTTATGATTATTGTTGTTAATATATTTGCAAAAAAAAAAAAAAAAAAAAAAAAAAAAAAAAAAAGGCTACCAATAAACCATGAGAAAACAAAATATTAATTTAATATACTAGATAATTATTGAATTCTAAAAATATTAATCGGGTTTCACGAAATTTCTAAAAAAATCACCAGACGATTTTGGGAGCAAATAATCGGTGGGAAATTTTTTTCGAAAATGGTGAAAATTTGTTGGAAAATATCCGGAAATCTGTGGGTAATAAACCTCTGATTACACAACGATATCTGTGGGAAAAATAGTCAACGCAGGTGGGAAAATCTGGAAAATATTTACCTGAGGGGTTTTACACACGGTATTTCCCATCGATTTTGCCGTGAGAAAAACATGTTTGTGTAGTAGTGAATTGAATGTTTACAATTCATTGATGCATAATTAATATTGTTGGGTTCAAGAAATACCCAAACCCCTTAAGTCTTAGATTTGAATAAAAATACCCTAAGTGTTTAGGTTAAACACTAACAGTCCCTGAGTGCATAGTCTCTCGGTGAGTCATCTTCGATACTCGAAGAGGCAAAGAAGAAGTCTCCACACGCAAAGCGGAACTTAGAGGTAAAGATCGGAGTCAAGAAGAAGATGGTGGATTCAAGTGAGTAATGACAATAACTCATCGAATCCCTAAACTCCTCACCAACTACTTACATCAAGACAAACCAAGTAGAATCTTGAAGGCAATGAAGAGTGAAGAATGAGTGGGATAAGGCGGAATAAGTTTGAATCGAGATAAGACGAAGTCCTTATCAACCAAAGTCAACTTTCCACCGAATGGCAAACTATCGGGCTGTGTCATCATCGACTCATGGAAAGCGACCTTATCTCTTGCTTAATATAGTCTTTGTGATGAGACAAAATACACGATATTTTGTCTTCAGAAATGTCGCTTGTCACTTAGGATAAAGTTAATACTCATACTTGTATAAATAGCATAAGAGATGGAGTGAAAGATTAAGCTTGTGAATTGTAAACACACACACACGCAAGCCATCTTTCACTCCTCCAACATAACTTATCACGAGATAACTCACTGGGGTAGTTGTGCTCAGACTCAGCCTGAGCTTCGTGAGGAGTTACACTCTTTGTCATTTCAAACTAAGTACTATTCCGCAAGTACTTGGGTAATGTATTCTTGTTTGATTCATTTCTAATAAAGAATATTATGTTGAAAATTATTCAGTGTGTTTTACTTACATCTTATCAGTCATTAATTCACTATTAACTTGTTTTTAAATACTTGAACTGTTTTACGATAGTGAATAGGGAACAACAAGTGGTATCAGAGCAAGGCTGGTTATAAAACTTTTTTAGCCGCTCTAAAACGTTTTTAAATCAGGATCCTAATGGCTGAAATTGATGTGCCCCAACTTGTCGACAAAAAGGGTGGAGCTTATTCATCTACTGCCCCTCGACTCAAAGTTGGTAAATTTAGCAAATGGAAAAAGCGAATGCTTTGCTATTTGATTGGGATGGAACCTTATTACATTAAGTGTATTAATGAATGTCCATTTATCCCAAAAGACTGAAGGTTTGCCTAAACACAAGCTCGATGAACCAGGATGAAAGAAGAGTGGTCAACCAGGATCAATGACTCAAAAGTATCATCATATCTTGTCTTCCCGATGATACTATGGAGTGTGTTATTAATCAGTAGTCTAAAGCAAACTTGGGATGACTGGTCTATAGTCATGAAGGTCCATCCGATACCAAGGAAAACAAGATAATGGACACGAAACTTGAGTATAATACCTTGAGGGCTAAGGACTCTTAAACTCATCTCAAACTTACACCGGTACAAAAACTTTGTTAAATGAACTTTCAAATGATGGTGTAAAATTGTCCAAACATGAAATCAATGTTGATTTTGTGAGCAGTCTTCCGAGAAATGGTTGAATTTCTCTCAGGGACTAAGGAATGCTAACCACATTTAGAATCTTGAGCTTCCTAAAATTTATGGGAAATTTGTCTATGAAGAAAACCTCATCAACAGACGATACCCTGACCTGAAAAGGTCTCAGAAAGTCAAGAAGTCCCTGACAACCATTTCAAATCCAAAGGTCAACTACTTTCTATTCTAACTGTGTAGTTCAAGATTTTCGTGAAAATTCGAGATGATGAGGGCGATGAGAGGACAAGCGAGGAGTACCGAGCGATTTAAATTTTGAGTTTCGTGAAAGAGCACTCGCTAACTCTAAAAGGTTTATCTGAAGAAACAAAAGTTTTTCAAATGCTAAAGCCAACGAGGACACCGAATGTTTTAAGTGTCACAAAAGAGGTCATTTTGCCAAAGCTGTTTTTCTAAAACAATTTCAACCTCTTACAAACCATCGTGGTCAAATCGGTCTTGAGACTTTGCAAATTTCAACCAAAAATCTTCGGTCTCATCAAAATTTTCCAAACAAATGATCAAAATAAAGTTGTTGATTATGAAGCTAAGTATAAGAAAGCTAAGCTTGCATTGCTTGAGGCGATCCTCGAAACAACAACAAATGTTAAATCAGGCAGGGTAAAAATAAAAGCCTCTTTCTTTGAAACCTTCGATCGATGAAGAGCCGGTCTCATCGATGATGAAATGGTGCATGTCGACAGAATCGATGGCCCTCTCGTAAGAGGACAAACTAGATGTTGGGAAGAATTATGCCAAGATGTTGGAGAATGGGTTAACATCACAATGAAGAAGGTAAATATTCTACTTTCTATGGATGATGACTCTGATTGGCAATCTTATATGAACTATCTCAATGTTAATCTTAAGTTTGTAGAAGAGAAAAGATTGAATCTTTTTTCAAAATACAACAAGCTAAGTTTTGAATTGAACAAGTGTAGGGATGAACTACTTATTCTAAAACAAGCTAAGCTTGAAGCTGTCACCTTGCAAATTAAAAACACTGAACTAGTTAAAAGAAATCAGGCTCTTCAAGATGAACTTAAAAAGGAAAAGATATCATTGAAAGTTGGATACTAAAATCTAGGGTCTTTGATCTTGTGGGTGCTAACGAAAAAGAGAGTCATAGGTGAAGATCATCTCCGACTCTCACAACAAAGACCGGGTCCAAAACCATTGTGTCCTGTGGCATGATTACCAATATGTTGACTATTCCCAAGCCCAAAGGATTGGATTGAACAGGTTAATCCCGAGTAAGCTTCCAAATTTGATTACGGAAGGATTCTAGAGCCCGAGCCAAGTTATAAAGAGCATGCTTGGACTCCCGACAAGATCGAACACATCTCCGAGTCTCGAATCGGAATCTCAAGCACCGCTTCCACCACCGAAACCTCTTCGGTGGCTGCACTCAAGCTCGAGCTTACTCCATTGCATTTCAACCCACATTCTCTAAAAGAAAGGTCCGGACTTGGTAGAACCATCCCGAAAAGACCAACAAAACTCATCCAACAAGAATCTACTCCCATTGAGACCTCAACATCTTCGGTTCACAAGGCGAGACCATTCGACAATCGATCGAACTTGTGAGAAAGTCGGTCGAAAAGATAGAAACCATCGAAAAGCTCATGATTCAATCAAGGAAACTAAGTCGACCTCCTCTAGTTCATCAAGGTCAAAGTCTATCACCAAAACCAAGCGGAAGTGTGATCTGCCATTACACCAACACACCATCGACAACTCTACATAATCCTTTTTGTATGATCCGCAAAAGGAAGATCACGAATCACGACCACTTATAGTATGTAAGCTCCTTCATGAAGCAACTCACACCAACACGGTCATCAGTTGCTTCATCCTCAAAGGTGGTCAAAGACCTAAAGCTAAACTTTTCCTCCTTATCCTCAATGCGGCTTTAATGATCATCTTCGATGATTGCCTCATGAACTCTTCTTTGTGATATTTGTGGAAATCCACTCATGAGACATCTCGGCATGATAAAGTCATCCGAGGCAAGGAGAAGTGCAAAACAACCCCAAATCACCGAGTCATCCTCGACATCAAATGCAAAACCTCGCGGTAGCACAATGCACTCAACCAATGATCATGGAGTCAATTGCTAAGTTCAAGCAGCACCATGGGAACCAAACCCACTAGTGGGGGTCACTAAGAGAAACTAATTCAATTTACTACTTGTGCAGAGACATGCCGTGGAGCCTATTGGCATCTAGACGGTGGATGCTCAAGAAGCATGACGGTGTGAAGAGTATCCGCATAAGTATGTAAAGGAACCAGGACCCAAGGTAGTATTTGGTGATAACTCATCATGTCCCAAAGGTTATGGTTCAAGAACCGCAATGGAATAGTTTTCTAGAATAGCTTATGTCAATGGTCTAAATTACAATCTCATCGTTGTCGATCAACTATGCGATGCTAAGTACATTGTGCAATTCAATGACAAACAAGGCACCATTTTCAATGCCAACAAAGAAGTTGTTTGATAGCTCCTAGAAGAGATGATGTTTATGTCTTAGACATGTCAACACTCTCTAGATGGAACTTGTCTTTGCCAAAGCCATTTAAAGCTAACCTTGGGCGTGGCACAAGAGACTCTCTCACTTAAATTTCAAAAATATCAACAACTTAGCAAAACAAAACAAGGTCCTTGCTTACCATCACCGGTTTTGCAAAAGATAAACCATGCTTAGCACATGAAAAAGGCAAACATCATAGAGCATCGTTTAAAACAAAACAAAATTTCTCCATCAAAGCTGCCTTCACCTCCGTGATATGGATCTCTTTGGACCGATCGGTCCTAGATCAATCCACATGAGAAGTATACACTTGTCATTGTTGATGAGTTCTCAAGATACACTTGGGTATACTTTCTTTCCAAAAGAGTCAGCGGTGATACAATAATGTCATTCATCGTGAAGATTGAAAATCATAATGACATTCTTGTGAAACAAATCGAATCCGACAATGGAACGAGTTCAGAATCAAGAGCTTCGAGCTTCGTGACGAAAAAGGAATTTCTCAAAATTTCTCATCTCCTTATACCCCCGAACAAAATGGGTTCTTTGAAAGGAAAAGAACTCTCATTGAGGTTGCAAGAACCATGTTAAATGGCTCACCCTCCAAAGCATTTCGGACTAAAGCGGTCAAAACAACCTCGTTACACTCAAAGCAGTCAATCATTGTCAAGAGACATAACAAAACCCCATATGAGATCTTCAAAGGTATACTTCGACATCGACTACTTTCATGTGTTTGGGTGTCCGTGTTTATTCATAACCACAAGGATCACCTAGGCAAGTTTGATGCTAAAGGCGATGATGGGTATTTCTTAGGTTACTCATCGATCTCCAAAGCCTTGAGTGTTTAACACCGAAGACAACAAGTTGAGGAAACCTTTCATGTCACCATTGATGAAAGTTCGTAAAGCATCGGGTTCACCAACACCTCGATGAAGGAAATAGGAATTGATGACTCATCAAGATATCCTCTGATGAATTCAACACCGAAATCAATTCCTCATATCAGTCGATGTTGACATCTCATATTATGTCTTACCTCACAACCTACCCCAACCAACTATCGGTGAATTCATTGATAATCAATCGATCCTACGGGATTGGTAATAATGAACCAAATGTTCGTGAACTTGTGATTCAAGAACCCCAACCAAAACAAAGTATCTCAACAGATGTTCTTAATGATTCTATGGCTTCACCGAACTCACTCTTGAGTTTCGGTGACCTCTTCAAGCTCGGATCTGACCACAAGGTAAGTGGACAAAGTCTCGTGACATTGAGCTTGTAAACATCATTGGCGAACCAGCGAGAGGCATGCTTACAAGAAGCATGGTCGCTAAGTTAATCTTGTAGCTTCAACCAATGAATGTCTATATCTTGATTTTCTATCGAAATAGAACCCAAAAGTGTCATTGAGGCTCTAAAACATCCCACCGGGTTCAAAGCTATGCAAGAAGAAGCAATGACAGTTTGATAAAAACAAGGTCATGACCTTGATCAAATGTCCTTAGGATGATGTTGTCATAGGAATGAAGTGGGTTTTCGAGAACAAAGCGATGAAAACGTCATCGTCATTAAAAACAAAGCCGACTTGTAGCTAAAGTTACCCGATCAACAAGAAGGCATTGACTATGATGAGACATTTGCTCTGTTGCAAGAATGGAAGCCATCAGATCTTCCTTGCATATGCAACATACATGAACTTCAGGTCTACCAAATGGATGTTAAAAGTGCATTCTTAAATGGTGATCTCAAGGAAGATGTGTATGTTTAGCAACCTCCGGCTTTGAGTAGTAGTGAATTCACGGACTATGTCCGCAAGCTTGACAAAGCCCTTTATGAACTTAAACAAGCTCCCGTGAGCATGGTATGAAACCTTCTCACCTTCCTAATTCAAAACAAGTATGTCGGAGGAAAGATAGACAACATTGTTTGTATCTGAGTAACAAAACAAGATGTAATAGTGGTCCAGTGTATGTTGATGACATCATCTTTGGCTCAACAAACTACACTCTTTGCAAGCAGCTTGAAAAACTAACGACAAAGAAGTTTGAAATAAGCATGATGGGTGAACTCACATACTTTCTTGGACTACAAATCGTGCAACCGATAAAGGAATCTCCATCAATCGAGAAATACACTTAAATCTCTTGAAGAAATATGACATATCCGACTATGCCTCGTTGAAGACTCCAATGGTCCTCGAAACAACCTTGGACCTAATCTCACCGGTAAATCAGTCAATCAAACTCATTTCGTGGATTGTAGGCTCACCGATGTATCTAACTACTTCCGCACTGACATTCAATTCTCGGTCGCCTAATAGCAAGATATCGGTCAATCCCAAGGAATCCCATCTCACCGCTGCGAAAAGAATCCATCAAAAATAAAGGAGACATAAATTCTTTATTATAAAAATTTGAATCTTACCAAAAATAATCCTTAAAAAATTAATTAGAATTAAAGTAAAAAAAAAAAATTTTTAATTTAATTTTTTTAAAATGGTTATTCCCAACAAAATAAAATTTTATTGAATAAAAATTCAAATTTTTGGGTTAATTAAAAACACCAAATTTTTAAAATGTTTGGTTGGAAAAAATAAATTAAGGAAATATTTTTTAAAAAATCAATTTAAAAATTAATATTGGAAATTTTTAAATAAAAAAAAATATTTTATTACCAAAAATTTTTATTGCCCAATTCTTAAAAGGATTTTGGGTATAATTTATTAAATTGGGAAATTAACTTTCAAAATATTTAAAAATTTTTAAAAAATCCCCCCTCTATAAATTTAAAAAAAAAAACAAAGTTTTAAAAAAAACGAAAATTTTAAACCAGAAATTTTTTCAAAATTTTTAAAAATTTTGAAACATTTAAAAAGTTTTTCATCCAAAGTTAAAAAAATTTAAAATTTGATTGTTCTAGTTCGAACTTTCAAAATAAAATCTTTAAATAAAATGGTGCCAAACCCGATCTGGTGGGGACTAAAAAGTTGAATTTAAAACAAACAATGTTATGGAATTTTAATGCCCCAAATGTCCCCTATAAAATAATAATTTTTTCAAAAGAAAAAGGTTTGTTTCGGGTCCTTTTTTTGAAAATTTATTTTGGGAACAACCCTTTTAACCCACAAATTATTGGGCAATAAATTGGAGTACCAAATTGGGTTTTTGGGGGTTTTTTAAAATAAAAAACTTTTGACCAATTTAAATTAAATAATGGATTATGTTGCCCTTCAACCCCCTTAGGGGGAAAACAAATTTTTTGGATTAATTTTAAACCCCAAAAAATTTTTGTTAATTGACAGGGATTCTTTTGGGAACCACCTTTAAACAATTAATCAAATTTTAGGGGATCCCTTAAAAGGGGTCTTTGCTTTAAATTTTTAAAAAAAAACACATTTCGAAAAAAATTGAAAAAATGTATTTAAAAAATATTTCAAAAGAAATATTTTGAAAAAAATTCGAAAAAAATATTTGAAAAAATTAGAAATGGTGAAATGGTCATAATATGGTAATAATAGTTAAAGAAAAAAAACGTCAACATTAATGTCTAAAGAGTTATTTTTTTCGCCACGCGAATCTTAATTTTAATGAGTATAGTCTTTAAAGATTATTAAGTTCAAACATTTATAATTATCTACATACATTTTATTGTTTATTTTAACAAAAATCATTCATTAATATTTTATTAGTCAGTTAACTAACTAAAGGAAATAGGATCCAATCAAATCTTACGATCTCGTGGTAAGATTGAGATTTTACTTAATTAAGATCTTATGTTTTTTAAAATCGTATAAAAAACTGACATGTTTTATTTAGCAGGATCATAAAATCGAAAGATTTTAAAGTTGAATTGAAAGCTTAATCGCTATGATTTGAAGGTGTTCTTTTCTCGATGTATTGGCATGCACTTAAAAATAAAGAAAGTGCAAAATAAAATATTTGGAAAAGTATAGAACAAAACAAGTCTAGCTTCATGAACGTTGTCACACTTCATATTATTTTTGGTTGAACTTTGCACTTATGTCTATAAAGTGAGTTGGCCAAGACGGATCTAAGATGTCGACTAACATATATAAGTGATTTACCAACCCGTATGTGTATGTATTGTCATGCTAGATGGTGATAGATCTTTATTAGTCTTTTCATGCAACTTATAATTCTCATATATCTCAATAAATAATATTGTATCATACGATATTTGTTTTGTTTTCTAGCATCTTTCTAGTTTTCTAATCAAATTGCCGTTAAAGAAAAATAAAAATAAATGACATTTGACCTACCATAATTCTAAAACGCCCCAACAACGAAGTGATTGAAGTTTTTGAACAAAAAGTGATTGAAGTTTAAAACCCAAAATTGAGGTTATATGAAGGTGTGGTTTATATATATTCATAGAAAATTGCTAAGGATTGCTGCCACCAATCCCAAATTTCCCAATATATGTATATAAAAGTGATATGCACTGTTTTCAACTTTTTTATACAAATCAAAAGTTATTTGCTTTTGGAGAAGCATCCGCTAACTTATGTACGTATAAACAAAAGTCAATATCGTCTTTATTTTTTTTATTATTTTTATTTATTTTTTAAGATTTAATTAAAACTAGCAAAAGCAAAAAGGGATTACAAATGACTTGTACATACAGCATTGGGATTAACAATCCAATCAAGCCACTTAAGGCGTGAGAGTTTACTCTTAAGATCTCCAATGCGAAGATTCGTTTGTCTTTTTTTTCGCACTAACATAAGGCAAAAGACATAAAATTTGCTCCAATGTTAACACTAAACTTCAAGATTATTTTAGTGCGATGAATAGTAATTTTAAATTCTTGACTAAATATAGTGCATTCTTATTCATTCGCACTAAAAGTTCAAATGTTTCATTTTTCACCCTCAAAATGTACTTACACATTTAACTTGTGTCATTGCAGAGTTGAATTACGTATATATCTTCTATATAATTGACATAAAAGTAAGTTATTTACTCAAAACTGCAACATTCTCATTTTACCTTTAAAATCATACTACTGATGTTCTATATTTTTACTTATTGTTATGTTCGCACCTAACTTAGTCAAAGCAGTATCTATGGCAACATAAGCTAAGCAATATTTTTCTTATACTTATGTTGCATTTAACATTAAGATTAAAACCAATAACAACCAAAAGTAATTAACTTGGAGGTTGTGCTCTTTTTATCCGAGTATACAAGCTAAAATGATGTCCAACTTATCTAAAATTGTACGTAAATATGTTCCAAGACTATACTGTTGTCCCAGTTCTATATACTTAATTTGGATATCCATATAACTGTGGTATAGCTTGATGTATAATAATATAAAATAACATTTAGTGCAAAATTTAGTGCATACATTGGACCAATTTTTTTTTAGTGCAAGCATATTCTAAATATATTCTTATTTTGCACTATAATAGAGTAAAAAAATAGTGCATACATTGGAGATGCTTTTATGTGAGATCCAAGAACAAGATAAAATCATAATATCATCTCCAAGAGTGTCTTTACGTGGAGGTTTTGAAATAACGCATATTCTACATAGCCTGCAACCGTTGGTGTCTTACTTTTTAGTTTTTACAATAATATATAAAGGATACTTACTTACAATTTTTGTAGTGGAAATATACTGAATCCTTCATAAAAATATACTAAGAATGAATCGGGACCCACGAAAAGAATCGGGACCCACAAAAAGAATTAAGGACCATTATATATAGACAAAATCAGAAGTTTCGTATAATAAATTGTAATAATATATTCCTAATATATAAGGTTAAAACTTACGTAGTACTATATTTGAGTACTTTAATAATTACTACAAAATTATTCTGCTTAACTTTATTTTCACGTGGAGATATGATCGGCAAATTGCTCCTTCCCTAAAAGCTTTTGCTTTGCTGAAAATTCGGTAATATGTTATGCCTAATAATATTATGCAGTATTTAGTAAATATGCAAGATTTTTAGGTTGTACGGTCATAATAACACAATCCGCAGGCGGTATACACTTACTAGGGTCAGTCTCGGCTGCAACAAGCTCCAAAAGAAGCGATTTTCCAAGCATATCGCTGATATCATCAAGTGGTCTCGTAAAAGTAAGGTTCGATATTACCCCACCTACAGTCATTTGGACTGTGATCACAGCTTTCACACTAAAGTTTTCACCACACCAGCCGTGCTAGATTCACCCGCCACAGCTTTAATTTCGCTAACTGAGTTTACGCTATTTCGCTTAGAACAAAAAGGCTTGTGACGTTTAACAGGAAATGCTAGAGGTTATGAGATAGAAATGAAGTAGGGTTTCCATTATCTCTGGCAATAAACGCCTTCTTGGCACGTGTGATTATTGGCGAACCGGGTGTTTGGCGGTGGTGGTGAGTGAGGTCTGGTTTCAACATGTTTTGTGTGGTAAGTGATTTACAGGAAGTACCATGCATGTGTCTTACTTTATATAGGAATAATGATAAGAGCTAGGGTCCATGGGTAAATCATAACTTGTGGATTTTGTCTATATTTTTCATACCAAATTGATCCTCTTTATTTAGCTAGCCGGTGGCGGTTAAGTTGATAGAATATTATGACTATAATTACTAAAATAATGGTCACAAGTTCTAAAGTTTAGTGTAAATAACACATTTTTCTTGAATGGCAATTTGTATTAGAAAAAGCTAGCAATTATTAATCTCTCCCGGTTAGTTTGATATGCTTTTTCTTGATGACCTATATACATCATGCAATTATTATTATTATTATTATTATTATTATTATTATTATTATTATTATTATTATTATTATTATTATTATTATTATAATAATTTTTTAATTAAAAATATAAAAATAATAAATAATAAAAATTATATTTAAAATTATTATCTTTTGATCTTATAATGGAGGAAAATTTTCTTCCATTAAATGTCTTAAAATTAAGAATACAAAATCAAACATAAAGTACAACCATCTAAAACACAAGCATTAAACAATACAAGTATTAATCACTACTACACAAACCTGCTTTTCTACAAACTTTTCTCGCATAAAATAATTTGTGAAATTTCCTAAATTACCTACAATTTATACACCAAATTGTAAAACAAAATTTATGTTGGAAATCGGTCAAAGATTTCCCAGACTTCCCACAATCTACACATCAATTTTTGACCAATTTTAGTGGGAATTCGGTCGCAAATTTCCCACGGATCGTGACAAAATTCACACTAATAGTGTTGACCGAACTTAGAGGAAATATGTAAATTTCACACATATTAGCGGCGATCATAAGTCGTTGGCAAATCTGTAGCTAAATTACCCACCTAATTTCACACGATCTTATTTAATAAATACATGGTTTAATTAGTCATGTAAAATCGTGGATAGTTACCCACTCATTAACCACAATAAATCATTTTTATGTTTCTTTATAATTACAAAATCTCATATTACAATCTATGTCTTAACATGGTTTATTAGTTGCAATTATATGTGCCTTCGTATTTATTTAGCTATATGTTTGTGTGTCACAAGTGTATATGTATATATGTATAATAACATGTTTGTGTAGACACGTGCTTTATGAATTATTGTATATCTATTAGTGAATGTACATACGCATTGTAAGTTGATTTTAGCCTTCATCGCACTTTTGTATATCTAGATATATGAATGTGTACATTTATGAATGTGTAAGTATGTCAAAAACATAATAGATGATTATGTTAAGTGAAATCTGTTGGTACTTTCACAAATTTCCCACCGATTTGATAAATTAAGTGGGAAATATGTGAGTAGTTACTCGTGAATTTTTGAAAACATGTGACATATGAACCATTGTATATGTAATATAGCTACATATGCGTTTATTCCCACATTATCTATCTTAATGTGGATGCTTTGTTAGTTTTAAATATATGTGTCTTCATATTTATTTAGCTAGTTGTTTGTGAGTCACAAGTGTATATGTATACATGTGTAACATGTTTCTGTAGGCATGTACTTTATGAACCATTGTATATCTATTAACGCATGTAGATAAGTATCATAACTTTATTTTAGCCTTCATTGCACTTTTGTATGTCTATATATAAGAATGTGTACATTTGTGAATGTGTAAGTATGTCAAAACATAATAGATGATTATATTCGGGAAATCGATCGGTACTTTCCCAAAAATTACCCACCGATTTGATAAATTCGAAGGAAATTTGTGTGTAGTTACTCACGGACTTCCCACAAAAGATATTGTTTTAGTGTTTTATATACTTAAACATTTCCACATTACTATCTATGTCTTTTACGTGTTTTTATTTTCATTTTGTGCGTGTTTGCTTATTAGTGTAGCTATGTGTGCATATCACAAGCATATATGTTTATATATGTAACTTATTCTTCACAATCTTTAGTATCCCTTCTTAACTTTTGGAATTCAAATTTGGTTTTCAATTCGATTCAACATAATTTAAATTCGATTCGATTAGGTTTTTGATTTTACAAATTTTTTAGCCAAACTAATCAAATCAAGTAAATCAAACAATATGATAACCGAACCGATAAATACCCCGAAAATAATACGTGGGTGTTCATCGGTTATTGGGTTATTCGGTTCGATTAGTTCGGTTAAAAAAGTTTATAGGTCAAACCAAACCGATCGAACCGAAACCGAATTTGAATTGGTTTTGGTTTTTAGTTGACGAGAATAACTAAAAAGAAATCGTAATCTTATAACGTATGAGGTTTTAGTTAGTTTGGTATCTTTGTTTTGTTTTCTTTTTGAAATCAATAAATGTTGCATTTCTAGAGAATATATATATATATATATATATATATATATATATATATATATATATATATATATATATATATATATATATATATATATATATATATATAAAAATCTCTAGAAGAGTAAAATGTCTTCACTAAGTGTATAATATTAATAAGGTAAAAGCGATAAACACTTTATTTACTATTACTCATTGATTTGTATGATTAAGTAGTTTCTTTATTAGTTGGTTATTGTGTACATGAAACCTATTTGATATCTTCATTACGTGTTGATTTGGAATCATTTATGACTAAATACGTGATTCATGCATGAATTTTATTAGTTGGTTATTGTTTACATGAAACCTATTTTCAACAAACACTCCAAATATATTAACCGCTTTGCTCATCCAAAATATTAAATTACATAAGCGTAAAGATATGAGTTCAAGAAATGTCGAACTCAAGATGTTATCTTTACAACTTATAAACTAGATAGAAATAAGCTAAATTAAAAGTGCGGAGAAAATTATAAAAGGTATTATATAATGGTAAATAGTTTTAAACAAGCAACACAATGGTAAATAACTTTTCAAAAACAATTACTTTCTAAAAACTCCTATTAATACTCTTTATAAATCTTACATTTACAAAATTCGCCCACCGTGATAAGCGACCCACTTTGTACCACTCTTATTAAACCTAACCCTAAACCTAAATCATTTTCTCTTCACATACCACTTTCATTTTACACGACCTCAAAAACATCCACAAACCCTTATCTAATTTATGCTAATCCGAATCACAAGCACGAAAATAATCCACAAGACCCTCGTTGTTTCTTGATAACAAACTCGCACAAAAACACAAATCAAATCAGCCCTTTGCTTTTCTCCTTTGGTAGTAACCGAATCTTGTCCATTAAGTTTGTCTCCTTTGATTAGTATTTGTTTTGGTTTTTATGTAAGTCACGTAAGTTTTATTTTAGTTTATCTAAGGCTAGTGTTGCTGCCATTTTTTCCTTGTGGGACCTTTTGTCCTTACGAAACTTAAATCCTGCTTATGGGAAAGCTATCCAATTATCCTTTCCTCGCTCCACTTGCTGTGGTCTCATTTTAACTTTCCTTTTTTTTTTTTTTTTTTTTTTTTTGTCAAATTGTGATTTTTTTTTTTTCTTTTTTCTTTTTATTTTAGATCTTGTAATATTTATTGTAGATCTTGTTTCCTAAACGGTTCAAGAAAAATATAGAAGATTACTCGAAGCGGCCCCGGAGAATTGGATGTACCATCCTCTTGAAGCAGAAAATACTTATCGAATGAACACCAAATAAGCGGTTCAAAAAAAGATAAAAGATTTTGAATAGATGTACTGTTTTCCTAGATGTATGATAATCAATTAAACGATTTATGTGTTTCATTTATATTAGTTTTGTATTTATTGAACTTTATTATATTGGATTAGTTTTGGATTTTTGCATTTTGATAGTTAGGGGTTAATTGCTTTTATGATTATTGTTGTTAATATATTTGCAAAAAAAAAAAAAAAAAAAAAAAAAAAAAAAAAAAGGCTACCAATAAACCATGAGAAAACAAAATATTAATTTAATATACTAGATAATTATTGAATTCTAAAAATATTAATCGGGTTTCACACGAAATTTCTAAAAAAATCACCTAGACGATTTTGGGAGCAAATAATCGGTGGGAAATTTTTTTCGAAAATGGTGAAAATTTGTTGGAAAATATCCGTGAAATCATGGGTAATAAACCTCTGATTACACACAACGATATCTGTGGGAAAAATAGTCAACGCAGTTGGGAAAATCATGGGAAAATATTTACCCAAGGGGTTTTACACACGGTATTTCCCACCGATTTTTAGTGAGAAAAACATGTTTGTGTAGTAGTGAATTGAATGTTTACAATTCATTGATGCATAATTAATATTGTTGGGTTGATAAATACCCAAACCCCTTAAGTCTTAGATTTGAATAAAAATACCCTAAGTGTTTAGCGTTAAACACTAACAGTCCTCGAGTGCATAGTCTCGGTGAGTCATCTTCGGATACTCGGTGAAGAGAAGAAGAAGTCTCTCCACTTTGATGGCGGAACTTAAGAGGTAAAGATCGAAGTCAAGAAGAAGATGGTGGATTCGGTGAGTAATGACAATAACTCACCGAATCCCTAAACTCTCACCAACTACTTACATCAAGACAAACCAAGTAGAATCTTCAAGGCAATGAAGAGTGAAGAATGAGTGGGATAAGGCGGAATAAGTTTGAATCGAGATAAGACGAAGTCCTTATCAACCAAAGTCAACTTTCACTGAATGGCAAACTATCGGGCTCATGTCATCAACGACTCATGGAAAGCACCTTATCTCTTGCTTAATATAGTCTTTAGAATGAGACAAAATACACATATTTTGTCTTCAGAAATGTCGCTTGTCACTTAGGATAAAGTTAATACTCATACTTGTATAAATAGCATAAGAGATGGAGTGAAAGATTAAGCTTGTGAATTGTAAACACACACACACGAAGCCATCTTTCACTCCTCCAACACAACTTAATCACGAGATAACTCGGTGGGGTAGTTGTGCTCGACTCGACCGAGCTTCGTGAGGAGTTACACTTTTGTCATTTCAAACTAAGTACTATTCCGCAAGTACTTGGGTAATGTATTCTTGTTTGATTCATTTCTAATAAAGAATATTATGTTGAAAATTATTGGTGTGTTTTACTTACATCTTATCACCATTAATTCACTATTAACTTGTTTTAAATACTTGAACTGCTTTACGATAGTGAATAGGAACAACAAGTGGTATCGAGCAAGGCTGGTTATAAAACTTTTAGCCGCTCTAAACGTTTTAAATCAGATCCTAATGGTTTGAAATTGATGTGCCCCAACTTGTCGACAAAAGGGTGGAGCTTATTCATCTATCGCCTCGACTCAAAGTTGGTAAATTTAGCAAATGGAAAAGCGAATGCTTTGCTATTTGATCGGGATGGAACCTTATTACATTAAGTGTATTAATGAATGTCCATTTATCCCAAAGACTGCTGAAGGTTTGCCTAAACCTGAAGCTCAGTGGACCCAGGATGAAAGAAGAGTGGTCAACCAGGATCAATGACTCAAAAGTATCATCATATCTTGTCTTCCTGATGATACTATGGAGTGTGTTATTAACTGTAGTACGCCTAAGCAAACTTGGGATGACACGGTCTATAGTCATGAAGGTCCATCCGATACCAAGGAAAACAAGATAATGGACTCGAAACTTGAGTATAATACCTTGAGGCTAAGGACTCGGAAACTCATCTCAAACTTACACCCGGTACAAAACTTTGTTAAATGAACTTTCAAATGATGGTGTAAAATTGTCCAAACATGAAATCAATGTTGATTTTGTGAATGCCTTCCGAGAAATGGTTGAATTTCTCTCGTGGACTAAGGAATGCTAACCACATTTAGAATCTTGAGCTTCCTAAAATTTATGGAAATTTGTCTATGAAGAAAACCTCATCAACAGACGATACCTCGACCAAAAGGTCTCGAAAGTCAAGAAGTCCCCGACAACCATTTCAAATCCAAAGTCAACTACTTTCTATTCTAACTGTAGTTCAAGATTTTCGTGAAAATTCGGATGATGAGGTCGATGAGAGGACAAGCGAGGAGTACCTGAACGATTTAAATTTTGAGTTTCAGGAAAGAGCACTCCTCGCTAACTCTAAAAGGTTTATACGAAGAAACAAAAGTTTTTCAAATGCTAAAGCCAACGAGGACACTGAATGTTTTAAGTGTCACAAAAGAGGTCATTTTGCCAAAGACTGTTTTTCTAAAACAATTTCTGAACCCTCTTACAAACCATCAGGGTCAAATCAGTCTTCAGACTTTAGCAAATTTCAACCAAAATCTTCGCCTCATCAAAATTTTCCAAACAAATCTGATCAAAATAAAGTTGTTGATTATGAAGCTAAGTATAAGAAAGCAAAGCTAAGCTTGCATTGCTTGAGGCCATCCCTCGAAACAACAACAAATGTTAAATCATGCGGGGTAAAAATAAAAGCCTCTTTCTTTGAAACCTTCGATCGGGATGAAGAGCCGGTCTCATCGATGATGAAATGGTGCATGTCACAGTAATCGATGGCCCTCTCGTAAGAGGACAAACTAGATGTTGGGAAGAATTATGCCAAGATTGGAGAATGGGTTAACATCACAATGAAGAAGGTAAATATTCTACTTTCTATGGATGATGACTCGATTGGCAATCTTATATGAACTATCTCAATGTTAATCTTAAGTTTGTAGAAGAGAAAGATTGAATCTTTTTCAAAATACAACAAGCTAAGTTTTGAATTGAACAAGTGTAGGGATGAACTACTTATTCTAAAACAAGCTAAGCTTGAAGTCACACCTTGCAAATTAAAAACACCGAACTAGTTAAAAGAAATCGAGCTCTTCAAGATGAACTTAAAAGGAAAAGATATCATTGAAAGTTGGATCGCTAAAACCTAGGGTCTTTGATGTTGTGGGTGCCCCAATGAGAAAAAAGAGAGTCATAGGTGAAGATCATCTCCGACTCTCACAACAAAGACCGTGTCCAAAACCATTTGTGTCCGGTGGCATGATTACCAATATGTTGACTATTCCCAAGCCCAAAGGATTGGATTGAACGGGTTAATCACGAGTAAGCTTCCAAATTTTGATTCGGAAGGATTCTAGAGCCCGAGAGCCAAGTTATAAAGAGCATGCTTGGACTCCCGACAAGATCGAACACATCTCGAGTCTCGAATCGAAATCTCAAGCACCGCTTCCACCACCGAAACCTCTTCGGTGCCGCACCAAGCTCGAGCTTACTCCATTGCATTTCAACCCACATTCTCTAAAAGAAAGGTCCGGACTTGGTAGAACCATCCCGAAAAGACCAACAAAACTCATCCAACAAGAATCTACTCCCATTGAGACCTCAACATCTTCGGTCCCACCAAGGCACCACGTTCAAGAATCGACCGAACTTGTGAGAAAGTCGATCGAAAAGATAGAAACCATCGAAAAGCTCATGATTCAATCAAGGAAACTAAGTCGACCTCCTCTAGTTCATCAAGGTCAAAGTCTATCACCAAAACCAAGCGGAAGTGTGATGCATGCCATTACACCACCACACCATCGACAACTCTACATAATCCTTTTTGTATGATCCGCAAAAGGAAGATCACGAATCACGACCACTTATAGTATGTAAGCTCCTTCAAGAAGCAACTCACACCAACCGGTCATCGGTTGCTTCATCCTCAAAGCGGGTCAAAGACCTAAAGCTAAACTTTTCCTCCTTATCCTCAATGTGGCTTTAATGATCATCTTCCGATGATTGCCTCATGAACTCTTGTCAGTGATATTTGGCAAATCCGACTCATGAGACATCTCAAAGATGATAAAGTCATCCGAGCAAGGAGAAGTGCAAAACAACCCCAAATCACCGAGTCATCCTCACCATCAAATGCAAAACACGCGGTAGCACAATGCACTCAACCAATGATCATGAGTCAATTGCTAAGTTCAAATGCACTATGGGAACCAAACCCACTAGTAAAGGGGTCACTAAGAGAAACTAATTCAATTTACTACTTGTGCGAGACATGCCGTGGAGCCTATTTGGCATCTAGACGGTGGATGCTCAAGAAGCATGATCGGTGTGAAGAGTATCTCGCATAAGTATGTAAAGGAACCAGACCCAAGGTAGTATTTGGTGATAACTCATCATGTCCCATCAAGGTTATGGTTCAAGAACGCAATGGAATAGTTTTCTCTAGAATAGCTTATGTCAATGGTCTAAATTACAATCTCATCGTTGTCATCAACTATGCGATGCTAAGTACATTGTGCAATTCAATGACAAACAAGGCACCATTTTCAATGCCAACAAAGAAGTTGTTTTGATAGCTCCTAGAAGAGATGATGTTTATGTCTTAGACATGTCAACACTCTCTAGATGGAACTTGTCTCTTTGCCAAAGCCATCGAAACCGCCAACCTGGCCGTGGCACAAGAGACTCTCTCACTTAAATTTCAAAAATATCAACAACTTAGCAAAACAAAACAAGGTCCTTGGCTTACCATCACCGGTTTTTGCAAAGATAAACCATGCTTAGCACGTGAAAAGGCAAACATCATAGAGCATCGTTTAAAACAAAACAAAATTTCTCCATCAAAGCCGCCTTCACCTCCGTGATATGGATCTCTTTGGACCACCGGTCCTAGATCAATCCAAAGATGAGAAGTATACACTTGTCATTGTTGATGAGTTCTCAAGATACACTTGGGTATACTTTCTTTCCAAAAGAGTCAGCGGTGATACAATAATGTCATTCATCGTGAAGATTGAAAATCATAATGACATTATTGTGAAACAAATCGAATCCGACAATGGAACCGAGTTCGTGAATCAAGAGCTTGAGCTTCGTGACGAAAAAGGAATTTCTCAAAATTTCTCATCTCCTTATACCCGAACAAAATGGGTTCTTGAAAGGAAAAAGAACTCTCATTGAGGTCAGCAAGAACCATGTTAAATGGCTCACCTCTCAAAGCATTTCGGACTAAAGCGGTCAAAACAACTCGTTACACTCAAAACAGGTCAATCATTGTCAAGAGACATAACAAAACCCCATATGAGATCTTCAAAGGTATACTTCCGACATCGCCTACTTTCATGTGTTTGGGTGTCCCGTGTTTATTCATAACCACAAGGATCACCTAGGCAAGTTTGATGCTAAAGTCGATGATGGGTATTTCTTAGGTTACTCATCGATCTCCAAAGCCTTCGTGGTGTTTAACACCGAAGACAACAAGTTGAGGAAACCTTTCATGTCACCATTGATGAAAGTTCGTAAAGCATCGGGTTCACCAACACCTCGAAGAAGGAAATAGGAATTGATGACTCATCAAGATATCCTCCCGATGAATTCAACACCGAAATCAATTCCTCATATCAAGTCGATCTTGACATCTCATATTATGTCTTACCTCACAACCTACCCCAACCAACTATCAGTGAATTCATTGATAATCAATCAGTCCCTACTGGGATTGGTAATAATGAACCAAATGTTCAGGAACTTGTGATTCAAGAACCCCAACCAAAACAAAGTATCTCAACAGATGTTCTTAATGATTCTATGGCTTCTGCACCTGAACTCACTCTTGAGTTTCCAGTGACCTCTTCAAGCTCAGATCCTAGACCACAAGGTAAGTGGACAAAGTCTCGGGACATTGAGCTTGTAAACATCATTGGCGAACCCACGAGGGCATGCTTACAAGAAGCATGGGCGCTAAGTTAATCGTAAGCTTCAACCAATGAATGTCTATATGCTTGATTTTCTATCGTAAATAGAACCCAAAAGTGTCATTGAGGCTCTAAAACATCCCACCGGTTCGAGGCTATGCAAGAAGAAGCTGTCAGTTTGATAAAAACAAGGTCATGACCTTGATCAAATGTCCTTAGGATGATGTTGTCATAGGAATGAAGTGGGTTTTCGTGAACAAAGCGATGAAAACGTCATTGTCATTAAAAACAAAGCGGACTTGTAGCCAAAGGTTACATCAACAAGAAGGCATTGACTATGATGAGACATTTGCTCTGTTGCAAGAATGGAAGCCATCAGATCTTCCTTGCATATGCAACATACATGAACTTCGTGGTCTACCAAATGGATGTTAAAAGTGCATTCTTAAATGGTGATCTCAAGGAAGATGTGTATGTTTAGCAACCTCCGGCTTTGAGAGTAGTGAATTCTCGACTATGTCTCGCAAGCTTGACAAAGCCCTTTATGAACTTAAACAAGCTCCCGAGCATGGTATGAAACCTTCTCACCTTCCTAATTCAAAACAAGTATGTCGAGGAAAGATAGACAACACATTGTTTGTATACGTAACAAAACAAGATGTAATAGTGGTCCAGTGTATGTTGATGACATCATCTTTGGCTCAACAAACTACACTCTTTGCAAGCAGTTTGAAAAACTAACGACAAAGAAGTTTGAAATAAGCATGATGGGTGAACTCACATACTTTCTTGGACTACAAATCGAACAACCGATAAAGGAATCTCCATCACCAAGAGAAATACACCGTAAATCTCAAGAAATATGACATATCCGACTATGCCTCGGTGAAGACTCCAATGGTCCTCGAAACAACCTTGGACCTAATCTCACCGGTAAATCACCAATCAAACTCATTTCGTGGGAATTGTAGGCTCACCGATGTATCTAACTACTTCTGCACTGACATTCAATTCTCGGTCTGTCTAATAGCAAGATATCGCCCAATCCCAAGGAATCCCATCTCACTGCTGACGAAAAGAATCCTCGGATACCTAAAAGGAACTCCAAGACTTGGACTTTACTATCCAAAGTGCTCGTGGTTTGACCTCAAAGGGTATTCGACTCACTGATTATCTTGGTCGCAACATGATGTAAAGAGTACCTCATGGTCCTGTCAATTTCTTGGAGGAAAGTCCGGTTTGTTGAGTGCTAAAAGCAACAATCGGTGGCTTTGTCACCGGGCGAGTATGTGGTCTGCAGGATGTTTGTACAATGTATTATGGATGAAAAGTCAACTCAAGAACTATGCATCAATTACAAATGGTACCCATCTTCTCGTGATAACACCAAAGCCATTGCAATCTCCAACAACCCCATCCTTCACCAAAGAACTAAACACATTGATATCGGATATCATTTCATCGGGACCACATAATGAAAGGAGACATAAAGCTTCATTTCATCCCTCATCAATATTAACTTGTCGATATCTTCACCAAACCCTTAGATGAACCTACCTTGAGACCGAAAGGCGAGTTGGGAATGCTAGACATTGAAAGTCAGCAACCTGAAAACCAATCCCAATCTCAGTAAGTTTTTCCCTGAAATGGTTCATCCTCCCTGAACAAAACCTCAAAAATAACCCTCTCACTGAATGAGTAAGACTCATTCAGGGACCCTGACTTTAGATACTGAGCATTGAATGAGTAACTAAATGCACCAAGTATTAGTTACTTAAATGTCCTTGGTTGGTAAAGATGCCAATATAATATAGGAATATATGTCTCTTTATCTTACTGTCATCCAAGTCAAGGGTCCCTCAAATACTTACCTCATCCCACTTGGCATTAAATGCCTCATCTCACATAAAATATCCTAAGAATATTTTATTACCGCAAATTGCACTTTTACTATGCATCGCAATGCAGTTTTGAAAACGGGATTTTATCATGGTAGTGAATTGGTGGCATTAAATGTGGAAATTAAACGCTTTCAAAAATGACTTTACAAATCCACTTTTATGCATAATTTACCCCTCTCCCCACTCTATAAATACCCCTCACAAAAACCTTAAAACACACACAAAGTATTTCAGCAACAAAACGCTGTCAAAATCCTCTTTCAAACCTAGAAATCTTTGTGTTCTTCAAACCTTTTTCAGAAAAATCTTTTCTGTAAACATTTACAAAAGTTTTTCATCACAAGCTTAAAAGATTTAAAACTCTTTGATTGTTCTAGTTCAGATATTCTTTCAAAACCCTAAAATCTTTAAATGAAATGGCTAGAACACAATCTCTTCAACAGCATCTCGGTGGTGGGGATCTCAAGAATGTTGAATTTAAAACAAACAATGTTATAGGCAATTTTGAATGCCCCCAAATGTCCCAAAATATAAGGACATAATGAAGTTTTTATTCAACCGCCCACCCAAAAAGGCCTTTGTTCGGTGTCCTCTATCTTGCACAAAACCTTCTCGTGGAGTTTTGGGCAACAACCGTGGCTTATGACCCGACACCTCTACTAATGAGACAGACCTCGACCACTCGTGGAGTATCTCATTAAGTTCGGTCTTTTAACGGGGAATCGATGCCACCTGGATTATAAAACTTTTGTACTTCAACGTGGTTAGACTATAATAATGGAGTCTATGTTGCCCATTCGAACCCTCCACGCTTAAGGATGGGTTAAAACAAATTGTTTTGGATCCTAAGTTTTGGACGTAACCCAGTCACCAAGAACTCTTTTCCGTGGCATGGAGGATCCTGCTCACATTTGTGATTCGAGTTCTCGGCCGAACCACTCATCCACCGAACAAGTTAACTCTATTCGATTGATGGTGGCATACCGCTTAATGAATGGGGTCACGTCGACATTAGGGAGATCATTTACAAGTGATCTTGTAACTAAGCTCTTGAGCAAAACTAGGGACTAAATCGTTTCGTATCCTAGGTTTGTCTCTTGTGCTTTGCAAGTGTTCTTGATGCAATTATCCTCGTGAGTACAAATACACCGCTTACCTAGTACCGAGTCAATCTAATTTTCAAAAAGACCCATCCCAAGTCACCGATATTACATTGACGGCCCATATGGTTGTCAAACAACTAGAGGATTCATGTCTCCAACCTGCGCCTAAAAGAGAAAGATGAAGTCTCGATGGGACTAAGACCAAACCTAAGTCTCGGGGCCCCGAGGCTTGAGAACACTGACCTAAAAGGCAAAGAAATCCCAAGATCGATCAACCACCCATCGGAGACCAATCATCGCCCACCCCGATGACAACAAAGGACACCGATAAATCACGGTCGGTGTCCTTGGTCCCAACTACTACTCCCAAGATCCGGAGGAAACAAACAACCTGGCGGTAGGGGAGCGCCCACAATGCCCAAGGAGGACATTCGCAAATCATCGCTTTTATCTCGAGGGCCAACCGAATGATCCCAAAGACTGGGGGAAACACAAACCCATCGATAGGGATGAAACTGCCACCGCTTCTAAGGACGGCACTGGAAACACCCACTAGTGCTTGAAGAAGCATCGAGGATAAAGACTCAAGGGTGAAACAACCCGCCGATATGGAACTCATCACCAATCCTCGACTCCGGTGAAGTGTATTGAAAAACCCATCGATGTCGATGGGTCAAAGGGACAAAGACTCGAGAGGATTAATACCACTCACGATATGGAACCCATCACTACCACCGGTTTCTTGACGATTCTTTGAAGTTAACGAAATTTTATTCTCGATGAAGAACAAGTTGGCAAAGGAAGATGATATTCTATCGGTAGGAGAAGATGTGGACGATATTCAAACCGAACAAGAACATCACCGATCCACAAGAGCCTAAAGAGTTACCTTTCCACTGAAGATAATGACCCCGACTCTTCTTCATCATCCGGCCTCGACGAATTCAAAAGTTTGACAACATTCTTCCACCGCAGCAGAGGCAACTAGTCATATGGATTACTAAAGCTTTAAGGAAGCTATATTCGGGTTACTTGAAACATTATGGGATCAACAAACCAAATCACGCCGCCTATCTTTGATCTAAAGTCCGATGTGCTCACTTTCAATGGCAACACTGATGAACACAGGGATCTCATGTACCAACATCTACATAGATTAGATGAAAGCCTGGTTAAGTTTCTAAAGCATCTTCAGATTTGTGGAGTTACAATTGATGAAATTAGGGATGCAGTTAAAAAAGACCCAACACTCAACTGCAAAGTGCTGGAGGCTACTAAGGCTTACTTGAAGAATTCCTCAGACCTCACTGAACTAATCAACATGCTAAAACCTGCAAATGTTCAGGGTCTTCAGTCTTCAATTCAATCTCTTCAGGCAATACTGGGTTCTTTGGAAGCTCAGGTGACCACTTTGGCTAAGGCATCATCTTCAATGGCTTGGAATCTTGGGCCAAGAATGAATGCCTTAGAACTCTCTCAGGCTACTCTGGCAGAAAAGGTCACTGGTCTTCAAAAGGATACATCTGACATCAAGGATATGGTCACGGAGATCTACCAAGCCTTCAGAGGTCTAGCCACCCAAACTCCCCGGTGTCAAGTACAACTCTTGCTCACCGAAGTTGCCAACAGTTGAGGGGAAGACCACCAAGAGACTTCTCTCATCGAGGGGCAGCCTGCAACAGTCTCTGCAACACCTATTTCATCACTCCCACTAGTTTCAGCAACACCCATCTCATCAGTCCCACCAAAAACAACAACACTGACAGTTGCAACACCCATCATCACAACAACAACACCTTTGGTAGCATCATCTTCTTCAGGCCCGGAAAAAGGAAAAGGCGTAATACAAACACCACCTGAGCCTGAAAAGATTTCTTATATGACCGCAACACTGAGTACCTGCTTACCCCACAACAGCTAAGTGCCTACATTGCAAAGGAAGAAAGGAGAAAGAAACTTGCTGAAGAAGAAAGAAAGAGCAAAGAAGCGCTGGTAAAAGTTGTCGCTAAGGAAGCTGAGAATTTTGGAATTGATCCTAAGCTTCAAACCGGTCGGTGGACAGAATTTCAAGGATGCTCAGCAACTCAAATGGTCGAAATGAGAAAAGGTTAGAAGAAAAGAACAAGAAAGTCTGCACCATCGAAAAAAGAATTGACCACCACAATTGGTCAATGACAAGCGAGAGGCTACACGAAAAAATCATCGATGTCAAGATCATCCCAAGTCCAAACCACCGCAATGAATGTCTATGAGGGGTTGATAAAAGACACTTCGAGGTTCATGATCCTTAAAATTCACTAACTTTGGTAATAGATAACTCGTAGTTAATAAGTCAAATGTATATTTGTAACTCTCTCCTTCATTATAGGATCTCATCTTGTAATTTGTTATTATAAATACATATCTCTCACACAATTAAAAGTATGGTTGATCAAATATCACTCTACATGGTATCAACCTAACTTTTCTCCTCTATTGATTAAATCTACCTCTTCTTTCTAACCCTACAATCCTCGATTTTCATCTTCCGGTACCGATCATGTCGACTTCTCAAAATGGTCCTTTTCCTATGAATACTATCCTTCATATGATTCACATCAAATTATCTTCCACCAATTATCTTTTGGAGAAATCAGATGCTTTCACTATTCTCTTATCAAAAGCTTCTATCTCATATTGATGGCACCTCCACAACACCACTTGAAACTATTGTAGTCGAAAACAAAGCAACACAAAATCTGGCTTTTTTTAACCTGGACTGATCTTGATCAACGAGCTGTCATTCTTCTCAACTCTTCCCTCACTGAAGAAGCTGCTGCCGAAGTTCTCGGCCTCACAAGTGCTCGTTCCATCTGGTCTACCTTGGAAAGGGCATACAGTAATTCCTCTGTTGAACGCATTCACTCCCTTCATGATTCTCTTCGTCAGATGACAAAAGGTACGTCTTCGGTTTCTGATTATGGTCGAAAATTCAAGAGTGTATGTGATAAACTTGCTCGCATTGGCCAACTGTCAATGAGATGGATAAACTGAATTGGTTTCTTTATGGCTTGGGGGCCTCATTTGAAACGTTTTCCATAGCCATTCGAACTTCTCGACCATCTCCAGCTTTTAGAGAACTCTTGTCTAAAGCAGAAAGTCATGAGCTGTTTTTGCAATCTCTCCATGGCTCCGCCACTCCTCCCACTGCTTTTATCTCTCAATAATCTTGTTCCAACAACAACAGAGGTCGTTCACAAAATTATCCGCGTGGTGGTGGTACTCGTGGTACTTCCAATGGTGGCAGAGGCCGTGGAGATCGCCATCCTCCTCACTATCAAATCTGTCACACAAATGGACATTATGCCTCCTCTTGTCCTGATCTTCACAGTTGGGTAGCTCTATGGTTTCGAATAATCTGCTATTACGTGATGTTTTGGTCATTCTAAGCTTAACCAAAATTTGTTTTCTATTAGTAAACTTACCATGGATCATCCGGTTGATGTTCTTTTTCTCAACCATTTTTCATATTACGAAAGGGATAGCAAACAGTGATAGCACAAGGAATCTGTGAAGATGGATTGTATGTGCTCAAATGGCCCCACAACCTTAGTGCGTTTTTGGAGTTTCCAACAAGGCTTCCTTTGAAGTATGGCATAGTCGTTTAGGCCATATTTCCTTTGATGTTATTTCTAGTTTACATAAGTTGGGTGTCTTACATGTTACTTGATGATACAAAGCCTATTGTTTGCGAACCTTGTCAACTTTCTAAACGACAAAGATTATCTTTTGAATTAAATCCTAAACAATCTTTCCATCCTTTAGATTTAATACATTGTGATTTGTGGGGCCGACTCTATTTCATCCAATGGATACCTTTATTATGTAATATTTGTGGATGATCACCACGCGTTTACATGGTTCTATCCATTAAAAACCAAATCGGGTTTTATGTTGTTTTAATGACCTTTATCAAACTTATGCAAACCCGGTTTTGAGGAAAATCAAAGATTTTCAAAGCGATGGTGGCACTGAGTTTGTAAATCATACCGTACGCACCATCTTTGTAGAAAATGGAACTTTTCATCACCTATCTTGTCCATACACCTCAACAAAATGGACGTGCGGGCGAAAGCATAGACGTATTGTTGAAACCGAGCTAGCTATGCTTTTCATGCTTATGTTCTGCATCTTATTGGGTCGATGCATTCGGTTCATTACATTTATTATCAATCGTTTGCCTACCAAAGTCCTTGGAAATCATTCTCCGTTTGAGTTTCTCTCCCGCATGCCAAACTATGGAAATTTCCGCATCTTTGGGTGCCAAGTATATCCCTATCTTCGTGATTATTTGGCTCATAAGCTTGCTCAGAAGTATCCGTGTATCTTCATTGCTTATAATCCACAATACAAGGGCTATAAATGTCTCGATCCAGCCACCTCTCGCATCTACATCACCCGGCATGCACGATTCACTGAAAGCTCTTTTCCCTTTGTAGGTTCTGTTGGTCATCAAGACTTCTCAAAACTGGATTTGTACACTTTTTTGGATGATGGGCCTAGCAACTTGACCACTTCTCCAAATGGGCTTCATGAGTGTCCGACTTCTTCATCTCGTTCCACAGCCACGCATGGGCCTGTCCAACCACCAGCTCATGATACACCGCCTTGCCATCTGTGTAAGCCTCCTACGGACACCGCCATACACGATCCTATTATCGTTGTCGATAATGATAATACCGATCCGACTCTCGAACCACTGCTCCACGTCATATGATGACAACTCGCTCAAAATTAGAATCTTCAAGACACACCATATTGCAGTTATGCCGCTTTCTATGACCGGTTTGCATGTTGCCTTGCTCTCTGCCGCTCATTAAAGGGTACAAGTCCGCTTCCAAACCCCTCAATGGATGGGTGCAATGCATGACAAAATGGATGCCTTAACCACAACAATACTTGGGTTCGGTTCCTCGTCCCAATGCCTCAAATGTTGTTGGTTCTAAGTGGGTCTATCTCATAAAGTATAAACCTGATGGCTCAATTGAATGATTTAAAGCTCGACTTGTGGCTCAAGGTTTTACCCAAATTCCAGGACTTGATTATTCTCACACTTTCAGCCCGGTTGTCAAAGTATCGACTGTTCGCATTATTCTTTCTCTTGCGGTATTACACAATTGGCGTTTACATCAACTAGATGTTAAAAACGGTTTCCTTCATGTCACCTAAGCAAAAGCAGTGTTCATGGAGCGACCACCGGCTTCATTGATCCTCAATTTCCTAATCATGTTTGCAAATTATCTAAGGCTTTATATGGTCTAAAACAAGCTCCCGTGCTTGGTTTCAGCATATAGTTCCTTTCTACTTAGTAATGGCTTTGTTTGCGATCGTCTGACACATCCTTATTTATTTTTGCCCAAGATTCATGCATTATGTACTTACTTGTTTATGTGGATGACTTAATTCTCACCGGCAATCAAGAATCTGTCCTCACCACGTTTACTACCCGGTTAAACCATGAATTTGCCATTAAAAATCTTGGTGATCTTAACTATTTTCTTGGTTTGGAGGTGAGATACACGGATGATGGGCTTTTTCTAAGTCAGTCTAAATATGCTAAAGATGTTCTTACACTAGCTGACTTATTTGACTCCAAACCAATGCCTACTCCATTAGCTGCTCATGACACGTTTACTTCCGCAGGACCTTTTGTTTTCCGACCCCACTCTCTATCGCTCGCTAGTGGGGGCTCTTCAGTATTTGACTATTACTAGACGAGATATTTCATATGCTGTTAATCAAGCTAGTCAAGACCTTGACCCTCACCAATGCCTACTTTCAATGGGTAAAAGCGATCTTGCGGTATGTTAAAGGCACTATTGATTTTGGTCTCATTTTTGTCGTCCACAGTCCAACACTATTTTAGGTTACTCTGATGCTAGTTGGTCTTGAAAATCGCCACTCCACTTACGGTTATTCAATATTTCTAGGTGGCAATCTAGTCTCTTGGAGCGCCAAGAAACAACCCACAGTTTCTAGATCAAGTTGCGAGTCAGAATATCGGGCAATGGCAAACAAGGCAACTGAAATCGTTTGGATCACTCACCTTCTACGAGAGCTTCATGCCCTACCTCCTTATCGACCCACGTTGCTATGTGACAACAAAAGTACATTATTTATGACTCAAAACCGGTCTCTCAAGGCGTGCAAAACACATTGATCTTGATTATCATTTTGTAAGAGAACTTGTTGCTTAGTAAACTTTATACAAAGTTTATCTCCACCAAGCTTCGGTGGCATATATTTTCACCAAGAGTCTTCAGCGTGCTCAATTTGAACATTTTCGTGCCATGCTTCATCTTGGTCCACCAACCATTCGCTTGAGGGGGGATATCAGATAACTACGTAGTTAATAAGTCAAATGTATATTTGTAACTATCTCTCCTTCATTATAGGAGCTCATATTGTAATTTGTTATTACAAACACATATCTCTCACACACAATTAAAAGTGTGGTTGATCAAATATCACTCTACATTCGGGATCATCTGAACTCGATGAGCTTGGTCCAATCATTGAAAAGAAGCGAATCTTTGTGGTTAAGGAGGCGATGAAAATGCTCGACAAAAGGTATGAAAGGCGAGAAAGCACCAACACAACTGGGATTCACCGCCTTAACGCACTACAAGGATCTCAGTCTCAGCCTGCCCAAGGCAAAAGGAAAAAGGTTGAATCTGGACCTGAAATCAAAGAACCAGGCCTGGAAAGCAACAGGGAGCTACCAGTAGGTGTGAAGTTTGTAAACTGTCTTTGCATTGAAAAGCCTGAAAGAGGACTCTTCTTTATAGATGTCTATGGAAACCCAACATTCCAAAGGTGGAGTGATATTGATCTTGCAGGAGTGGCAGCAATGGCAAGTTATCTGCCAGTGGCCTCTCAAATCCAAACTCTAGCAAATGTCAGGTTCTGCAATGACTTCAATGCTAAGATTAGAGACCACCCTGACAAAGAAACACTCCTCAAGAAGAAACCAAAGCTTGAAGCACTAGGAATCCATCTAGGGTAACATCTTATGTTTTATCTTTTGTACTAGTGATAGGAACTATGTAATGAATCAATAAATGATGTATGTTTTGTTAAAATTTTCAGTGTTCCTTATAATGTTCATTAGTACATTCAGTGTAAAAAGAAGCCAATTGCTCACTTACACTGATCAAACACTTAGGCTATTTGTATATCCAAGTAGGGGGAGACTGTTGGGTTCAGTAAATACTCAAACCCCTTAAGTCTTAGATTTGAATAAAAAATACCCTAAGTGTTTAGGCCGTTAAACATTAACGGTCATTGAGTGCATAGTCTCGGTGAGTCATCTTCGAATACTCGATGAAGCGAAGAAGTCTCTCCCTCCGATGGCGGAACTTAGGGTGAAGGCGAGTCAAGAAGAAGATGGTGGATTCGGTGGTGATGACAATAACTCATGAATCCCTAAACTCCTCACCAACTACTTACTAATCGAAGACAAACCAGTAGAAGATCAAGGCAATGAAGATCAAGAATGAGCGAGATAAGGCGGGATAAGTTTGAATCCGATAAGGCGAAGTCCTTATCAACCAAAGTCGACTTTCCCTGAATGGCAAACTATCGGGCTCGGTGTCATCACCGACTCATGGAAAGCACCTTGTCTCTTGCTTAATATAGTCTTTATGTGAGAGACAAAATACACGATATTTTGTCTTACAGTAAATGTCGGTTGTCACTTAGGATAAAGTTAATACTCATCTTGAATGGCAAACTTTCCACAATGGCAAACTATCGGGCTCGGTGTCATCAACGACTCATGGAAAGCAAATAGCATAAGAGATGGAGTGAAAGATTAAACATGAATTGTAAACACACACACACACAAAGCCATCTTTCACTCTCCAAATACAACTTAATCATGATATAGCTCGGTGGGTCCTTGTAGTTGTGCTCGGACTCGGCTGAGCTTCGTGAGGAGTTACACCTTTGTCATTTCAATCCCAAGTACTATTCATGATACTTGGGCAATGTATTCTTGTTTGATTCATTTCTAATAAAGAATAATATGTTGAAAATTATTCGATGTGTTTTACTTACATCTTATCAGTCATTAATTCACTATTAACTTGTTTTTAAATACTTGAACTGTTTTAAGATAGTGAATAGGGAACAACAAATATACATTCTTAAAACGTTCATTTATGATAAATACAAGTATTAAAATACATAGTATAAGTCATTCAAACTGTTAATTAATGATACTTTAAAAATCCTCTTTTAATAAAAAATACAATTAAAAAAAAACACACAGAGTACAAACCAAGCAAGCTACTAAATACAAAAAACAATCAAAATAATACACCAAACTTTTGCCATTGCTTATAGTTTATAAACGAACAAACTAATCAATAAAAACTATTGCCAAAAAAGCGTACAAATGAAATAAACAATTAGCCAAATTTTTTTTAATTACATACCCACAACCGCATCGCACGGGACCCTGCTAGTTTATTAAAATTAAAAAGATTATTAATTTTATTTAGTATTTTAATAGTTAATTAATTTTTTAAAATTTTTCTATCAGTTGTTGTTATTGTTGCTGTTGTTGTTGTTAAATACTATTACTGCATATTACAATTTATTCACATTAGAATAATTCAGATTAAAATTAAAATTTCTTTACAATTTATTTACATTACAATTCTTTCATAATACATTATAATTAACTTAGCAGTTACAATTTATTCATAAATATTTTCTGTTTCTAGTTAGGTTTCATGAAGGTAACACTTGCAATCAACTCTATACAAAATAACAGATATCATTTGTACTTGGGATCTTTAGGATTCTTATGGTGTCATTCTCGAATTTTGGGGTGCCTTTACGCCATCCACATGGGGTGATCTTTCATGCAATATTTTTGATCATCGCATGCGCGTTACATGCATTCTGGTGTTATGCAGTCTGTTGTGTCGTAAAATGTGATGCGTCATAAAAAAATGGTGTGATATCTTCTCATCCATGATAGGGTGACATGGGCTTGGTTTAATAGAAATGACTACATGACAACTCATCATTCAATACCATTGTGGTATCCATGCGTGAAAATTGGGTTTGTCTCTGTTTGCACCTCAATTATACAAATATTGTGATCCCTTTTTGTTTCATTGATAATATACTGAGAAGGTTACATGATAGAAAATGTTAAATAGTGGGCCCTCTCATTAAATCATGTAAAGTTTAATGAATTGTAATTGTTATATGTGAAAAGTTTAAAAGATGATGTGTAAGTGATGTGGGAGTATATTGAACTAACAAAGATATAATCCATCGGAGATGCCCTTAGTCTGCATCAGTATTTTACCTTTTGAGTTTGGTATTTTATGGGTTTGTAATATCTTTAATGAACATTTTATGCCGAATCTGCTTGTGATCATAAGTCTATCATGTCGATAGACTAAGCCACGTAAATTACTGTGTTCGTGTGAATATGTTTACATGGTTATGTAGGTTATGTCTACCTACCACATGCATATCTTGTATAATGTGTGGGGACGTATGTCAATCTTTCACATGTTTTCCTTTTGCTACAAGAGTTTGGGAATATGGACAAAATGAAACCAATTCCACAAAAAATTCTTCATTTGTTGGATTTTGTTTCATAACTAATGAAAAGAGAATGTTACAACAAATAGAAGGTTAATTATACTCGAACACGAGATTTATATTGAAGCAAAGTACTTAAAATTAATCACTTGTTGGTTAAATTACATTGGTTTCAACGAGGATATTTTACCCACTCTTCACTGCGGGGCATGGTATTTACGTTAATTTTTGTTTCACTGACGGTTTTAGAGTCAAATTACGTAATTTTAGCTAACACGTAAGGGCTGATTATGCATATTTTCATTTTCACTAGAAAGCAATTTTAGGGATGATTTTGCAATGCTAGGTAACATACATGGACCATTTGTATGATTGTTTCTTACATAGTTGGTTGTTAAGGACAAATATTTTGACAACATGTAAAACAAATGGACTATTTATGTAAGTACTATCTACTTAGAAACACTGTTAGGATTTAGAAAATCCAGTTGTTAAAGTGTCGGTCACCTCAAGTATATGTAATCGTTAGAAAGCTCGTAGTCGTAGTTATTTAATGTTAGTTAGTATTTAGTTAAGTAACACCGTGCATCATTTGGACCATTTCTAGTGTTAAAGTTTGAATTTTGATGGTACTTTTGTGTTTAGAATCATTATAAGTGCTTAGGTTTTGATTTGGAAGGTTTGAATCAGTGTGGTTGGGTTAGTTTTTTTGTAACATATTGGATTTCACAAACACACAAACAATCACAAATATGGGCGTATATGTGATTTTAGAGAGAAAGTGGGATATTCTAGTAAGAGAAACTCATGGAAGGTTAGATTCGAATGAACATCCAACCCTCTCGCGTGGGAGAGGGCTATTCTCTAAAAGAAGCATACTCTTTCGGGTTGTGGATCGACCCATACAATGGGTAAAGACCCTTCCTTCCTCCACGGTGTTGCACTAAACTAAACCACGGTAATAACTAACTAATAAACTCATAAATAACGTAACAAACGATATGTCTACGAGCTAACTTATGTTAGATAATATTTGGGGTGACCGACACTTCACTTGTGGAATTTCCAATTCCTAACAATCTCCCTTTAAGGGAGGTCACCCCATGTTTTACATTTTGCATCCTAGCATTCTATTAAATCTTGATCTTGAGCTCGTAGACTTCACTTCATCAAAATATTCAATCTTTGTGCTTTCATGGTGATATTATCATAATCCAACTATAATGTACATTAGGTGGAGGTTATAGAGCTGATCCACATTATGATGACCTTTGAGCTTTATATGAGATCATCAGCCACAGTTGATCTCAGCATCACTAATTGTTGTGTTGCCCGCATATGATGTAGTGACAATTGGACCGACATGCTCACATTCTGGACCTTGATATCTTCTTATCAGAGTAGTGGAAGCTTTAGTTGATTCATGATATTTTCAGCAGCGTAGCAGAAGCATGGAGTGAAAATAGCTGAGTCGTTGATGCACTTATCATGATTTCTTTAGAAATGAGTGTGTAATGTGAGCATGCGGCTATGGATTGACCTCTCCCTTCTGATCAGCTGCAAACGTCGGGCGTACCTGCATACAACAGTTAGCAATAAAGTGCACGAAAGTGTCTTTGATCACTTCGTTGAATTGAGGTACACGCCCACGGTTCCCGTTGATCAATACAAGCACCGCTGTGATCGGTATAATTACAAGAATCTCCTTGACGGGGTTTCATTTGCTCTAGTTGTTCTCAAACCGAACGTCTCAAAGAAAACAACACGAGTTGAGTGAACCAAATAATTTGAGATTCATCGATTGATGAAGAGATTTGAAAAACAATCGAGTCTTTGCTCAATAAAGTGTTTTGCAATACAACGAGATTTTTGAAAAAATCAATTATCACTCATAAACACCTTTTATATTTGAAATATTAATACACGGTCGATGTGCTAAAGAAAAGAATTTTAAGCACAACAACCGGTTTTTCAAAGGTATCCGTCAATCCATAACCTAAACCAGATTGATTCATAACTTTGAATCGCCCCATTGTTTACGTTCGGTTGTCACATGGTTGATCTATTGGATAGATATCTCACATGCCACCTACCAAGAGCTTGTTTGATGTTGGCTCTAAGGCTTTTCATCTTCATTGTGAATATGTTTGCATATCACTCGGATGTTCCGCAATACCACAAGGATAATGTGTGGACTCTAAAGATATAATCTCTTTCCACATTGTGTGAAGCAGAGAGTCTTCATTGAAAGTGTCCTAATGAGATTTATTTGATGATCTCGTGGTTCTAGACTCGATTGTGCACATTTGGTTCCTATCTTGGAGACTAGGAGAGAGTCTCCTCTTCAATATCAACAATCTCTAGAGAAAGTCGATAGATTATGTAGGTTCCCGTGAGAATGAAACAAGTCCCTTTTAAGAGAAACTTGAGTAGCTTGGGAAGTTGTAGTACAATCGTCCTTTGGGTCCATGACGTCTTGTCTTCAATACTAGTGTTACCTTAGTAACCACCAAGAGTATATGTATTGAACCGGTTTACGCCCTAAGGTTGAATAATTGGAGGGCTATTTATTTTCACCATTTTCTATCAATTCTTTTCATTCTTCAACCTCTTGATGCTTACCGAGACTTCATAACTAGAACCTTATTGGGTTTATTCCGTTCTAGCTCTATCTCGATCCGCACTCTTCCCATATCTCACTTTTCTCCTTTTTTCATCATACCTAAGGACTCTACACTATCTAGTGGATTGTCCCTGGGTAGATCCCTCCGGCTCTGGCGGGATAGTGGGAACGAATACCTAACCTAACCATCCTTATATCACCATACATAAAGTAAATTTGGTCGGTCTATTTGGTATTGTTCATTCTTCCATGAAACCAATTGAAAGATCATTTGGAAATTCAATCAAGGTACTTGTGATACGAAATCAAAGCATTTTGTACCTTAATAGTTTTGATCATTTTGAAATGTTCCCCTCGACATGCATATGATCTTGAAATTGTTTAGCACATGGAGCAAGAGTTCTTTGACATAATTTCTTGATCACTATTTCCGTAGAAACAGCCATTTGATTTTCTTGGTAAATTCTCCCCCTCAATATGTGCATAGGATATTTGAAATCATTTTATCGCATAGAGGTATGAGATCTTTTGAATCACATCCACGATTACTAAATATTTAGAAACCATTTAACACTCAATCAAGGTACATTATGTTAAAACATAGAAATTTTTTGTACCTTGAAGGTTTATATTTGTTTTGAAATGCTCCCCCTTAATATATGCTTCGAGATTCGAAAGAGTTTAGCACATATTAGAGAGCGAGATGCACTTTGAGACAAAATGGTCACCTTTATCATCTTTCATATTTATATCACATTTTCTCCCCGATCAAAATTTCAAATCCTTTGAGATTTTGGATCTCAAGTAATTAAATATGTATGAAACAAAACTTTGTTGGAGAAAAATGTGTCCGATTTTATATGATCCGAAGTGGACTACTGAAGTTCCTTTTAGAGAAAATGGAAACCACAATACATAACCTATCACTACTACATACATTATAGTTGTTCATAGTCAGATTCCACATTTTACACATCAAAATACAAAAGCGTAAACTACTTAGGAAGATGTCTTCATTCGGTTCTTTAGAAGCGACTTGTAGTGACCTTCACGAAGTCTACCACCCACAAAGCTTTCTGATGAGTGTCTAAATACTCATCATTTTTACATAATCTAAACCGCAAAATCATCTCGAAACACTCAAAACACATCAAAATGATCAAATTATCACAAATCAGTGTTTTATGTGTTTTAAATGCAAAATATCAAAATCGATGAAAATGTATCAAGTTTGCAAAATTGGCGCTTTAGTCCCCAAGTTTTAAAAGTTGTCAAATCTAGTCCTCGAAATTCAAAAATGTGGAAATTTATCATTCAAGGTCCCTCAAGTATTCTAAGTTGTTTAAAATGATCCTTGAATGATTCTTTGGTCAATTGGCAAGAAAGGTCCCTAAACTTTGAAAATTACAAAATAGTCCTCGGACCTTTAAAATAGATTTTATGCAAAAGGGCCCTTGTTTTATCAATGTTTGTCAAAATTGGTCCTTGTGAGAAGTTTGGAAAATGTTCACTTTCAGTCCTTGAAGTTTGGTGAAATTACACTTTTGGTCCTTGTTTACTAAATAAACCAAACGGATCCTATTAATATACTAAGGCCCAAATCCAATCCCAACTACTAGCCCAACCCATCCGCTTTGACCCTTTGCCCTTGACCTCCAAATCCACAACCTCCTTTGACCCCACCACATCCTTTTGACCCCTTTGTTATTAATACTGTGGTCAAACAAAGTCAAAACCCACCTTTCGCCAAAAACCGTGGTATCAGAGCACTCTCTCTCCCAAGTCTCGATCCCCAAAACCATGACCGGTTTTCACCACATTTTCAACTCCTCCCATTCCATGTCCCTCCAACTCCTCTACACTCCAAATCCTTTAATTACTTCAACCAAACTCAATTAATTGAAAAACCCGCTATGAAGAATTTTTGGCGCCAAAAGCTAGGTGGACGGATAGATGATTCTAGCCAATCCAATGGCTCAAGTTTGGTGGGAAAGTCTCGAGACACGTGGGAAGATGAAAAGTCTATAAAGAAGAGAGTTATGCATCAGATCTGAGATATCTAGTGTAATTTTAATCTTTTATGTCGCTTTTAGTTTTCTTTTCAAATCCAAGTGTATGTTTTAGTTCTTAAACTCAGATTTCAAGTTTTCATGATATAATAAAGCTTTTGTGAATTATCAATTTCAAGATCAAGTTCTATTACAAATTATGCAAAATCTCATATTTATGCAAAATCTTATGTTGGATCAAATGTTGTTTTCATTGTTTATATGAACTAGAATAGGTCACTTAAGCTCCTAGAAAGCTATTTCAAGCTTTTAGAAACTCTAAAATTCAATTTAGAAGAAAAATCGGAAAATTCACCAAAATACCAATTAAATACTTGAAAAATAAAAAGGGTTCTATGGAAGTATTCACAAAGTGGAGCAAGGTGTATCTTGATGGCCTTGGTATAGTGCTTCTTGGGAAGCTATAGGAATTGGTTTAAGGTCCCGGTTCTCAATATTAAGCTTGGAAGCTTTTGTAAGCATTTTGATTAATTTGGCATTTTAATGTTGTAGTGGTTAAATAGCTTATATTTTGCTTTCTTTGTGTTATCTAGTCATAATTTAGTGTTTCTAAACTTTTAAATCAAGAGCTTGTTCTTTTCAATTTGTAGTTTGCAAAAACTTGGTTTTAACAGCTTGAAATGGTATAATCATCAAGTCTCGAGTTTAATGTTGTTTTGATTGTTGTTTTAAGCTTAATTAGTCATAACAAGTGATTATAAAAGGTCCAAATTAAGTTCATGGTTTACAATTGTGATTTGCTTTGAAAACATCATAACACCAACATCAAGGTGTGTTTGGTTTAGTGTGTTCAAAGGTTCTTTGTTCAGTGGTTTTGGTGGAAATCTTCATAACTTAGTCTAAACCACTAATTTGAGTCAAGATAACAAGTCTTTGTTCAAAGAAAGTCAAAATCCCATATAATTGTGCCTTATGCAAATTATCGTTGGATTTTTCAAAAGCAAGATCATCATTTTGTGTTCAAAAGTTGTTAACCTTGCTTAAGTTAGCCTTATCTCACCTTAAAACAACATATTAAGTACTTAAGATCAAATCAAATCTCATTTTGGTCAACTTTGGTTTTTCTCAAAAGTCAAATTTTCAAATGGTCGTTAATAAACTTGGGAATTCCACCGAGGGCTCATTAGTGAGTTTCAGATTATAAGCTTTGGGGGTATTGTAGTCTAGTTGGTAAAGAAAATACAAAATGTTAGTTCTTGGTTTTTCACTTTTTGAGTGCTTATTTTATAGCTTTTCTGGTACTGTCTCACATAATCGTCTCACGTACGTAACTTGTCCAAATTGATAAGCTCATATTAAGCTTATTACTTGTCCAAATCTCTTGTTCTTTGGTTCTTTGGAAAGCCAACCTGGTCCTCTTGAGTTGTCAAGTTTTATTTTTCACTTTTGAGCTTGTTTACTAGGGCTGCTAAGGGCTTAAACCTTGTCCCACTTCTGTGAAAAAAGCAAAAGTGCTTATTGCTTATTCTTGGCTTATCAGTGTGTTTTCTTGTATGTTCTAGCTTTAGATCTGTTCATTAAGCTTGTTTGAATCCACTTTGAGCTTTTGTTTCAGTCTTCAAGCTTATTTGAGCTTATTTCACCCAAATAAGCTCATAAGCCAATAAGCTCATCAAATCAGCTTATTTGAGTTTTGTAAATTTTTTGTCTTTATTAAAGTTTCATATTATTAGTATATAAGTAGTTTTCAAAATAAAAATCACAAAACATCAATATAAAAATAGTGATAGCGTTTATTTAAGATTTTTAGCTTTTTGATTTTTCTTTTCAACTTTTTAATAAGCAAATCTTGTTTTTCTATTTTCTTAGGTTTCTCATTATCATATAGGATTTTAGAAAAGTTTCATATTTTTCTCTTTCTTTTAGTATTTATTATAATTTTAATTAGTTAAAAATAGTAATTAATTAGTAATAAATAATTAAAAAGTCTAAAAATATATTTTCTGTTTTAAAATTAGTTTTATCATATTTTAGATTTTTCAAAGTTAAAATTTTATTTTTCCAAGTTTATTTTCTATTTTCTAGTATTTAAGTGTATTTTAAATAGTTATTAATTAATAATAATTAGATAAAAGTGTGAAAAATATATTTTAGTTTTAAAATTAGTTTTATAGTATTTTAGATTTTTCAGAATCATAAGTTTATTTTTCTAGCCTTATTTTGTATTTTCTTTCATTTTAGAGTATTTATTAAATAGTTAAAATAGTTTTAATTAATAGTAATTAATTAAATAGTGTTAAAATAATTTTCTTTTCTAATAATTTTCTTTTATTTTTAGGATTCCAAAATGTCATTTTTATATTTTTAGGTCTTTTACTTTTAGTTTTCACTTTTTATTTTGTGCGATACGTAGTTTTTAAACTTACGCTTACGCTTCTTTGATCCGTTGTTGTGCTTTCCAATTCAGTGTCAATTCTATTCCAAATCAATCAAGAGTGTAATAATTCTAATCATAACCTTTACGATCACTATCCTTAGTGATCATTCTATCATCCGAGTCAGTGTTAACACACCATCGAGTCTCCTCGGACTAAACGACCCGAATTCACTCGATTCTCCGATCTTCATTGTATTTGTGTTCGAGCTGCTTTAAGTCTGTTAGACTTGACTGCTTTGCATGATCAAAATTTTGGCGCCGCCGGGAGGCTTTAGCGTGTGTTTAGCCATTTTCGCATCCATTGTTGCACATACCCACCATTTGTAAAAAGTTTTGTAAAGTTATAAGAAAATCAAAAAGTCATTAACACTTTTCCTAAAGTGTTAAAACACCAAAAAATATAAAACAACAAAACAATCGAACGTTTATTTTGTATTCTCTTTAAGGTGATTCTTGAAGAGATACGATTTGGTTAAACGGACGATAACAAAAATATTGTCCAAAAGTTTTGAACCCATCTCGCACAAATCTAACCTACGCCTTTTCAAAGGTACTTAATTGAATACATAAAATCAACCACCGCAAATCAAGGCAAAGGCACTACCTAACTGGGGTGCGACCATTAATAAGTTCCCTAACATCGATTTAAAACTTGCCTTTGTGTCACTTGTGATTTGGTGTACCTTTTTCAAAGAAGCCATTTCATTTGTGATTATTGGTTAAGTTCACTTGTGTTTTGCCTCATTTGTTTTGAAAATTGGTTTTATACATAGTGCATGCAAGACTGCTCTTCCGCTTCTACAAGTCCACTTTCCGAACTTGGAAACATTCCTCGAGACGTAGAGGACGCTCACCTCCTTCACCGTGATCGAGGAACGCCTACCACCACCACCTCCGCCGAAATGGCGTAAGACAAACCCATGAATGAGCTTCTCCAAGCACCCATCGAGGGTTACGGAGATGCCATTGTTGTTCCAAACATCGTGGTCGACACTTTCGAGCTCAAACCGGGTTGCTCAATCTAGTAACCCAAAGCCAATTCTATGGTTTTGAGCGGATGATCCTCATGCACACATTCGATGGTTTAACAAGATAGCATCTACCATCAAGTACAAGAATGTCCCATCCGGTTATCAAGCTTCTTCTGCTCCCATTTTCTGTAGGACAAGCCCGAATTGGCTTGAGAAACAACCCCTCGCTCTATAGAGACATGGGAAGATCTTGTCACCAAGTTCGTTAACGAGTTCTATCCTCCATCCCGAACCACAAGTCTTAAGAATGAGATAATGAAATTTTCTCGTAGATTTGATGAATCATTCGGGAGGCATGGGATCGTTATAAAGAGTTGCTTCATGAGTGTCCGCATCACGGTTTTACCGAGTTAATGCAAATGGATACTTTCTACAATGGTCTCAATCAGCCAATCAAGATTCTTTGAATGCCTCCGCTGGAGGTATTTCCCGAGCAAGACCACAAAAGAGGCCTTGCGATCATTGAGAACAAATCTCGTGTCCGTCCTTTCGTAGCTAAGACATATCGCCTAATGTCGGACCTTCTTCTTCTTCATCCCCGTGAGTACATCTAGCACCGATGCTAAGATTGATAAACTCACGACATTGTTCGTGCTTTGGTTCTTGCTAACCAAAAGAAAGTCTCCTTCACTCACCCACCAACACATGTCAAGTGAAGAAAGTTGAAGTTTGTGTCACTTGTGGTGGTCCTCATGCTTACTACAATTGTACCGCCACCGATGGTAGTCCTTTGAGGCCAATGCTTTAGCCGGTAGTTCACAACAAGGAGGTAATCAATACCGCCCTCAAATGAACCACACTACCGTGCTAACACTAATCGTGCACCACCCGGTTTCAATCCAAATCACAACATGCAAAACCGAATCGAACCAACCAAGAATGAACCAAGGTTATCAAAACCAAGGTAATTTCTATCCTCGACCCAATCAAGGTTTCCAACATCAAGGAAACCCTCATCAAAACAATTTCAATCGAGGGAATCAATTTCATGGGAATATGAATCCTAATCAAGGGAATTTTGGTCATAATCAAAACATACGACCTCAAATTGTCCCTCCAGCCTCCTCCCGTCATTACTCCTCCAGACCATCATCCGATGAGTTATCAAGCGCTTTATGAAATCCCAAGATGAAATGAACCGTTGTTGGTCACCGATTGTCGATCCGAAGAAGTCTTTAAATGATCGACCCTGCCTCGTGTACTTTACCGAGCAACACGATCGCTAACCCGAGGGGCGATGCCAAGGCGATCACAACCCAAGTGGTGTTTCATACATCGGACCCGCTGCTCCTACTACCTCTTCTTCTTCTTCTCTTCCTAAGGTAGTGGACAAGTGAACCTCCAAAACATAATGGACCCACGACTCCAATGCCACCTCCACCGGGCCAATGAGTCAAGTTACCAAGGAAACTACGGACAAAGTGCATAATTCAAGCCCACGGCATCAAGACACGTCCTACCTTCTGTAGTCCAACCTCAAGTGGTCCAGAAACCCCGCCTAATCAAGGAGTTGTTTTGAACCTCCTATAGCTCCTGCTGAGAATCGAATCCAAATCTTCTATTCCTTACCCATCACGCTTGAATGAGCAAAGCTCCGTGAAAAGCTAGTCATCAAATGGATAAATTTTTCCAAATTTTCCAAGAGTTACACTTTGACATAAGCTTTATGGATGCTATCATGCCGATGCCCAAGTTCGCATCGACTCTCAAGCACATGTTAAGCAATAAGGAAAAGTCGTTTGAAATGGCTAAGACTCCTCTTAACGAGAACCGCCAAATAGCTATTCTAAAGAAGCTTCCCGAAAAGCTTGGAGATCCCGGGAAATTTCTCTTACCTTGTGTATTCCTCAGAATGGTTGAATGCTTTGCCCTAGCGATCTTGGTGCAAGCATTAATCTTATGCCATATTCAGTGTGGAAGAAACTTTCTTCCGAACTCACTCCTACATGCATGACTCTCGAGCTTGCGATCGTTTCCATATCCCGTCCTCTTGGCATTGCCGAGGACGATTTGTGAAAGTAGGAAAGTTCCATTTCCCACCGACTTCGTGGTTGTTGATTTTGATGTCGATCATCGGGTTCCTCTCATTGTTGGTCGAGGATTCCCGAGAACGGGCCGTGCTCTCATAGATGTATTTGAGCAAGAAATCACATTGCGTGTTGGTAATGAAGTCACACCTTCAACCTTGACCAAACTTCGAGGTACTCCGCAAATTATGATTCCGAATCGGTTAACCGAATAGATATCATTGATGTTGCTTCCGACGAGTACTCAAGAAGTTCTTGGTTATTCTCATAATTCGTGAGTGGGATTCCACCACATCTTCTCACCTATCATAGCCAATTTACTCCTTCTATCACTCCGCTTGAGGGAAGCGACTTCATCTTAGATGAGATTGAAGCATATTTGGCTAGTGATTCTGCACTGGGAAATTGATCACGCCCAATTGATATTGAGGGGATATACTTTATTGAGAAGTTGCTCAATGATGATCCATCATCAACCCCTCATCCTAGTGATTCAATCCCGCTGAGATTAATCAAAATGAGATTAATCTGAGGAGATATTCTTCTTGAGAAATTGTCAACTGGATACTTCTCTTCCTCTCCTCCCATCAAACTTCATAACGAGGAAGTCAATTCGCTTGAGAAAATCAAGAATTTCCCGAGGTTGAGCTTAAGGACTTACCTCCTCATCTCGAGTATGCATTCCTTGAAGGTGATGATAAATTACCCGTCATTATTGCTCGAGATTTGAGTAAAGATGAAAAGTCGCCTCATTAAAATCTTGAAGTCACACAAGCAAGCAATTGCTTGGAAACTCTCCGACATCAAAGGTATAAACCCCGAGTTTTGTACTCATAAAATCTTGATGGAGGATGACTTTAAACCCATAGCTCAACATCGAGACGAGTGAATCCAAAATCCATGATGTTATTAAACAAGAGGTTATCAAACTTCTTGATGCGGATTGATTTACCCGATCTCGCATACCCTTGGTCACCCAATTCATTGTGTCCCAAAAGGGTGGCATTATCATATCACAATGAAGATAACGAGTTAATTCCAACTCGATTGGTTACGGATGGCGTGTTTGCATCGACTATCGTAAGTTGAATGACGCCACCAGAAAGACCATTTTCCTCACCCTTCATGGACCGATGCTTGAGAGATTAGCAGGGAATGAGTACTATTGCTTCCTTGATGGTTTCTCGGTTACTTTCAGATCCCTATTGATCCACGTGATCAAGAGAAGACCACATTCACTTGCCCATACGGAACTTTTGCCTACAAACGTATGCCTTTTGGCTTATGTAATGCTCCCGCACGCTCCAACGATGTATGATGGCCATATTCCACGACATGATCGGGAAACAATGGAAGTGTTTATGGATGACTTCTCGGTCATTGGGGATTCTTTTCAATCATGTCTCTCCCATTTAGATAAAATGCTTCAAAGGTGTGAAGACACCAATCTTTGTCTAAACCGGGAGAAGAGCCACTTTATGGTCAAAGAAGGCATTGTCCTTGGCCATAAGATTTCAAAGAACGGATTGAGGTAGATAGAGCAAAGGTTGATGTCATTGCTAAGTTACCTCATCCTACTACCGCCAAGGGTATTAGGAGTTTTTGGGTCATGCCGGTTTCTATCGAGATTCATTCAAGATTTTTCCAAAATCGCCCTACCTATGACCCATCTTCTTGAAAAGGATGCTCCTTTTATCTTCTCACCCGAGTGCATCATAGCTTTTGAAACATTGAAGAAAAAGCTATCAAGCACCCATTCTCGCTGTTCTCGATCGACTTGCCTTTTGAGCTCATGTGCGATGCAAGTGATTTTGCTATCGGTGCAATCCTAGGGCAACGAAGAAATAAGCATTTTCACCTATTCACTACGCAAGCAAAACTATGATCGAGGCTCAAACTCATTACACCACCACGTAAAAAGAGCTATTAGCCGTGGTGTATGCTTTTGAGAAGTTTCGCCGATCTTATCTTGACCAAATGCGAGTGTATACGGATCACTCGGCTTTAAATATCTCTTTGCAAAACAAGATGCAAAGCCGAGATTGCTTCGCTGGATTCTCCTCCTCCAAGAATTTGATATCATTATACGTGATAAAAAGGAGCCGAGAATCTAGTCACGATCATCTCGTCTGCATTAGAAAACCCTCACCAAGATGTTTTCGAGAAAAGGATATAAATGAAACATTTCCTCTCGAGACACTCAATGCGGTTTCTTTTCGTGGAAATTCTACCACCCCATGGTTTGTCGACTTTGCAAATTACCATGCGGTAACTTCATTGTGAAAGGGATGTCGACCCAGCAGAAGAACAAATTCTTCAAAGATGTTAAACATTATTTCGGGACGACCCTTTCTTGTTCAAAATCTGTATGATCAAGTCATCCGACGGTGTGTTTATGGACGTGAAGCTATTGATATTCTCACGGCTTGCCATGCCGACCCACCGGGGCCATCATAGTCCAAACTACACCGCCAAAAAGGTGTTTGATTCCGGTTCTATTGGCCCACAATCTATAAGGATGCCCACGATTATGTCAAAACTCGTGACGCTTGTCGTCATCATGGTAATATATCTCAAAGGAATGAAATGCCACAAAATGCCATTCAAGTTTGTGAGATATTTGACATATGGGGTATTGATTTTATGGGCCATTTCCATCTTCTCGTGGTAACAAGTACATACTCGTGGTCGTTGACTATCTGTCAAAATGGGTTGAAGCAAAAGCCTTACCCACCAATGATGCCCGAGTAGTTGTGAAGTTTTGAAATCTCTGTTTGCTGTGTTTGGAACTCCGAGAGCGATAATCGCGATCGTGGTACACATTTTGTAATGACCAATTTGAAAGAGTCATGCAAAATATGGTGTTACCCACCGCCTCTATCGCATACCACCCCAAACAAGTGGGCGGTGGAAGTTTCAAACCGTGGTCTTAAAAGGATTCTTGAAAGGACAAGAGGCGAAAATCGTGCATCCCGGTCGGATAAGCTTGATGACGACTGGCCTTCCGTGACAACTTACAAAACACCAATCGGGTGTACTCCATACAAGCTAGTGTACGGAAAGGCATGTCATCTTCCGATTGAGTTAGAGCACAAGGCATACTGGGCCTTAAAGCATGCAAACTTCGATATACGACATGTACCGGTGATCATAGAAAAGTTCAAATGAATGAACTAAATGAACTTCGTGATCAAGCTTATGAGAACTCTTTGATCTACAAGCAAAGACAAAGAAGATTCATGACTCCAAGATCAAGAACCGCTTTTTCAACGCTGGTGATCGAGTCCTTCTTTTCAATTCTAGATTGAAGATTTTCTGAAAGCTCAAGTCCCGCTGGTCCGCCCATTCACTATCGCTAAGGTTTATCCTTATGGTACCGTTGAGTTATCTCAACCCGATGGTCCTAATTTTAAAGTGAATGGTCATCGAGTTAAGCATTACTTTGGAGAGGACATTCCCCCGTGGTTGTCCCGGATTTACAAACATTCCCCATGAACCAATGAATGCGGGATCGAGTCAAGCTAGTGACTCGGTAATCAAAAACATTAGCACGCACCATATGGGTTTTCACCCATAATTGCCTTCTTATCCCCTTTCTACCACCCTAGTGTGGGGAGTTTTCCCACACCGTTGTATATTCTCATTCTTTCTAAAAAAAAAAAAAAAAAAAAAAAATCTTCTTCTAAATAAATGGCCGTAATATTTCCTTTAACGTTTTTTGTTTCGCATAACCGCGGTACTTTGAATATTGAGGGCAATATTCATTTCTATGTGGGGGAATTCTCACTAATTTCATATATATTATCTACCCAATTCCCCGCTTTTGGCCAAAATTTTTTTTTTTTTTGGAGTAAGTGTTTTACACTTTCTCATTTGGTTATCATCCGCCATGTCTCAGAAGACAAAAGGATTGGCTAATCCAGAGCAAACGGCTCTTGGTAAAGATTTCTCAAACCGCTTATATGGCTTGCAATTTGCCCAAAATTGTATGGTTCTCACCTCCCCATCATCCTCAAAAGATAATGAGTTGGCTAGCCCGCAAGGTTATGGCTTGTGGTAAAGGCAAGGAAAATCCATAATTGGTATTCACCACCAAAGATAATTCGATAATTTATCTAAGAGTTGGCTAGTCCGTATGGTACGGCTTCCGTAAAGACACATCAAACCGTTATATGGTTTATGATTTGCCAATAAATCATCCGGTTATCGTTGTACCAAGATTCTTACTTGAATCAAAACAATTGGCTACTCCGTAAGTGATGGCTTTTGGTAAAGAGTTTTCAAATCCATCAAAGTTTTTCAAATCATTGCTAGGACTAGCAATATCTCAAGATGGGATTGATGAGTGTCCAAATACTCATCATTTTTACATAATCTAAACCGCAAAATCATCTCGAAACACTCAAAACACATCAAAATGATCAAATTATCACAAATCGTGTTTTATGTGTTTTAAATGCAAAATATCAAAATCGATGAAAATGTATCAAGTTTGCAAAATTGGCGCTTTAGTCCCCAAGTTTTAAAAGTTGTCAAATCTAGTCCTCGAAATTCAAAATGTGGAAATTTATCATTCAAGGTCCCTCAAGTATTCTAAGTTGTTTAAAATGATCCTTGAATGATTCTTTGGTCAATTGGCAAGAAAGGTCCCTTAACTTTGAAAATTACAAAATAGTCCTCGACCTTTAAAAATAGATTTTATGCAAAAGGGTTCTTGTTTTATCAAAGTTTGTCAAAATTGGTCCTTGTGAGAAGTTTGGAAAAGTTCACTTTCAGTCCTTGAAGTTTGGTGAAATTACACTTTTGGTCCTTGTTTAAACTAAACCAAACGGATCCTATATAATATCTAAGGCCCAAATCCAATCCAACTACTAGCCCAACCCAACCGCTTTTGACCCTTGACCCTTGACCTCCAGTCACAACCTCTTTTGACCCTGTGTCACAATCCATTTTGACCCCTTTGTTATTAATACTACGGTCAAACAAAGTCAAACCCACCTTGAAAACGCGCCCAAAACCGCCGTAACCACACTGTCAGCATCTCTCTCCAAGCTCGAATCCCCAAAACCATGACTGGTTTTCACCACATTTTCAACTCCTCCCATTCCATGTCCCTCCAACTCCTCTACACTCCAAAATCCTTTAATTACTTCAACCAAACTCAATTAATTGATAAAACCGCTTGAAGAATTTTGGCGCCAAAAGCTAGGTGGACGGATAGATGATTCTAGCCAATCCAATGGCTCAAGTTTGGTGGGAAAGTCTCGTAGACACATGGGAAGATTGCTAAAAGTCTATAAAGAAGAGAGAGTTATGCAATGTAAAAGATATCTAGTGTAATTTTAATCTTTCATGTCGCTTTTAGTTTTCTTTTCAAATTTCAAGTGTATGTTTTAGTTCTTAAACTCAGATTTCAAGTTTTCATGCTATAATAAAGCTTTTGTGAATTATCAATTTCAAGTATCAAGTTCTATTACAAATTATGCAAAATCTCATATTTATGCAAAATCTTATGTTGGATCAAATGTTGTTTTCATTGTTTATATGAACTAGAATAAGTCACTTAAGCTCCTAGAAAGCTATTTCAAGCTTTTAGAAACTCTAAAATTCAATTTAGAAGAAAAATCGTAAAAATTCACCAAAAATCCAATTAAATACTTGAAAAATAAAAAGGGTTCTATGGAAGTATTCACAATTTGAGCAAGGTGTATCTTGATGGCCTTGGTATAGTGCTTCTTGGGAAGCTATAGGAATTGGTTTAAGGTCCTGGTTCTCAATATTAAGCTTGGAAGCTTTTGTAAGCACTTTTTGATTAATTTGGCATTTTAATGTTGTAGTGGTTAAATAGCTTATATTTCTGTTTCTTTGTGTTATCTAGTCATAATTAAGTGTTTTTAAACTTTTAAATCAAGAGCTTGTTCTTTTCAATTTGTAGTTTGCAAAAACTTGGTTTTAACAAAGCTTAAAATGGTATAATCATCAAGTCTCGAGTTTAATGTTGTTTTGATTGTTGTTTTAAGCTTAATTAGTCATAACAAGTGATTATTAAAGGTCCAAATCAAGTTCATGGTTTACAATTGTGATTTGGTTTGAAAAACATCATAACACCAACATCAAGGGGTGTTTGGTTTATGGTGTTCAAAGGTTCTTTGGTCTTTGGTCTTGTTGGAAATCAGATAACTTGGTCTAAACCACTAATTTCAGTCAAGAAAACAAGTCTTTGTTCAAAGAAAGTCAAAATCCCATATAATCTTGCCTTATGCAAATTAATCGTTGGATTTTTCAAAAGCAAGATCATCATTTTGTGTTCAAAAGTTGTTAACCTTGCTTAAGTTAGTCTTATCTCACCTTAAAACAACATATTCGTACTTAAGATCAAATCAAATCTCATTTTGGTCAACTTTTGGTTTTTCTCAAAAGTCAAAATTTCAAATGGTCGTTAATAAACTTGGGAATTTCACCGAGGGCTCATTAGTAGGTTTCAGCTTATAAGCTTTGGGGGTATTGTAGTCTAGTTGGTAAAGAAAATACAAAATGTTAGTTCTTGGTTTTTCAAATTTTTGAGTGCTTATTTTATAGCTTTTCTGGGTACTGCTTCTGCATATCTCGTCTCTGTACGTAACTAAGCCCAAATTGATAAGCTTGCATTAAGCTTATTACTTGTCCAAATCTCTTGTTCTCTGGTTCTTTGGAAAGCCAACCTGGTCTTCTTGAGTTGTCAAGTTTTATTTTTCACTTTTGAGCTTGTTTACTAGGGCTGCATTAAGCTTAAAGCTTGTCCCACTTCTGTGAAAAAGCAAAAGTGCTTATTGCTTATTCTTGGCTTATCAGTGTGTTTTCTTGTATGTTCTAGCTTCAGATCTGTTCATTAAGCTTGTTTGAATCCACTTTGAGCTTTTGTTTCAGTGTACAAGCTTGTTTGAGCTTATTACACCCAAATAAGCTCATATATCCATCGTTGGATCATAAGCTCATCAAAACAAATTATTTGAGTTTTGTAAATTTTTGTCTTTATTAAAGTTTCATAATATTAGTATATAAGTAGTTTTCAAAATAAAATCACAAAACATCAATATAAAAATAGTGATAGCGTTTATTTAAGATTTTTAGCTTTTTGATTTTTCTTTTCAACTTTTTAATAAGCAAATCTTGTTTTTCTATTTTTCTTAGGTTTCATTATCATATAGGATTTTAGAAAAGTTTCAGATTTTTCTTTCTTTTAGTATTTATTATAATTTTAATTAGTTAAAATAGTAATTAATTAGTAATAAATAATTAAAAAGTCTAAAAATATATTTTCTGTTTTAAAATTAGTTTTATCATATTTTAGATTTTTCAAAGTTAAAATTTTATTTTTCCAAGTTTATTTTCTATTTTCTAGTATTTAAGTGTATTTTAAATAGTTATTAATTAATAATAATTAGATAAAAAGTGTGAAAATATATTTTAGTTTTAAAATTAGTTTTATAGTATTTTAGATTTTTCAGAATCATAAGTTTATTTTTCTAGCCTTATTTTGTATTTTCTTTCATTTTAGAGTATTTATTAAATAGTTAAAATAGTTTTTAATTAATAGTAATTAATTAAATAGTGTTAAAATAATTTTCTTTTTCTAATAATTTTCTTTTATTTTTAGGATTCCAAAATGTCATTTTATATTTTTAGGTCTTTACTTTTAGTTTTCACTTTTTATTTTGTGCGATACGTAGTTTTAAAACTTACGCTTACGCTTTCTTTGATCCGTTGTTGTGCTTTCCAATTCAGTGTCCAATTCTATTCCAAATCAATCAAGAGTGTAATTTCTAATCATAACCTTTACGATCACTATCCTTAGTGATCATTCTATCCTCTCGAGTCGTTTTAAACACACCATCGAGTCTCCTCGGGACTAACGACCCGGAACCCACTCTATTCTCCGATCTTCATTGTATTTGTGTTTCGAGCGCTTTAAGTCTGCTTAGACTTGACTGCTTTCAAGTTTGATTTGCTTTACTCTCGAGTTCAATTCTTCTTCGACCATCTTGAGAGTTCCATCATTGAACTTGAAAAGCTCGCACGCCTCATTAGCATACGAGACCCGTGATCCGCCGGTAAAGATGATGGCTCTAGGGAGTCAATCACTTTATATTCATGATGAAATTCATGTCCCGAGGCTTCCCATTGTGGTCTTGTTAGGTTGACCCGAGTCTCGTAGCTTTCCATTCCTAGTCGAAAATCCCAACTCTTTGTCGAATGACCAAGCCTCGATCCAGAGATTGACAGAAGAGAGAGCCTTCTTCTTACGAACGGTAGATGGTCAAGGTGTCCTTGGAGGTTCAAGATAGAGATCTTCAAAGTCATTTGGCATCAAATGTTTGAAGTCGCTTTTCTTCTATAATATGCTCTTTCAAGTCCGCTCTTCAAGAACAATATTCTTCGTGTAATCATAGCCATAGATTGAGAAGATCTCTACATCGATAACACTTAGAATATGCAGCTTGGATTGAATACTCTGCGACTCTTTTAGCACTATGTCTATCAATGTAGAATTTCTTCTTCTTGAACCACCAATGAGAAATGCCATATGAGGCAACAATGTCATATTCTTGTTCTTTGTCCGCCTGCATTGATCCTAACCATCTGCTCAAGACCCCGATCGTTGTAGGTAGCAACTTTCATTTTAGAAATTGACAAAGCCGGTCTTTGTTCAGTAGTTCGAGCACATAGATAATCCAGTCATGGTTGAAGAAGAACTCGATTGAATAGTCATTCGACCGTTCACCACCGAGAGAAGAGGCTTGTTCACATTGAAATGGTGATCCGCTCACCAACTTGATCACTCAACATCTTATGACATTCTTCCATCCGGTATTGAAGTCGGTTGGCATCTCGAGTGAAAGACTTTGACGATTTCAAATGTCGGTCCTTCAAGATCCTTTGGAGTGATGGACGAGATTCCTTCTTTCACAAAACCACTTCATAAAGCCGCCCATATCTCCGATGATGTGAAGAAGAGAGTCTTCACCGGGGCTTCATAGTTGGTAGTGATGATTGATGCCCGATTGTTGTCGAGATCATCGTGTCGACTGGAATGGACCATGAAGGTTCGTGAGTTTGAGGTCTCTCTTGTGGAGCCGCTTATGTCTTTTGAATGTGCAACTCTAGGGTTTTAGCGCTGCTCACCCAAAATGTATGCATCAAACCAATCCTCTTCTTGGTGGGCCGAGGGACATGTTTTGTGGATGCATCATCATCATCAGATTCTGACTCCACCATGACATAAGACTCTTCATGAAGAACATGGTCTTCCGGGATAGTGGAGAAGGTGGGTGTAAACCTTGAATCAATCGTGGTCCATGCTACAAATTTATTCTGAGTACCCTGATCACCGGATGAACTGGATTGATTTGAAGGTTTTGGAGGAGATGTTGGTGGTTGTGGTGAAGGTGTAGTGGTTGTACCAGAAGATCCACCAAAGACTGGGAAGTTCTAGCTCCTCCAGTTGGAGGCGAGGGAGGAGGAGGCTTAGGACCTTTACGCAATGTCTCCAACACCAAAGTCCTCATTTTTTTTCTTAGCATCCCTTTCACGAATATCCTCCAGAAACTGTAGATGATTATCGTGCTTAATCGATTCTTCAAGTGCTTCATATAGCTTCTTATGAACCACGTCCTGGTGCTCATTAGCATCGTACATCTTATCAGCCAGAATAGCTCTCATATCAGCAATGGGCAAGTCCTTGAATCGTTGAAGCAGTGGAGCCTGCATTGCCCATTCAACAACATCTTTTACCTCTCCCTCAATTGCATCTGCAATACCTTGATCGAAGTTAAGATTCTCTAACTTGTAGACACGTTGCTCGAGGGCGTTGACATATTTAGGCAGTTGCCTCTCAAGAGCTTCAATTGCTTTCTACACGCTTTGTCGAGCGCTTGATCGATGTTAGAATTTGAGGTGGTGAAGCCGGTGGAGCGCCTTCTTAATATCATCTATGAGAAGTGCATCGTGAATTGGCATTCCAAAGATCTCTTTATTAACCCCTCTAGCAACATACTTGAGGTTACCGAGTACAAATTCATCCCTAGCATTATGGAGGACTGATTCACTCCTAGGATTAAAGTTATGAGTCTGTTGCAAGAACTGGATGACAAGCTTCGAGAATCTTATGCTAGGAATCACAAGTTTGTGTACTTTCTTTCTTCCTTGAGCTTGATTCTGAACATTTGTTCTATCGGTGATGAAAGTGTGCATCGACAACGAGAATTCTTCCCAAATACGTTCCGAGACATCAATGTTCACCCCTTTGACGAGACCCCATAAGATTTGCAGAATTGGTATCCTTACTTTATCGAACCCTGAGGTTTTGCCAGATAAACATAAGTTCAGAATAGTAGTAATGGCTCTCCAAGGTTGATACATGTGTCCGGTGATGATATTTGAAGATCTTGTTATGTTAACTTGATAACCCAAATCATTTAGAAAGTCTATTAACTCTTCCGCACTAGGTGGAGGGACAAATTGTATGGTAGGGTCACATGGTGTGATTCCTAGGGCCTTACTGAGAATGTCAGATGTGATTTCAAATTCCTTATCATCAAGCTTGCAGGAATAAGTGGCAGTGATTTTGTCCCATGTAATGGTGTTCCAAAATTGTTGTAGGTAAATGGAGGGGATTATGCATTGCTTGGTCAAGGCACTAAAGAAATTAGTGTTTTTAAGAATATCAATTGCCACTTTGAAGATTGGATTTTGTTGCAATCTTTCCATGTCCACATAGCAGATGCTTTTTCCTATCTCTACCCATTTATCTTCCGGAAAAATTTCATTATCTCAGAAGAACTGTGGGTGAGCGTATAGCAAGGTTCTTAGATGAGGTTGTGTTTGCCATTGAGAATCTAAAGAGACACACATACAACAACGTGTTTGAGAGCATGTTAGATTAGACATGGTTAGCTAAACAACTTTTAATGCAACCTCATGACAAAACACAACGAGTAGCATACTTGATGTAATACCAATAAATAGATTGAAATGCTTAGGAAATAGATTAAGTAGCTTTAGTAATTTTCAAAGTAACAAATCATTTTGACAAAGTTTTCAAGAGACAAGTTGTTTTGAGTCAAAATAGTTAAAACAAAGTTGCAATAATAGGATTTCATGAGACAAGATGGTATTATGGAAGTGTTATAACAAGTTGCTAAAACAAGTTGTCAAATCAAGTCGCTACAGAGAAACCAGATACAAATTGCTTAAACCAAAATGTTATAGCAAGTCGCTATGAGCAATTTGTCAAGACAAATCGCTACAAGTAAACCCGAACCAAGTCGCTAGCATGAAATTATTATAGCAAGTCGCTTTAAACAATTTGACAAAACAAGTTGCCACAAGAAAAAAATTAGTGACAAGTCGCCATTGTGAAAATGATATAGCAAGTCGCTAACTTGTCAAAACAAGTCGCTATGAGAAAAAATACTTAGCAAGTCGCCTTTAGGAAAAAGTTTAAGCAAGTCGCTAACTTGTCAATACAAGTCGCTATCAAAAATTACATGGCTAAGTCGCTACTATTCGTATTACCCAGTTACAAAGAAAGTCACTAGCAAGAATGTATTAAGATTTCACAACTCGCCATGAGGAATATGTGAACCAACTCGCTACCAAGAACACATTGCTATCAGGTAAGTCGCTACCAAGAACATGACATGACATACGCATAAAACAACAATCCAATCAACAGATATAACCAAGACAACGACACAACCAAATCGTTTCAATGAACCAATACAAAAAAACCACAAGCACAAACATAATCAGAACATCACAACGCAACAAACTCAAGCAAAAATTACAACAATACACGCAAGGACCCATTTAAACATACAAATCCACCATCACATCTATCCTAGTTAACCCAAACAACAACTAATTTAATATCAAGTGTTCCCATTAAGCGAATCTATTAACAAACCTAAACGAGAGAGTCAATTGACGAGAAAAAATGCAAGGTGGAATCTGTTAAGAGATATGCGTTAGAGGAGGTATAAAATATACACGATTTAAAACAAAGCATTGAAATTAACCTACCACAATCAAGTCGCTACAACAAGGGTTACGAGAGAAAGAGAAACACTTTTGTGGTTTTGAAAATATGTGAGTTGTGTCAAGTCGCTAAGGGGTTATGAACCGTTTACAAGTTTAGCATATTGACACATTTAATCCTTGTAAACGAGTTCAATGAGGTAACTCGCTATCTTAAAATGAGACAAGTCGCCATCTTAAATTTAGCATATTGACATATTCAGTCCTTGTAAACGTGCTTAATGAGACAACTCGCTATCTTAAGGTTGGCATAAGAAACAAGTCGCTACCCCCTTACTAGAACCAAGTCGCTACCCATGATTAAAACAAGTCGCTACAGTTTAGGAACCATTCTAAATTTTCAACTAATGACATATTTGGTCCTTGTTATTATGATAAATGAGACAAGTCGCTGCCTATCTTAGTATCACACATAAATTTGTACTATTGACACTTTAAGTCCTTGTACTTATCAGATTGCATGCAGATACGGTGGATAAGAAGCATTCATGTAGAGTAATATGACAAGTACCATATATGACATAACATGGATAACATGTAGCAGTAAACAAGTAGGCACATCACATATATCAGACAATGATGCAGAGATAAATTGAAATATTATCCCCCTCAATCAATGTCACCAATTAAGAGTGAACATTGATTGAAATTCAACCTCCCGTTATAAAATAGAATATATCTTTTGTTCGAACTTCATCTATGGACCCGTATCATTATTGAATGACATTTCTAGGACCGTAGATGTTATCGATAACAAGAGATACATCTTTTATCAGATTGTGGGTAAAGTTTTAAAATTAATTTTAAAATAGAATAAATTTATTTATTTATTTTTTTGAAATAAGTGAAAAATTAATTTGTACACGGATTCACGAAAAACGAGTCATGAATCAAGTTGAACATGAGTCAAAGTACGAGGTACATCAATTCTAATAGGCTACAATTCCCGAGTGAGCAATCTTCATTTCGATGGAAACCGATCATGATGTTCATGATTGAATTGAGCATTGTACCGAAAAGATCGAGAACACTTTGCACTAATAGCACATGTAGTATTGCAAATAGATGAGTTAGTGGCATGAGTATCCTCACTATTGGATGTTGCACGTTGGTCTAGGAGTGTCATTAATAGAAATCCTTTAGGTTCAATGTTCTTGAAGATTTTTCCTATAGGCATCCACTTAAGGCAAGATCTAGGTGTGTATGTCCGCTTGGATCATGAAAACTTAAATAATCTACCGGTGGGAATCCATTTGAAATAATTGCTAGTAGATTTGGATGTGGCCACTTCTGCTTTTGAACATTGGTCCTTTTGGAATTAGTTTGTTTCTTAGTGGATTGATCACCATTTGATGCTTCTTATAAGAACTAGATGAACTCTTAATATTCCCGATCTTAGGGCTTTGAGCATTGTCGGGATTGTTATTAATCATATCGGAATGAATTAGTGAAGTGACCGGTTTTGATTTAAACTGTATTCTCATCAACTTGGGAGGCAAGCTTAGATTTCGATGGTTTAAATCATTTTGTTCTAAAAGCATTGGGTGCTAACTAACTACAAGACGCTCGAGTTGTTTAGTACAATTGGCTTTCCCAAGGTTGATGGTTTTGCAAACTTAGTGTTCACCTTATTTCCAATAGATTTCCAAAGCTCATTTTTTAAGGCAACAATGGTGAAGCTCTTATCCTGAATTTGGGCTTTGAGGGCATCAATGTCTGACAACAAGGAGTTAGTTTGATCTATCAACTTGGAATTGTTTTCTAATAAGTTCTTTCTTAAGGAATCATTTTCCCTTAATAAGTTGGACACACATAGAGCCAATTCAGCATTCCTAGATTTAAGCGTATCACTCACCTCATAGTTAGAATTGTTCATCCCTATATTACAACTCTTATGCAGATCTGAGGGTTGCAATTTCAGATTACAAATGGTTGAATCTTTGTCCTGAATCTGGGTTTTTAACTGGTTAATTTCAAAAAATTCTCAAAATTCTAGGAATTCCGGATTTATGCAAGGTTTTGTAGCAAGAAAACTTTCTTCTCTTTGTTGTATTGCAATTTCTAAGGAAATACAATGTTTTTCAAGAGTTGAATATTTGTTTGAATGTTCATCAAAAACCCTTTTTTCAACCATTTCATTTGTTTTAAAGATTTCAGACTCAGGCTCAACCAAGAAACATTTAACAATGTCATGTTCAGAAATAGGATCATATTGATCAGGTACATTAGCAGATGCATTATGTTCATTAGTTAAGGGTACCTCATCACATGACGCCTGCTCATTTGTTGGTGTGACATCCGCATTCAAATCATGCATAACAGAGTAATCGAAATGCTTACTGCTTCTAGCATATCCGACTGAGCCTCAGATTCAAGACAACCTGTTTCATCATCTTTTGTTGTATATGATATTCGCATTCAAGATCATCCGTCCGCTCAACCGATCCATTACCCGACATATCACAACTTTCACTTAATTTATCTTGACACCCATTCAAAGCATTCAAATTATCATTCTCTTGAGCAGCTTCCTTATGTACTTTTCCACATTATCCATAAGTTGGATAAATGTGTTGATGAACTCATGAATCTCCATTCTAGATGAAGGAAATTCCAGTAACGTGTTGATCAAAGTCTCATGATATATTCCCCATTGATGAATGGTGAAATTGGTTGTAGATAACCTAAAGTGCGAGATTGGAATCATCCATTAATACATTCCTTTTGGTAATTTGAAGCTTTAGTTGTTCTAAGTTCAACAAAAGGTTCTTGTTAATGTTGGTAAGTCTTGGTGGAAGAGAGCATCAATGTTCGATCCCAGCTGTGGATAACAGTTGTGTGAGGTGTTGATGAAGTAGTTGATAAGGCTCAATGTTGCATTCCATTTGCTCGCATCATGTATCATTAACGTGTGTGATTCTTTGATGTCCGACTCGTAATGTAAAGTGTTTTGATCATAATCTGTGAATCAATCATGGTTAAACATTCCGAGTAGCAAATGCTTTTTGTTCCGTGAAGTATCATAAAGTTCAAGCACTTTGGAGATTAAAGGTCGATGATGTAAGACATTGTGTTGATGGATATTAGGCACAAGTTGCTTGCATTAATTCACCAAATCGCTAACTACCTTGAAGACAAGTCGCTACTTACCCAAGTCGCTAGGTACTCAAGTTGCTCTAAACCTTAGGAACAAGTCGCTAAGTAGCAACTCGCTAAAACCTCAAGTCGCTAAAGCACCAAATCGCTAAGCGCATAAGTCGCTAAAGAACAACTCGCTATGTGCAACAAAGACAAGTCGCTAGAAATAATAAAGACAAGTCGCTACGTCAACCAAGTCGCTAGCCGAAGTGGAACCTCCACTACTTTGTACTGTTTGTCGGCTTGTCTCAATAAACAAGTCGCTAGAGCTCAAATCGCTACCTCTTAAACTGCAAGTCGCTACCAACTTATGAAGCAACTCGCTAAGTAGAAAACTTATCCGAGAACTAAGTCGCTAGCAAGAGAAACTTAATCACAACCCTTTTCAATCCAAAACAAGTTCAACCACAGTGATTCAAGCTTTCCAAATCAAAACCCAAGCACTTACAATGACTCTAAATACAAAAGTACACTCAAAATTCAAACTTTAACACAAGAAATGATCCAAATGATGCAAAAACCACTAAACTTTTTCAAACCCAAAAACCATATAACACCACTAGAAATCCAAGGATATGTAAGAGAGATGATCAAACCATGGCTCTTGATACCATTTGTAATATATTGGATTTCACAAACACACAAACAATCACAAATATGGGCGTATATATGATTTTAGAGAGAGAAAGTGGGATAATCTAGTAAGAGAAACTCATGGAAGGTTAGTTTCCAAATGAACATCCAACCCTCTCCCTTGTGGGGAGAGGGCTATTTATACAAAGAAGCACGCCCTCCTTCGGGCTGTGGATTAGGCATACGATGGGTAAAGACCCTTCCTTCTTCCACGGTGTTGCACTAAACTAAACTACACTAATAACTAACTAATAAACTCACAAATAACGTAACAAACGATATGTCTATGAGCTAACTTATGCTAGATAATATTTGGGGTGACCGACACTTCACTTGTAGAATTTCCAATTCCTAACATTTTTGGATTGAAAAGTGTTGCTTTTGAATATTTCAATCTAGCGACTTGTGACTCGGAATTGAGTTCTTCGTAGCGACTTGTCTCTACATTTTCAGCGACTTGTCTTTGTTGTGGGAAGCGATTTGTGCATAGATTTCTTCGTAGCGACTTGTCTCTACGTTCTTCAGCGACTTGACTTTGTTGTGGGAAGCGCTTTGTGCTCTAGCGATTTGTCTTTTGAGACAAAGCGACAAATAGTACAAAGTAGTGATCGTACTGTTAGGACCGATTAACATATGATTTATGTGGTTTTGGGAGTCGGGGTTGGTGGAAGAAGATGAAGATCTTCATCCTTTTAGAGAGAGAAACTAGAGAGAGGCAGAAAAACACAAGGTTTTTATTGATAAACACACACAATACAAATGACCAAATGCTTCACCTCACCCCTCATGGAGAGTCATGAGGGGTATATATAGGCCTTTTCTTTGCCACTTAAACGATACTAGTCCCTAAGGGCAAAGTATACTATGCGTCTAGTCCAATTCACGTAAGTGACGTTATCTTTAGAAAAAGCGAGGCTAACAATCTCCCTCCAAGATAGCGTCACACGTGAATGGTTACAATGAGTCCTATAAATACAAAACAAAGTAAATTACAATAGTAAAGAACAATGTTGACTTTCTTGAAGCGCAGAGTCTCGTAGTCTAGATATCGAGGCAAACTTGAAGTTCTCCTTCCGATGACCTCGGTAAATGATCTTCTTGTAGCTCGAACTTCAATCAGAACGGTCTAGTTAGGTTATTACTCCTCCTAACTAGTGAGCCTTTTCTTTCTCTGCTCCATCCCGAACCGACAACACTCTTCCAACACGCCTTTAATCTTCGACACGCAGGAGAAAGTAAACTCTTGATCGTACATTGGTTGTCGCTTACGGAACATCATAACAACATAAATCACTTAGTATTGCATCCAAGTTGGTAAAAGCCCGATGTACACCACACTAAATCTCCTTCTTCTGGCCTTAAGCACAAATCCTTCGTAATCCAATCACGGAAGATGAAATACCAACTTCTCCCTCCCGATGGTTGCTAGCTATCGAAATCATCATAATGTTGCGTACATGCCGTATTACCTTCTTGATGAATATTAAAACCTTTAATTGAGCTAAATTCGTGAGAATATGTCGCAAAATACTCTCAATATACTTCTCACAAACCAACCTGTAATCGAACCTCCTTAGAAGTCACCGGCTAATTGTAATAACCACATGTGGAGAGAACCCGATACGACTAACTTGAAAAGGAAGTAAACATCCCAACTTTGTGACTTCATCGCTTGTTCTAAATTTTGAACAATCCACAACGCCGTGTGACATTGAGCACTACAACGTAACTCCTTAAAGTGATGGTTACACACCGCGAGCACTACAACGTAACTCCTTACATCGCTTATAACCGTTGTAAAATTTCATAATGTGCTGAACAAGTTATCTTGAGACATGCAACCAACCAACCATCGCCTCAAAGATAAAGAAGTCCACCCGTGAAATGTCACTTCAATTCGAATCAATACCGCATAAAAACCCGTAGTCATTTTTTAGATCTTCTTAAGCCGTGAATAATGTATCCTCCGTGAAATTTTACCATACCAAAATACCACTCGATATGAAATGTTATCCTAATTTTTAGCTAAATATGACATTAGCTTAAAAAATACGGATATCATTTTCGATCTATTATTGTGTCAATTCGTCCATCATTTTAAGTCTAACACTATTAGATTGACGCCAAAGCCCAAATCCAATAATCATTGAAAGCCCAAAGCACCTAGTAACGAATTGAAGTGAGAGACCCGATCCAATAATGATACATGACCCATGTTCGAGTATATTAGATCCGTATATAAGAAACGTTATATCCTTTTACCCTAATCCATCCTTTGACCTAAACTTTACTTGATAAAAATACGCCTACCACACCTTTCTTCTCTCAAACCCCAACTCGATCATATCTCATTCTATCTATAATCCGAACATCAAACACGGCAAACTTAAACACACCGAACCTATTTCTTCATGTGCTCCTTAATCCGAATCAAGAAATCGGTGAAAAAGACTTCAAGATCATTAAAATATGGTCTCGGGTAGTGTAATTGTTTGAGTTTTAACGAAACTAAGAAAAGAGATATAACATCCTTGTTATAGTCTTTCTTAAGGTTCGAATATTACTTGAAGCTTGGTCTTCTTACATGATCAATGAGGATAAGTGTTTCACTTAAAACAATCTATAAAAGATTGCAAAAAGAGTGTAACAAATCGAGATAGATTGAATTTTTTCTGCTTGAGTCTTGAAATATGAATGAGAGATGGGGAGTGATAGTGAGGTCCTTTGAAGTGAGTCTAGGTCTAGGGATGGTTTCGACCGATGATGTAAATGGTAATGAGGTCGTGTAGAATTTATCTTGGTATATGGTTTTGATGTTGTGGTCTTGGTCTATTTTACGCGTAACCTTTTTTTTTTTTTTTTTTTTTTTTTTTCTCTTCAAATCCTTATGCGTAAGACGAGTCTTGGTCCTTATCGTAGCCTTACGAGTAACTTCATGCTTATGCGTAAGCATACGCAGTAAACATATGCGTAGGCCATTTCTTAGGCGTAAGCCAAGGCTTAAGCGTAAAAGACCTTCGCTAAAATTTCACGCGTAACTTCACAGCTTCGCGTAACTACTCCGTAGATGCTCCTTATGCGTAGAAAAGGGTTTTGACCCTTTGACATTTTTTTCCCATGAGTTTATCCGACCACTTTTCCGTCATTCTTCATAATAATCCCGTAAATAGCATCAAACCGCTTCTCGTCATTGACCCGTTTGACCCGAGATGAGTACGACGGTTTGACCACAAGTAAACTTCACGATTTGGACAAAAAATATCTAAAGATTGATATATTGTTTGGACCAATTATTGACCAAGACAGATATATACATGTACGACCGGATGACGCTTTTGGACCAAAATAAGGATACCAAACATGTATTAAACTGTTTACCCAAGATACTTGGAAAAACAATTCCGACCCACAAAATAAGCACAAAACAAATAAAAACATGTATAAAACCAACATAAATCAACACAAGAAAACCATGGCTCTATACCACTTGTTAGGACCGATTAAAATATGATTTATGTGGTTTTGGGAGGTCGGGTTAGTGGAAGAAGATGAAGATCTTCATCCTTTTAGAGAGAAACTAGAGAGAGGAGGAGAAACACAAGGTTTTATTGATAAACACACACAATATAAATGACCAAATGCTTCACCTCACCCCTCATGGAGAGTCATGAGGGTATATATAGGCCCTATCTTTGCCACTTAAATGATACTAGTCCCTAAGGCAAAGTATACTACGCGCCTAGTCCAATTCACGTAAGTGACGTTATCTTTAGAAAAGCGAGGCTAACACGCATCGCTTTTATCTAGCGATTTGTCCCTAGCCACTTGTTCATCTAGCGACTTGTTATTCTAGCAACTTCTGTGTCTAGCAATTTGTCACTAGCGATTTGTCTTCATAGCGACTTGTGTCACTAGCGACTTGTTCTTCTAGCGAGTTGTCACTCTAGCAACTTGTGAGCCTAGCGACTTGTCCATTGAAGCAACTTGTATACCTAGCGACTTGGTGCAAAGCGACTTGGTTAAAGCGACTTGTTTTCAAGGTGTGAAACGACTTGGTGTATTATTGTTTCGATTGTTACATTTTACGGTTTTCTCTTGATTTAGTAAATTCCGTGAAAGAATCTATTTCCGGTTTAATCAAAGAGTTATAAAATCCCTTGAAATCTGTAATATGTCTACCAACGCGCCTACACTCATCTCTTACAGAGTGAGGACGTTCAGCGGTGGATCGATACTCGTCCACCCATGCTTGATGAATCGATTATGACTCATGGGCTCAACGAATTAGGTTGTCTTGTTTGGGAAAGGAAAATAGGTTAACATTCTCAAATCAATTGATGAAGGACCTTATCGATTGAGACTACAAGAGACACACTTGAAACTCGCTACGGATGGTACAAGTGATCTTAGGTTTAGACGGACCAAAGACGTATGGTGAGCTCAATGATAAGGAGAAAAGATATACGATCGTCGATATCGTGGCTTTAAAGATTATACTTGTGGTCTTCCAAAAGACATCTACAAGTTAATCAATCACAACACTCAAGCCAAGGCGCTTTGGGACAATGTTAAGATACTTCTCTCGGTTCGAATTGACCAAAGAAGATGGGAATCTCAATTGTATGATGATTTTGAGAACTTTGAGATGAATCGTAGAAAGTGTCACTGAATACTATGTGAGGTTCCACAAACTTGTGAATGATATGAGGAATATTAAAATGACCATGCCAAATATTCAGCTTAACTCAAAGTTTGTGAACAACATGAATCCCGAATGGCACAAATTTGTCACCTCAGTTAAGTTAACCAAAGGATTAAGGAACACCAACTTTGAGCATTTGTATGCTTTCCTACTTCAGAATGAGAAGCATGCTATGTTTAAATGAATGATTCTTGAAAAGTTCAAATCTAATCAGGGAGAGGCAAGCTCATCAAATGACTCAACAACATTCTACAAAAATTTAGGAATTACCACCAAAGCCTCTCAAGTCATACCAACAGGTGACGGTAACCACAAGCTCATTCCTGATCCAGCATATAAGCCTCCGGACTCAAACATAATCATGGAACATTTCATCAATCAACTGCTCTTATGGTTAAGCAAAATCAACCTCACTCCACACACTAACATTGATATCGAATCGCATCTAATCTACACAATCATGCTATTGTCAGAGATGGTAAGATCATGGTGCAACCAGTGCAAGGAAGACAGTATGAACAAGGAAAGGGTGGAGTAGGTGGAGGCTAATCAGAATCGTGGAAGGAATGGAATGTAAGGACAAGGAAAGCCAATCAAGTGCTACAACTATGGTGGTGAAGGACATATTGCAAGGAACTGCACATCTCCAAAACACCCTCAAAATGCAGAGTATTTTAGGGACAAGATGATGCTGGTGCAACCTCAGGACAATGGAGCGGTTTTGAATGAAGAAGAGTTGTTGTTTCTTCCGAGGAAATGCCAAAACATATGATGTCGATGTGGATGAGCAACCAATTTAGGAAATAGGTCACAATCATCAAAATGCCTTTCAAGTTCTTGATTGTGATGCATTTGACTCGATGTCGATAATGAACCCATCGCCTTAAAATCTTCATGGCTAGCATTTCAACAATGGTCTCTCCAAAGGTCTCATCACCACAACAGTTTGGTCCATCCAAAGATTCACTCATTTCGAGGTATTAAAACTTTACGATGAAGTTGATGAGCAAAGATACATAACGGCACAATCTCATGAAACTAATGAATCGATATTGATAATGTGGTAATAGTAATATTGTCCCATATGATCAATATGTGATACAAAGTGAAAGTGAGATCGCACCAAGTGATGCATCTTCTACGATCAATGATGACTATGTCTTTGATGAATACACCGCATGTGCCTCGATGATTCTGTAACCTCCGAACTGAATGCGTATAAAGAACAAATTGCCATTTATGAACAACGAGCTAAGTTTGAGTTAACCACCCGTGAGCAGGAAATGGATAACCAAATGCGTACAATTATTAGAAAAAGTAATTTTAGAGAAGAAGTGTGAAAACAAGAGTTAAACTCCTTACAAGAAAAGCTTTCTAAAACCTGTTATGCAAACGCAAGAACTCCAAGATAATGTTAAAGTGCTTAAACAAGAATTTAATGCTAAGGAATCTAAACATTTGAATGACTTTTCCAATCTAAAACTTTGAAAACAAGCTTGAAAATAAGTTGTGCGTACAAGGAATACCATTCGACCGCTCACATGATCACTAAGCACGAGTCTTAAGCGATAAGCATAGTATACCCTAGTAGAGGAACCAAATCCGAGTATTGTAAAAGGCTAAAGCTTTCCATACGATTGTATACGATGGTAATGAGATCCTCAAGCCTAGGCAAACACCATCATGTATTGGAAGCACGGAAGAGGATAGAAAATTAGAAGATGCCTCTAAGGAGAAATGGATAAGAAGCTAAAAGATCATGAGTGTAAAAAGCAAAACATAACGATCAAACCCCATGATTACACAAAAGAAAATTGGATCTCCTGAACATGTTTAAGCCTCAAACTCAATTAACCCTGAACAAGTTTTTGGAAAAAGACATGGATAAGCAAAAGCAAATGTACTTGTTGAAACAAACACTCCCTTAGGAAAGTGCCTCCGATTCGTGTGTATCCTCCGAATACACCAAAGTGCATTTAGTTCATAGAACTATTCCACTAAGAGCAAGACCTTAATCATCCTCAGATATTTGTTTATCAACTATTCGTTGATTTTGAGAAGACATGTAAGAAGAGAATCACACCTGCTGTGGATAACTAAAGGGAAAGGGTTTTGAGCAAACTAAAGAATGCTATTTAACCGAGGTCATACCTTTCTTTAAGCAATTAAAAGTCAATTTGAGAGTCTTCAAAAGGGATAGACTCGGATATTAAAGAAATGGAAAAGGAATTTGATGCAATAATAGTTGAGGTCAATGATTATGAACGGAAATCCAATACAATGAAATTGAAAGGAAGAACCCGCATATCTTAAATGAGAACTTAGTATTGAGTTGTGTGGCTCAAGATGTGTTTTATACTATTACTAAGAATTCTATTGTTTCTCAATTTCATGAATTATCTCGTTGCTTTGAAAGTTTCCCATGATCTTGTCATTGAGCTTGAAAACAAAAACTCAAAACTAAATGAGAAAATTGACCGGGATGATCACGATGATTTGGTAAAACACTTTTCTAAGCTAGAAGTTGAACATTTTGACTTGCAACTAAAATATCAACATCTAAAAAATGTTAAAACCTCAAACATCAAGATATCCTGGATGTTCCGAGTTTGATGCGCTTTTGAAATAAACAAACGTGATGAACAAATTCGAGCTCACCGTAACACGATCGTAAAGTTAAAACCCAAATCTTACAATTAAAGGGTGAAAAGAACAATGTGGCGGCTCTCAAATGCCTCCTCATTTAGATTCTCAACTTTCTCAAAACTTTCATCTTCAAAACATCATTAACGACACAAAAGAAAATAAGAGTTTTCTAGAAGAAAATGAAAAGGTTAAACGACACTTTAAAGAGTTATACGATTCAATAAAAGTCACCGTGACAAAAACAATGAAAAATAACTGCTCCAAAAGGAAATTGAGAATCAAGAGTCGTAAAAGGAAAATGCCACTTGTCTTTAATGAGAATGTTACATCAAAGACATCTGCAGATTCTAAATATATTGTATCATAAATACATTCCTCCTCATCTTAGAAATAACGAACTTGTGTTTCATAACTATTTTGTCACCCAAGGAGAGTCTAGAATGTCTCCGTGATTTGTTGGGATATGAAAGATTGACAAAGCATCAAGATTGATAAAATCATGTAAACTACAAAGCATTGGAAAAGTCAAAGAGTCAAAGTATCGCTAAAGATAAAGTCAAAGTCTCGCATATGAAAGTCAAAGTCTTGCAAGAACAAAGAACTGTTATATTCGCTTATAGAAAGTATCAGTAACTCTAGAATATTCTCAGATTAGATTACCTGTCGTACAAGGATACAAATTGTAAACCGACTAGGGTTATCCTTGAGCCTATAAAAGGACCCCTAGATTGGCATTAGACGTACGAGTTCACAAGTTATTATTTAGAGTTTTAGAGAAGTTCGATATTCTTAGAGTTGTTGAAGTATCGGCATAATATGCAGATTTAGAGTTAATAATAAAATTTATTCTTCTTAGCTTTGTTAAGTAAATTCCGCATACTTAATAGAGTTTGTTCAGTGTTTCTTTGTTAATAACTTAGGATTTATCCGAGGTTGTTAAACCTTAAACAAGCTATTTAAGTTAGTTTGGTTAGAGTACATCGATCCAACAAGTGGTATCGAGCTTGCGTGGAAACTACGACTAGAAGAAACCCTACTACAACAAAATCTAAAGATGTCGATCGATTTTGTTCCTCAACCTTCCGTCACCTCAAGGAGGATTCCAACATCAAGAAAGGCGAATATGATCTATGGTGTATGAAGATGAGGCAAGACATTGCCATTACATGACCAAGCTATATGGAATGTAATTGTTAATCGTAATGAAGAAGTTCCAAACCTATTGATGTTCCTGGACAACCTAAAGCACAAAAAGCGGTCTTACCAAAGAAGAACCTTAAGGAATCAAGAGAAGGCACTCAACATTCTCTTGTCTCGCCATTCCAAATGGTCATCTTCTCAAATTTCATGATGCTAAAGATGCTAAGCATCTCCGGGTCACTCTCAAGACCAGATTTGAGGAATGAAGCTTCAAGAAGATGCACAAAATCGATGAAGAAACTGTTTGAAACCTTCACAGTTGGTGAAGAGAGTCTTGATGTCGCTTATGATAGGTTTCAAAATCTCCTCAACATGTTGGAGTTATACAAGCGTATATCGATTGAGGATGCTAATTTGAAGTTTCTAAGGAGTTTGCCATCATGAGTGTCTAAACACTCATCATTTTTATAATGCTTAGAATGCCAAAACATCCGAAAACACTCGAAACACATCAAATGACCAAAATATCACAAACAAGTGTTTTATATGTTTTAAATGCAAAACATCAAAATCGGTGAAAACGATCAAGTTTGCATAATTGGCATTTTAGTCCCCAAGTTACAAAAGTTGTCAAAATTAGTCCTCGTAATTCAAAACTTGTAAATGTCATTTAAGGTCCATGAGATTCAAAATTTGTCAAAACAAACCCTTTAAAGTTCAAAAATCACAATTTACAACTTTAGTCCCTCAACTTTACAAAATGTCAAAATAGTCCTGGTGTTCAAAAATAGAAATTATTCAAACAACACCCTTGTATTATTAATAAATGACATAATTGGTCCATTATGATAAGTTTAGAGAAAATTACAAGTTTGGTCCCTGGAGTTTGAAAATTGTCAAAAATGGTCCTTGGACATTTTAAAAATGGAAAATAATCAACCTTGGTCCTTGTACTATTCATGATTGGCGCTTTTGGTCCTTATAATAACTTTTGAGAATTACAGATTGGTCCCTCAAGTTTGGCGATTTGCAAGTTTGGTCCTCAGTACTTAACTAAAGCCATTTAGACCCTTTGTATTTAGAACCCCAACCATAATCAAAAAGACCCACGCCAATACACTGTGACCCTCATTTTGGACCCTGCTTATTATACACTCGGTCAAAATAGTCAACGCGCAAAAAACAGTGTTACTGCTCATCTCCTTCACACAAGTCGCAATCCCAAAACCAGAGGTGGTTTTCTCATCTTTTCACCTTTACACTGCTTTTCCACTTGACTACCCACTCTCCACATCATCCCCTCCTAGACACAAGCCCACAACCAATTAATGCTTCCCACCATGAACCTTTACCGTAGCACTCACAAACCTCTGCTTTTGCTTTCCAAATCACTCCTACTCCATGACTACTTCACATATTGTCCCTCCACCTCACATAACATCCCAAACTTCTTTAATTACTCAAACTGCCTCAAGCAACCATTTGCACTTTTGGCGCCAAAAGTAAGTTTAAAGGCTAGGATGAGTTTGACTCAATCAATGGCCAAGATTGTTGATGAGATATGATCAGAATCAAGTGGAGAGTCTCAAAATGCTATAAAAAGAGGGAGAAGCAGAGAAGAAAGATATCTAGAGTAATTTTTAGTTTTTAATGTTGTTTTAGCTTAAGTTTAAATTCAAGTGTATGTTTTAGTTTTCAAGCTCAGATTTCAAGTATTTGGTGTACAATAAACTCTTTGCAATCATCAATTACGCTTTAACTCAAGTTCTCGCTTTATGCAAAAATTTTCCATGTTCAAAATCTCATGTATGTTCCAATGTTGTTTGATCCTTTGTCAAGGACCGAATAGCCCATGTAAGCTCCTAAAAGCTTATGCAAGCTTTTAGAAACAATTAAAACCAGCTTAGTACCAAAAAATGTAAAAATACCAAAAATATAAATAAATTAGTTAAAATCAAAAATCTATGGTGAAGATGATAAATGTCGGAGCAAGGTAGATTCTGATGGCCTTGGTATAGAGCTTATTGGTAAGCTATAGAAGTGTATTCACAGCCCTTGTTCTTGGTTTTCATTCAAATCCATCTTGTAATCCCTTTTGGTACATTTGGTCATTTAACTGTTTAAATCCTAAACTAGCTTAAATCTTTGTGTTTTCATATTCATTAGTTATAGTTAAGTGAAATTAAACATAAAAATCAGTGGTTTGTTCTTTTAAATTTGTAACTAGCAAAATTCCATTTTGACAGTTAAATTAGCTTATGCTTAATTTGTTATTTTTATGTTGTTATTGTTGTTAGTTAATGTTTCTTTAGTCTTATTTAATGATAATATAAGAATCAGAATCGCTTTATGGTTTTAATCTTTGAAACCTTTGGAAATATTCAAACCGCTCAATAAAGTAAAGGTTTGGGTTATCTTGTTTAATTGTGTTATAGGTGATTGAGTTGTTACTTGTTGTTTTTATCTCACAAACTAGGTCCCAATATCTCGCTTTAACAAGAAAACTAGTGCTCACCGTGTCAAAAGTCAAACTTTCCTTTAATCTCATATTACTTAGTCACCGTTAGGATTTCAAGATCAAAACTCATCATATCTGCTTAAAACTTGGTGTTAACTTATTATAGTCTCATTACACCTTAATATAACATAATCAGTGCATAAGATTGATTCTAAGTTCATTAAAGTCAAACCGCTTCATTTTCTTAAAAGTCAAAAGAGTCCCCTCAGTGTACGCTTTTGATATCAATTTCAAGAGCTTGTCAAAAGCTCTCAAGGCACCATAGCTTGTGAAATTTGTTTCTTTGGATAGCTAACCAACCCATCTTAAGGTTCCAACTTTAGCTTTTCATTTTGTAGCTTGTTATATAGGGTCGCAAGTGACTTTTGTTTTTGTCCATTTCTCAAGATCAACTCAGACGCCCCACCGATCACAGCTTTACCACCACTTTCATAAGCTCACCAAAAGCTCTATAGCTACTCCTTAGTTTGTGATTTTGGCTTTTTGAAAAGCCAACCTAGCTAGCTTGTTGACTCGCCTTGGTTTTGAGCTTTTGAACTTATTTACCTAGCTTATTTTAGCCTACAAAGTCTCGTGACAAGTCTGTTTGGTACAAAGGTGTTTCATAAGTGCTTATTGCTTGTTTATAGCTTATCAGTATGCTTATCTGTGTTTTCTAGCTTATCATAAGTAGCTTTTATTTTGTTTTAGCTTATTTAAGCTTTTGTTTCAATTTACAAGCCTGCTTGAGCTTTAAATTTCATAATAAGCTCATAAGTCAAAATCATAAGATATTGTCGCTTCGAGCTTATTAATCGCCTATAAAAAGTTCTAGTTGAAAAAGGGCTTATAATCATTAGCTTAACAAGATTGTAAAGAAAATCAAAAAATAAAATAGTTGCAAAAGTCATTTGGATTCGAACCTCGCCACCCAAACCTCACCACACCACACACACACCAACTTACTCTAGGGACTTTTTCGCTTTCTTTTACACTATTTAATATATAACCCATATTTGTCTAATGTTTATACGAGATATTTAGCTTATTTCTAGCTTATTTGAACTAGCTTTTTCGCTTTTGTATTCTTTATAAAATTGTATTAGTATAAAGTATTTTATAAAAAGTTTCGATTTTTATAAATAGTTTAAGTATTTTTAATCATTTAATTAGTGTAAAATCTTATTTAATTCATAACAAAAATATAAAAGTCTAAAAATATAAATCTTTTTTCTAAAATTTTCTTTTGTCATATAGTACGAATAAAATTGTTTTTACACTTGTAGGACTTTATTTCATAAATTTTACGCTTTTGCTTACAGCACTCGCGTAATTTTTAGACTTAACTTACGCTTTCATTTTAAATCTAGTTTTTAGATAATTTGAGTTTACGCTTTAGTTAAAATAGTTTATTTAAGATATTTTATTTTATAAAATCACAAAACATCATTGTAAAAATAGTGATAGCGCTTATTTAATATATTTTAACTTTTAATTTCTTTTAATTTGCATTTAAGTCGTCAGAATTTGTAGATCTTTTCTTTAGGTATAATTATCCATCAAAATCCTTATCGATCACTATCCTTAGTGATCATTCTATCATCCGATCAAGTGTTTATACACCAATTCATCCTCCGTGGACTTAACGACCGTGAATTCATTATATTCCTCCGATCTTAATTGCATTAGTGTTTGAGCTATTTTAAGTTTGTTACGGTTGACCATTCACAAGTAGTTAGCTTGTGTAATTAAACTTAACGGTTTTGCACCAATCAAATTTTGGCGGCGCTGCATCTACATGGCATGTGATTGCTACAATGATCAGAGGACAACCAGGTTTAGATGTCATGGACTTTGATGATCTCTACCATCAACTAAAGGTGTATGAGCATGAGATGAATGGTCAAACCAGTTCTAAATCACACAGTATTGCTTTTCTGTCATCTGAAAAGAAGAGCAGTACTTCAACCAAAAGTATTGTTTCTCCTCAAAGCATCGCTTCTCAAAGCACCGCTTACACCCCCCTATGTCGAGCAAGCTCCACCAACTACTACTTTGCACTCGAGATGAAGTCAGTGTCCCTTCTTTGCACAACAAGCTAGTTTACCACAATTATGAAGAAGATCTAGCACAAATCAAGAAGATGCGCTTGAAGAAATTGATATCGTGGCAAGTTGCTATCATCAATCATTGAGTTAAGATGCGCCTACTACGGATCACTCATCCTCATCATCAAATCCTCAATCATCAAGTGTACATCATGGAAATGTTTCGCACCTTTGATGGAGATAACCCTTTGCTACTCCCAAGATGCTCCATTTGAGAACATATTTGCTCTGAACCAACTACAAAACCATCTTCATCAGAGATCCAAACTCGCTACTTCAGCCTCAACAACAACCACGCGAACACCTTAGAAAATAGACACATGACCATCCATTGACAACATCATTGAAACCCTTCTCGCCCAAAGATCCACTGTAAACAACTTGCAACTGATGCCTTATGGTGCTTCTTCAACTCCGTACTATCCAAGGTCGAACCAAAAGACGTTAAAACTGCCATGAATGAAGACAGCTGGTTCAATGCCATGCAAGAAGAAATTCATGAGTTCGATCGACTAGATGTATGGGAATTAGTACATGCTCCTGACTGTGCTATGATCATTGCTTTAAAGTGGATCTTCAAAGTTAAACTTGATGAGCATGGTGATGTGTTAAAGAGCAAGGCTCAATTGGTTGCAAAAGGATACCGTCAAGATAAGGGTATTGACTTTGAAGAATCATTAGCTTCAGTTGCACGTATCGAGGCAATCGAAATCTTCACGCTAACGCCGCAAGTAAGAACATGCTAGTCTCATCGATGGATGTAAAGACGGCTTTTCTTAACGGAGATCTTAAAGAAGTCGATACGCCGCCCAACTCAAGGTTTTGTGAATCCGAGCATCCTACTCATGTCTATCGCCAAGAAGCCCCTTTATGGTTTGAAGCAAGCTCCAAGGGCATGGTACGATACACTATCAAGGTTTCTTCTATCTAACGGATTCGAAAAAGGAGCAGCTTGATCCGACATTGTTCACCGTAAAGTCGAGCAAACACTTAATTCATGTTCAAATCTATGTTGATGATATTATTTTTCCTCGATCGACCGAATGAATGTGACCATTTTTCTAAGGAGATAGGCTCCAAATTTCAAATGTCAATGATGGGACAAATGTCATTTTCTTGGGATTACAAATTTCACAAAGTCCCAAGGCATTTTATCAATCAATCTAAATATGCTAATGAAATTTTAAAGAAATTTAGATTTGATTCTTGTGAACTGTTGACACTCCCATGGTGGAGCGACTAAACCGACCACCACTGGATAATGGTCGACCAAACTAAATATCATAGTATGATTGGGTCCTCGATGTACCTTATGTACCAAGAGACCAAACATTCTGCTTGCAGTATGCATGTGTGCTAGATACCGTGCTAAGCCTACCAAAAGCACCTTGAAGCGGTTAAACGGGTCTTCGGTATCTCCAAGGAACCATCAACATGGAATTTGGTACCAAGGACACCAGATGTCACTAATAAATTATGCGAGATGTTGACCATGCGGTGTCAAGATACACGTCAAGCACGTCTGAGGTGCTCATTTTTGAGTGATAAGCTTGTGAGTCCGTCTTCAAAGAAACAAATGAGTACTTCTATATCCTCTACAGAGGCGTAATACATAGCCATGTCAGCTTGTTGTGCTCAAATCATATGGATGAGATCCCAATTATCGACTATGGCTTTGAATTCAACAAAATCCTCTCAGACAGATAACAAGAGTGCCATTGCTCTCTCATGCAACAATGTTCAACAATAAAGAGCAAAGCATATCGACATTCGACATCATTTCATCGAGGAGCAAGTGGAGAACGTGTGGTGGAACTATATTTTGTGAGGATTGAATATCGCTTAGCGAGACATCTTCACCAAAGCTCTTCCTAGAGAACGTTTTGAGTTTATCCTTCCACGACTTGGTCTAAAGAGTCTACAACCGGAAACACTCAAACGACTTCAAGAGGAAGACGAGGAGTAAAAGCTATTCTTCATCCATCTCTTGTAAATATTTTTTCAAAAAGCAAAATACAAAATTATAAAACCCTCAAAAAGAAAATAGAAAAATATAAAATTTCAAAAAAAAAAAATCCATAAAAATCAGAATATCTTTGAAAATGCTTAAAAATATTTTTTTCCATTTTTTTTCTTTTATTTGATTTCATCTATGGTCTTTGTTTTGTCACTTTAAGAGTCACACGGGTCTTTAGATGAAGTTCGAATGTACATAAATTGTTTTAAAAAAAATAATAAAAAAAAATATATTAACAATTATAAATTTGAGAGAATGAAAAACAAAGGTTTATAGTCATTTCGGACTATACCCGCTTTTAAAAGAAAGAACAGAGCAATGCTTTATCTTATTTTTCAAATCTCATGCTCGATTCTAAAACAAATGTTTGTCACCAAAAGATAACAGTTTCTTCACAAATATTTTTCCTTCTATAAATTTTTCTCGAAAATATTTGTTATCTAATGAAACTAATAGCTTTGAAAAATAACTCGGACTCAATTTTGGAAAATCATTTGACTTGACATTTGTCAAAATCTCATCTCTCAATCAACAACTTATGTCATTGATTGAGGGGAGAATGATTTCAATTAAATCAAAAGGTTATTTGTCATACAATTGGTTGCATCGAGGCTTATGTCATGTTTTCAAAAGATACTCAAGCATGTTTAATCTTTGGAGTTTAAAGTCTCAAATTTGATCCTTATTGGTTAAATATTTTCATAAGAAAGTCACAATTCTCCACAAAAACTTTCAAAAATAATTTAAATCTATAGAGATCACAAATCTCAAATGATTTGAAAATTGTGATCGGGGGAGAATTTGTGATTTAAATTGGATTTAAAATGATAATTCGACAACTGGTTTGTAAGTGAGTTGCAAGCTCTCCTCCCTACATGTGCCAAACGATTTCAAATTTTCCATGCACATGTTAAGGAGGAGCATCTATATCAAACCAAAAAGGATTTAAACGTGATTGATTTGTCTCTAAGTGCATATTTTCCCTAATATGTGCAAAACTCTTTCAAATCTACGATGCACATGTTGAGGGGGAGCTCTTTTTCTGAAATATCAAAAACAATTCAGGTACAAAATGCTTTGATAATATATCACAAGTACCTGGATTGATTTTCAAATGGTTTTCAATTAGTTCCAATGGCGTAAGAACAATACCAAAAGACCACCAAATTTACTTTATGTATGGAGATATAAGGATGGTTAGGTATTCGTTCCCACGATCCCGCCAGAGCCGGAGGGATCTACCCATGGATAATCCACTAGATAGTGTAGAGTCCTTAGGTATGATGAAAAGAAGAAAAGTGATATATGGGAAGAGTGCCGATCGAGACTAAGCTAGTATCGAACAAACCCAAGAAGGTTTTAGTAATGAAGTCTCGTAAGCACCGAAGGGTTGAAGAATGAAAAGAATTGAATGTGAAAAAGGTGAAAAGAAATAGCCTCCATTAATTCAACCTTAGGCGTAAACCGGTTCAATACATATGCTCTTCGTGTCTACTAAGGTAACACTGCATCAAGATAAGACGTCATGGACCCAAAGACACACTATACTAAACTTCCCAAGATACTCAAGTTCCTCTTAAAAGGGCTTGTTTTATTCTCACGGGAACCTACATAATCTATCGACTTTCTCTTAGAGATTGTTAATATTGAAGATGGAGACCCTCTCCCTAGTCTCCGCATAGGAACCAAATGTGCACAATTGAGTCTAGAGCCACGAGATCATCAATAAATCTCATTAGGACATCACAATGAAGACTCTCTGTTTATACAATGTGGAAAGAGATTATATTTTAAAAGTCCCACGATTATCCTTGTGGTATTTCCGAACATCTAAATGATATGCAAACATATTCACAATGACGATGGAAGGCCTTCTAGAGCCAACATCAAACAAGCTCTTGGTAGGTGGCATGTGAGATCTATCCAATAGATCAAACTTGTGACAACTGGATTGAAACAATGGGAGATTCATTATTGAATCAACCTTGGTCCAGGAAATGGATTGACGGATACCTTTGAAAAACCGGTCGTTGTGCTTAAAATTCTTTTCTCTAGCACATCGTCTGTTTATTAATATTTCAAAATAAAAGGTGTTTATGATTGATAATTGATTTTTCCTTAAAACCTTCATTGTATTGCAAAACACTTTACATTGAGAAGTACACGATTGTTTTTCAAATCTTTTCATCAATCGCTGAATCTCAATTATTGGTTCACTCACTCCGTGTTGTCTTCTTTGAGATGTTCGGTTTGAGAACAACTAAGAGCAACGAAACCTTGTCAAGGAGATTCTTGAATTATGCTCGATCATAGGCGATTTGTATCGATCAACGGGAACCGTGGTCCGTGTACCTCAATTCAATGAAAGTGATCAAAGACACTTTCGGCGCTTTTATTACTAATGTGTATGCAGGTACACCCAACGCTTGCACCGATCGTAATGGAGAGGTCAATCCATAGCCACATGCTCACACAACAAATTCATTTCTAAAGAAATCATGATAAGTGCATCAACGACTCTAATATTGTCACTTCATGCTTCTGCTACGCTGCTGCAAATATCGTGAATCATCTAAAGCTTCTGCTACTATGATGAGAAGAAATCATGATCCCGAATGTGAGCATGTCGGTCCAAAAGTCACAACTTCACATAATGTCAACACTACAAAGGAAAAGTCGAGATTTATGGTAGTCGATGATCTCAAAGTCGGCTCAAACTCATTATCACGTGGATCGCTTAAAGACCTCCACTTGATTAACCAAACATGCAAAACATGAAGAATCAAAGACTACGGGCTTCAGAGCAAAGAACATTAACAAGAATCCAAGAAAAATCTTAATGTAATATATTTTTGTATTCAATGTAATTTGAGGTGACCTCCTTGTGGGAGATTGTTAGATTTAGAAAATCCAGCTTTTAAAGTGTCTGGTCACCTCAAGTATATGTAATCGTTAAAGCTCGTAGTCGTAGTTATTTAATGTTAGTTAGTATTTAGTTAAGTAACACCGTGAAGGACGGACGGGTCTTTACCCACTGTATGCCTGATCCACAGCCCGTAGGTGGCGTTTTATGTAAGGTACTATAAATACCCTCTACTTTCCAAGGTAGAGGGTTGGAGCTCATAATAAAACTTTTCTTTCTCTCTCTAAGTTTTCTAAACCTCTAAACTTTCTCTCTCTAAAACCTTAAGTGTACGCCCCATATTAGTCATGGTTTGATGTGTTTGTGAAATCTAATATGTTACAAACACAAAAGTTGGGGATGATTTATGAAAAGAAATGTAATGAACGGTACTATTTATGTTAAATTGCTGGTCTCTTGGAACGAAATTTGAAACGACATTAATTTATGTTAAACACACGGTCTTTAGAGACGAATAACGTAATTTCAGCTAAAATGTAAGAACCGATTATGCGAATTATCATTTTCGCAAAAAAAAAAAAAAAAAAAAAAAAAAAAAAAAAGGATAATTTTGAAATGTTAGGCAACATACAGAACCACTTGTGTAACTTTTTCTTACATGGTTGGTCGCTAAGGATGGATATGTTGATGGCGGGTAAAACAAAAAGACTATTTAATAGTATTTATGTAAATACTATTTCCATAGAAATACAAAAGTTGGGGATGATTTTTGCAATGAAAATTGAAAATTAAAAATGCATGGACTACTTGTGTAAATATCTGTCAAACTGTTGGTCTTCAGGGAGACCAATTTTGTAAATACGTAGAAAAGACTAAAAAAATAAAATAAAGTACTATTCGAACAGTGAATTGTGTATACTAATTAATTAATTAAAAATTAAAACTATATTCTAATTTACTCTAAAATAGAATTAATAATTAAAAATATCTTAAATCATGCATGTAAGCCCAAAAAATGTGTCATTGTTTTAATAAGTAGCTACTTCCCAGTTACATTACATTTTTAATAAGATAATACATAAATATGAACATGTTCGGTTAGTACACGACACATTAGTTTTCTTGTTTAATAATTGTTTATTTTGTCAATAAAGAAACAAAGGAGAACTTATCTCATTCTTTAAATATATATTTTTTCTTTTTTTTAAACTAGCATAAATATTGGAATTTAAACTCATCCTGATCGAGAAACTAAATTTCTTATGATGATCTGATGATACAGATACAAAACCTGTATCCATACACTCAGTACAAAGCATTCACAGATATCCAAACCAACTCCACAAGATGAAAGTAATGATGAATAAAAGTATGATAGCTTGTACTAGTTAGTTAGATAGCTTAAAAAGTAGTATAAATAGACAGTCATGTATCAAGTCAATGTAACAAATTCATAATTCAATAATTCATTTCACTTTCAATGTGTTTTCTCTCAATTCACTATATGGTATCGAGACAAGACCACCACAATGGTGGTGAAAAATTGCTCCTGACCATCATAACTAACTTTTTCCGGCCAAATAACTACCTTTCCACCACCACAACAACTTTTCCCGCCAAAATTTTTTGACCTCAAACCATCATAAACAACCACAAACCACCACTATTCTGCACCAAAATCATCACAATACATCAGAATCATCAAGAATCACCATAACTCAATCAAATCATCATCAATCAAACCATAATCAAACAAAATTCTATTAGAAAATCAGTTGCAAATCAGTTATCATTCTTCATTAACAAAAGCTTCACAACAACACTAAACACCTTTCTTACATAGCAATGGCACCATCAGAATCCAATTCACAACAAACTGTTACACCACCACTTGATGATGTCTCATCACCACTCCATCCACTGTATTTCCACCCCAATGATCATCCAGGCATGATTCTTATCTCAAGAAAGTTAACAGATCGTAAAACTACAAAGACCGGAAGAGATCAATGTTAATAGCTCTCGGTGCAAGAATAAGGTGAACCGATCAATGGTGATTATGAGGAACCACCACCATCATTTGATCCCGAGCACCGGGAAAGAGCTAATGACATGTTAATTTCATGGATACCGAACACGCCTCGAGCAAATAGGTAATAATCTCACCTTCATCAATTCGCAGATCGCTTTATGGAATGAGCTATTTGATCATTATTCTCAATTGATGGGCATAGAATTTATCGCTTAGCAAATGAAATTGTTGATCTTAAACAATCAAATTGCACTATTGAGGTATACTATCAAAAGTCAAGGGTCTTTTAGATGAGCTTGATGCAATAGAAGCACCTTATGCATGTACTTGTCAATGCACTTGTGTAAATGGTAAAGAAAATTGTGAAAGGGAACAGAGGAAAAGATTGGTTAAATTCTTAATGTGGTTAGATGATAGTTACACCAATATCGTGGGTCGATCTTGCTAATGCAACCACTACCTATAGTCTCTATAGCTTACAAAGATGTCGAGGCAAGAAGAAAACAAAGAGAAGCACCAAACAAACCCATGCAGTCCCTATTGCCTAGAACACATACGTAACTTATGCAAGCTCATCCAATCACTCAAGAAACACAACACCTCCCAACACCACTCCAGCTGAGAGAAGGAACAGTTTTAGGAAGGGAATTTTCTGTGCTTATTGTAAGAAGGATGGACATCCAAAGGAACAATGTTTCAAACTACTTAGTTACCCTCCTATTCATCCACTCAACAACAAGTATCTTCCACCTTCTCAGAGGACTACTCAAGGAAACAGGAACACTAGATCTATTCACATGGTTGCAAATGAATCACTCCAACCAATAGAATGTCCATTGATGCCGCAGCCCTCTACTGGATTCCGATGACTTGGTCAATGCTAGGATGGATCAACTACAAAACCATCTAAATCAAGTGGTTATCATGATGCGAACACCCTTCCTAACAACTTTGATGGTTCTCGCAACACCACATGCGGCGTATACTTTCCTTCAAGACGGTTCAATTCCTACAAAGCTTATTGGTGTGCATTCTTTTACAACTAGTGCTAGTATTTATTCATTCATTGCTTCAAATATCACCAAAACCACACTTCATATATGGATTATTGATAGTGGAGCCACATATCACATTTGCATATCTTTATCACTCATGCGTAACACCACAAAGCACATTACACCAATAACTGTATCACTACCCAATGGCCAAACCACCAAGGTACATATAACTGGATCTGTCAAACTTAGCCCTTCACTCACCCTTCACAATGTACTTTACATTCCAACCTTCACTTACAACCTTATCTCCATAAGCAGGTTACTTCAAAAAACACTATTTTCTGTCACCTTCACACATAATAAATATACCTTTCAGGGCCATGATGGGAGGACTACTCATGGTACTCTTCATGGTGGACTCTATCTCCTCAACTCAACATCAACTCCAACCACTACACATCCTGTTATCCTCTCAATTTCAAGCAAACCACACCTTTGGCATGCCAGAATGGGACATACACCACTTTCTACACTCAAGAAAATCATTAGTCTTTCATTTCCTGTATCTTGTACTTCAGAAACTAGATGTAACATTTTTCCATTAGATAAACAACATGTTCTTCCATTTCTTGTTAGTGAATCACATGCAAAATCAAATTTTGACTTAGTTCACTTGGATGTATGGGGTCCCTACAAACATTGTACTATGAATAAATGCACATACTTTCTCACAATTGTTGATGATTACTCAAGGGCTACATGGACTTACCTTTACCATCAAAACATCATGTTTTTCCACCTTCAAAAGTTTTCATCAATCCATACTCACTCGCTTAACTCATCAATTAAAGTCCTCGAGTGACAATGGCATAGAGTTCATTAAATCGCCTTTTCTTAATTATACCCAAGAACACGGTATCATTCATCAAACCTCATGTCCATATACACCTCAAGAAAACTCAAGGTTGAATGAAAACACGTATATTTACTAGAAACGGCAAGGCCATACATTTTCAAGCTAACTTTCCTAAACATATGTGGGTTACAACCTTTTAGCATCCACCTATCTCATAAATAGAATCCCAACAAGAGTTCTAAACAATCATAGTCCATACCAGCCCTATATAACAAAACACTATCCTTAGATCATCTTAGAATCATTGGTCGCCTAGCCTATGCATACCACCACACCACGATAAATTCAATCCTAAGTCCACACCTACGCCTTTTGTTGGATACCTACACAATCAAAAGGATACCTTTATATGACCTTCAAACACACGAAGTCATCACAAGCGAAATGTACTCTTTGATGACACAATCTTTCCATTTCATGCATCCCCAAAACCAACAAGTACATCTCAATCTCCCACTACGCATACCTCAAATCACATTAACATACCCTTCATACACCTTCATCACACACTTCATCCATCTCGTAGCATTCACATCCATTACATACACCTCACCACCTACCCAAACACCCATTGTCGACACACGACATCCAACTCATCCACTAATCAAACACCACTTCACTCCTCACCATCTTCTCCACCTTCAACATCCCATGAACAATTTTCAACCAACAATACTCCACCACCTCCCGACCTCCACCATCTCCAACAACAAAGACCAAGCACTACAACAACCACCATTACACCCATGATCCAGCTACTACAACCACTCCATCTAATCCACCTCCCACTAGAGCTTCTACAAGACAAAAACACCCACCTACTAAACTTAAAGACTACCACCGCTCATTTTCCAAAATCAACCATTCACAATCTCACAGTCTCAAAACATCACCACACTCATTATTCCAATCTCACTCCTACATCTTTACACTTTATATCTTCCATTGATAAACTCACCGAACCAACCACATTTTTACAAGCATCCAAACATCCCAAATGGGTTGAAGCAATGAATAAAGAAATACATGCATTAGAACAAAATCACACTTGGAAGCATGCCTTATTGCCACAAGGGAAGACACCAATTGGGAGCAAGTGGATTTTCAAGATAAAATACCATGCTGATGGGACTGTAGAGAGATTTAAAGCAAGGCTTGTAGCCAAGGGCTATAACCAGAAGGAAGGAGAGGACTACAATGAGACTTTTCTCCAGTGGCCAAAATGGTCATAGTAAGAACCTTACTTGCTATTGTAGTCCACAATCACTGGATCATTGAGCAATTGGATGTGAACAATGCATTCCTTCACGGGGATTTACATGAGGAGGTCTACATGAGTGTTCCACAAGGCTATGACACCAACCTTCCACCAAATCATCGTATGCAGACTTAAAGTCCCTTTATGGCTTGAAGCAAGCCAATGACAATGGTTTGAAAACTCACCACTTTCCTCATCACACTTGGCTTCAAGCAGAGTTATGTTGACACCTCACTTTTTACACTTCACAAAGATGGCCACTCTACAGTACTCTTAGTCTATGCAGATGACATTCTCCTAGCTAGAAGCAGTTCTCATCTCATCAAAGAAATCAAACAAAGTCTTCATGATAAGTTCAGCATTAAAGACTTAGGGCCTCTACATTACTACTTAGGCATTGAGTTTCTTAGAAATGACAAAGGCTTAGCTATGACTCAGAGGAAGTATGCAATTGAATTGCTTACTCATGCTGTACTACTTGATACAAAACCATCTGCCACACCTCTAGACCCAAATGTTAAACTATCAATGGACACTGGTGAACTCCTCTCGATCCTCCTTCCTACGTAACTTTGGTTGGTAAATTACTCTACTTAACCATCACAAGACCGAACTTGCTTTTGCTTTGCTCAAGCACTCGATCCGCCTTCAATGTACCAGACTTCTCACATGAAAGCTCTCATCGTGGTACTCGATATGTTAAGCTTTCAATCACACAAGGTCTATTCTTCCTGCAAAAGCAACTTATCTCTTCTAGCCTATTGTGACAAAGGATGGGCTAGTTGTCCTTTCACAAGGAGACTCCATCGGTTATGGTATTTTCCTTGGCTCAAGTCTTATCTCATGGCAATCTAAGAAGCAAACCGTAGTCTCTAGATCCTCCATAGAAGAAGAGTATAGAGCCTTGGCGAACAAGACTTGTGAAGTTACTTGGCTTCAAGTTTGCTTAAAGAGTTTCACCCACAGCCCAACTCCTACTCTAATAATGTGTGATAATGCTTCCTCTATTGTATTGGCATCTAATCCTATCCATCATGCTAGAACTAAGCATATAGAAATTGATTGCCACTTTGTGAGGGACAAGATCAAAGCTGGACAAATTCTACCCATGTACATCTCCACAAAGAAACAAGTTGCAGACATACTGACTAAAGGGCTTAGCAGACCTCTACACTACAACTGTCTTTCCAAGTTAGGCATGTGTAATCCTTACACCAAGCCAACTTGCGAGGGGGATGATCATACAGATACAAAACCTGTATCCATACACTCAGTACAGAGCATTCACAGATATCCAAACCAACTCCACAAGATGAGAGTAATGATGAATAGAAGTATGATAGCTTGTCGGTCCATGTAAATACTTGTACAATCGATTAGTTAGCTTGTACTAGTTAGTTAGATAGCTTATACAAGTAGTATAAATAGACACCATGTATCAAGTCAATGTAACAAATTCATAATTCAATAATTCATTTCACTTTCAATGTGTTTTCTCTCAATTCACTATATGTTCTTTATCCAATCTTTCTACCCTAGTATGCTTTCATCTTAAACCTCCTAGAGCTCCCTCGAAGCTTCAGCTTATCCCTAAGATCATCATCTTCTTCTCTAAGTGAAAGACAACTTTGAGCCAATCTTATCCAAACAGCACCTTTTGTCTAAATGGGCCTCTTCATGCTAGACTTTTACGACCAGCAAATTTCCTAAATAAGAAACCCTCTTATATAGCATTTATGTCTGCGTTTTGAGTTTTTTAGGTGGGAATAGAAATGATATGTAAAGAAGAGAAAAGAAAAGAAAAGGAAAGGAAAAAGTTGATTTTATATTTCATGTTCAAGTTGAAATAAAATGAAAAAAATATAATATTGTGTTCTCGAGTTGGGAAGAAAAGAAAGAAAAGAGACATAATTACATTTATGCACTTTTAAATATGTTCATTTTATCATAAGAGTCGAATATGAGCAAATACTGAAAGTTATATTCGTCATTATATACTAGGGCAAATGATTGAAAAAAGTATCATACTTGTCACCATTTTCTTTTGTGGTTAGCGAACAAATTTTTTTGCTTTGGTAGCTACTTTTTTTTTCAAATTTATCCTTTTTAGGATATTTTGCAAATTTTTTGGACATTTTTGCCTCTTTGCTAATAGAATTTTTTTTCTCGAAGGGCAAAAATGTCACATAGTACCCTAAAAAGGATGAATTTGAAAGAAGAGTACCCACAAAAGCAAACAAATTTGTTCACTACCCACAAAAGGAAATTGTGGCAAGTATGATACTTTTTTCAATCATTTGCCCTATATACTAAATAGTGCTAGTGTAAAATTGTTTCCATCCAAATCCGCTTATATTTGGGCGGAAAATTCTTATAGGAAACATAAGAATTTTCCGTCATTTCCTTTAAGTTTCATTTCCTTTACATTTAAGAAAACTCAAGAACACAATAAAATTTCAGCTTATCATTTCTTTTCCGCTCCTTCTAAAATGAATCGAGATCGGAGCGTTACGCTATTCGTCCTTCACGAACATCCGATAAAATTGAAGCGATGCAAAGAAGAATAGCATGCCCTCAAGATAATGATCCTAAAATAATTAAACTAAGCTTAATTCTTTTCTTGCTAACAAACCGAATTCTATACAATTTTACATACTAAATCTAAAGAGATCTAAAATGGCTTTTTCACAAACCCTAATTTCTCAAGCCCTTGATCTTCAATACCTTTTTTTTCACAACCCTTGATGGCTGATAGCGAATCCCTAATTTCTCAAGCCCTAATTTTCATTCCCTCGTCAATTTTTTATTAATTTATTTTCAAGCCTTAATTTTTCGTTTTGTTCCTGGATCTGTTTTTAATGGTTGATAGCGAGTGGAAAGAGGTCACTCGGAAGAAATCGCGATCTGTGTTTCAACATTTAAAGTTTCCCTCTAATAAGGCATATGTGGTGGATGATTTAGCGAAGATTTCATTAACAGTGTACGTGTCTAACTTCCCTTCTCATCTTACGGTACGTGAACTTTGGAACATATGTGGTAAGGTGGGGACGCTTGTGGATGTTTATATTGTTAATTGTAAGAATAAAATGGGGAAAATGTTTGCATTCGTCAGATTAAGGTTTCAAATGCTGATTCTTTAATTGCATCTCTCTCTAACACTTGGATTGGGAAGCTTCGGTTGCATGCCAATGTGGCTAGATTTCATCGCATCATTAAAAAGGCAAACTCTCCACCAATGATGCCAAAACTATCCCTACACCGTTGTTCATGCCCTAATGGCTCTCTTTAGTAATGCTCAATACTATGCGAACGTTGACAAGAAATCTACAAGTAGTGGAGTTAAGCCTCTAATATGAAAGAGAGTCTATTCCTGTAATTACTCTCAATCAAGATAAACCTTGTGATTATCCTCTTGCAATACTTGGATGTTATAATGACTTTCGCTCGATTGCAAATACTGTAATTTGTGTCGTAGTGAAGGCTTTTTGGATTTGGAGTTTAAGTATTTGGGTGGATTATGGGTTCTTTTAAATTCACCTCAATGGATGTTATGAATAAGTTTCTTAACCACAAGGAGTCATGACTTGGTTTTCCTCTCTAAAGCCTTGGCATGACGATTTCTTGGTGGATGAACGCCTTATCCGGTTAGAAATTGAAGGGTGCCTTTACGTGCATGGGAAAAGGATACATTCTCATCTATTGCAAGGAAATGGGGTGAGTTGCTTTTCATGGATGATTCTGATGACTATGATCGGCTTAGTAAGCGAATATGTATCAGATCTTCACATGATTTGTTGGTTTTTGCTACCATTATGGTGTCTGTGAACGATGTCATGTATGCCATTAGGGTGAGGGAACTTTGTAGTTGGACTCCATCGTTTGTCAATGATGAGTCTGATTGTGAAGAAGATGATTCAAAATGTAACTTTGACTTTTCTAAATAGAAGAACTTAAATGGAAGTGATGTTGAATCTGTGGCGGACTTATTTGTGACATGGGAGCGGTCAAAATATTAGCTAATAATCATCATGCTCAGGAAGATGATGAATTGTCCAATGATTACAACATCAAAGAGCCAGTTGTGGAAATACATAGTAATAAACATATGCCTTCTAACAGCGATCCTTTTGATTTAGGCCCTCTTATCAACAAGAATTGTGTTATACAGGTTGAAGAGAAAAGTTCTGAAACGCCTGAGTTTCCACGGGTGATATTTCTCTAGGGAATTTCTCCAAGATAAAACCGAGCTTGTAATCTTTTCATCAATTTTCGAAAGAAACTTCTCAACAAGCTGGTTTTTCTATGATTCAACGGTTAGAGGAGACGATTAAGGTTGGCATTGCTTTGGGTCTCAATATAGAGGGATGTGAAAATACACTTACTTTTAAATTATGCAAGAAAAATGGAGATCATAATTTTAATACATGAATGCTCTTTCTATAAATGTTCAAGGTTTTGGAGACCTCAATAAAAGGAGATGGGTTCGTGATTTATGTATCATGCACAAAGTTAATTTCTTAGCTATTCAAGAGACGAAAATGCTTCAAGTTGACTTATGGATGCTCCTACAGATTTGGGAAACACTCACTAATTTTGCCTCCACCTCTGCTAGGGTATGTCGGGTGGTATTTTATGTTTATGGAATTGTTTAGTTTTTCGCAAGTCTAGAATTCAGTGTAATGATAATTACGTGGTCATTGATGGCTTTTGGACTCCGGATGATATCCAAATTAGATGGATTGTTGTGTATGCTCCTCAAAGATTTTCTTCTAAGGTTGTTCTATGGTCTTCTTTGGCGACTTTGATTGCTGATTGGGATGGTGTTATAATGATGATGGGGGATTTCAATGAAGTTCGAGAAGCAGGTGAAAGATATGGCTCAATCTTTAAAGAGAAGCAAGTTGATTTTTTCAATGAGTTTATTACAAACTCATCTCTCATTGACGTTCCTTTAGGCGGTTACAACTTCACTTGGTCGGATAAGTGGGGCTCCAATATGAGTAAACTTGATCGTTTCCTTGTTTCTGAAAATTTTATGATTCTTTCCCACATACTCGGTATTTTTTGGTTAAGGGTACTCCTGATCATCGGCCAATTCTCCTTCGTGAAAAGGTGGTGGACTACGGTCCTACTCCTTTTCGTTTCTTTTTTTCGTGGCTAGAGTTGGAGGGGTTCCATAATTTAGTCATTAACACTTGGAAAAATGATGGCATTGTGGAGGTTAATGGTATGATCTCTTTTAAGAAAAAACTGCAAAATCTTAAAGGTGCTATACGTTAGTGGGTAGCTTTGAAAAAAGCTGATTCGAACAATCTTAAGAAATACTACCAAGAGCAGATTTCTTCTATTGATTCTAAAGTTGATAAGGGATGTGCTAGTGAAGATGATTTTCGTAACCGTAAAGCTGCTTTTTCTGCTCTAGGTGATCTTAATCGAAAGGATTCCTTAGACCTTGCTCAAAAAGCAAAGATTAAGTGGGCCATATAAGGAGATGAAAATTCACAATTTTTTCATACTTCGTTAAAGGCTAAGAGGCGCTTTCTCGCAATTCGGGGCATCTTAAAGGATGGAGACTAGATTGATGAGCCTTCTCTCGTTAAATCTGAATTTTCTCCCATTTTTGCAAACGTTTTCAGCAACCTCTTAGTGCTTCAACCTCTTTTGACATTAATTTTTCTAAACATCTTTCTGCTAACCAAAGTGTTCACCGAACATACTTGTACTCGTGAAGAAATTAAGAGGGTTGTTTGGGACCTGTGGTGGCGACCGAGCTCCGTGGCCTGATGGCTTTGTTTCAAGTTTTTCACAACCTTTTGGGATCTAATTGAAGAGGATGTGGTTCGATTCGTTAATGAGTTCTTCCTTTCGCTACTTCCCCAAAGGTTGTAACTCGCCTTTTATTACTTTAATTCCAAAAGTCTCCAATGCCAAGTTTGTTTCGGATTTTCGTCCTATCAGCCTAATAGGATGTCAATATAAAATCATTGGCAAAATTTTAGCCAATAGGCTTAACACTGTGATTGGAAGTTTTATTAGTGCGGAGCAATGAGCTTTTATCAAAGGGAGGAATATTCTTGATGGCCATTTTATCCTTAATGAAGTTCTAGCGTGGTATCGTAACCGTAAGAGAGGGCTCATGGTCTTCAAAGTTGATTTTGAGAAAGCTTTTGATTCTGTGATGCGGGACTTCTTGGATTCGGTTATGAAGAAAATTGGTTTTGGCAATAAGTGGCGTTCATGGATTCATGGTTGCTTTTCTAATGCCCGTTCTTCAGTTCTGGTTAATGGCTCTCCAACCTCCGAATTTGATTTATATAGGGGGCTTAGACAAGGTGACCCCCTTTCTCCTTTTCTCTTTATCCTTGCCATGGAAGGCCTTCATGCTCTTTCTTGTAAGGTCGAGGATTTGGGCCTTTTCAAAGGTGCCATAATTGGTAGAGACAACATGAATGTTTCTCATCTAATGTATGCTGACGATGTCATTTTCTTAGGCGAATGGTCAGAAACCAATGCTAATAATCTGGTATGTATGCTTAGATGTTTTTTCTTGATTTTCGGCTTAAAAATTAATGTGCATAAAAGCAGTGTCCTAGGCGTTGGTGTTTCTGATTTGGATGTTGTCAACATGGCAAAGCTTATCGGGTGTGGAGTTGCAAGTTTCCCCATGAAATATCTTGGCGTCTCGGTTGGTTGTAATATGGCTAGGTGTTCTAATTGGAATGCCATTATTCAAAAATTCTCTAACAAGCTTTCTCTAGGGAAAGCTAGGTTGCTTTCGGTTTGGAGGTAGGCTCACTTTATTAAAAGCCGCTTCTTGGAAACCTTCCTACTTATTATATGTCAACTTACAAGATGCCCATTTATGTTCAAACCAAGCTGGAGTCGATTCGTAATAACTTCTTTATCGGTGTCGATCAAGGTGAGAAAAAGATTACTTGGGTCAATTGGAAAAAGTGCTTGGCGAGTAAGGATTTGGGGGGTCTTGGGATCGGTAGCATCTTTGGTCTCAATGTAGGTCTATTATTTGAATGGATATGGAGATTCTTGAGTAATCCTTCTGATTTGTGGGCCCGTATTGTCTCGAATATTTATGGGTCTGATGGAGGTGTTTTTGATTGCAACTATCGTTATCCCGCCTTGAGTCCATGGGCTCTATATTGAAGTCTGCTTCTTGTCTTAAGAGAAAAGGTATAGATCTTCTTTCTTTTGCAATTGTTCTATAGGGAATGGAGAGTCTACCAAGTTTTGGACCGATAAATGGTATGGGGACAAGCTTTTAAAAGATCGGTTTAAATCGTCTCTCCTGCCGGATACCGATAGAGACTATTTCATTGCTAATCGGATTGCCATCCCTAATTGGGCTACGGTTCTTAGACGATGTCCAGGGGTGGAGTCGAATCGACTCATTTGAAGCCTTACAAGCTTTTCTCATGGACATCGAGCTCTCGATCATCATGACACCGGAAATGGTCGTTACAATCTTCATTGGGTTCTCCGTTGCTTCCGTGAGGCAGTTGGTGGACTCTCGTACTCTTGTGTTTGATCAAAATGCTTCTCGATGGATCAGGTGTATTCCCATTAAGGTTAATGTTTTCGTGTGGAGGCTGTCTCTCAACAAACTTCCTTCAAGGGTTAACCTTGATAGAAAAGGTGTTGATGTTGGTTCGGTTCTATGCCCTATATGTCTTGATGATGTTGAATCGGTTAATCATTTATTTTTCTCTTGTGAGTTGGCTAAAGTCTTGTGGGATTTATTGGCTAAGTGGTGGGAGTTAGATATTCCGGTTTGCGCTAATATTGTGGAGTGGTATGCTTGGTTGGATTCTCTTCACGCCCCTGCCAAGGTGATTAGGTTTCTCGAAGGGGTTGGTGGTACTATCTTATGGTCTATTTGGAGCTTCCGTAATCGTTTAGTTTTCTCTTCCTCTTCCCCTAAAAAGGCTCTTCTATGGGATTCTATAGTTTCACATCTTTTATGGATTTCTTCTAGAAATCCTAAGCTTAAGTTTAGTTTGGATAGATTGGTTAAAACCCTATTATGTATATTTTCTTTGTCTTTTACAATTTTCTTTGCTAGCTATATAAAATGCCGCTGTTCTTAAAAAAATATGTTTTCTTGCTCTTTTCTGTGTTAGTCTGATTGAACTTAGAAAAGTTATCATGTGAATTGACCTTATTAGACGCCTGTATAAATCAACTAACGTTTTGTAAATCAAAAAATATTTAATTTATACCGAGTAAGAATGTGAAAATCCAATCATCTATCATTTTTTTCTTGTTCACTTTCGAAGACATACAAATGGTCCCTGTAATGTGATAGGTCTGGTCCACGTAGCAGTCTTCCATGGACCCACTATCGATCTTTCAAGATAACCGAGTCCGGCACTACTACACAAAAATCTAATTAGGTACGGTTTTTAAGTTCATTTCCACTAAATTAACGGGAACACCTTGATTTCAAGTGTTTTTTGGCACCAGCCATTATCTACCCCATAGCGAATAAACAAGAACTCTCCTCCTAATGCAAGACCACCAACCTGGAGCGAAATGAGACTTCTGACTCTCGAACTTTATCCACAAAGCCTCTACAATGGCCCATAAATTTTGCGAAAATGGGACTCATCTAAGAAGAAAGTCATGCTGAATAAGATTCGAACCCGAGTTTATTGACTTAAGACAAAAGCCCCATCTACTGGACCAATGCACCAGCGGTGTTTTTAAGTCCATTTAGTCCGCGGACAAGGTGTGAAATTGTCGACGGCTTTTGTTTTTATATATACTTTTTATCACCGAATGTCCAAAAGTTTTTCATTATTCTCTAAGAAAGAAAAAAGAATAAAAATTGAGAAGCTCTTCAAGTATAACTTTATATATAGTATGTTTTTTTAATGCCATGAAACGTTAATACTTTTCTTGTTATTCACATGTGTATATGTAAGTCTAAAACATTCACTTCGTTCAGATCAAACCTAAGACTGTCAGATAAAAAAATACGTTATTGTATTTCTAAGATGGTTCGGGTTTTTCACCAAAATATTATGATGTTAACCGAATTGAAAACTCACAACCTCAAATGTTATTATAATTACAAAAGGAGATGTATTTCTTTTTAAACCAAATGCTATATATATGGTCATAAATCAATAAGTTGGATTTTATATCTCAATAATTAGATTAATAGCTGCCTCTAATGAGCTTTTGTATGCTCAAACACAATCATTCTTGATAATTTGGAGGCCCTAAAACAGCAACATGATCAATGTTAAAACTATAAAAGCATTTAGTATAGTCGTGAGGTGATAATTGTTTTCAATTATGCGTTATAAATAATTGATGTATGACATTTTGTTTTGATTGAGTTCTAGGAATTTTTATCATGATGTGCTAAAGCTTATTTTCTAGTCGACATGGTGAATCATATGGGCCAGATAGATTAAATAAACATATTCACAATTCATATGTGATACATGTTGGAAAATTTAGTCTTACTAGTGGACGGTTCACACTTGGTAATGGGTTAGGAGACGCAGACACCCACGGCGTCCATAAACACCCTAACTCATGTAGTGGTTGGTATTGGTAGTCTTGGTGAAAGATCACAGTTGTATTTCACTAATTATCGGTGTTTCCATCGGCGATTACACCGGATCGGTGTTTCCAATCAAGTGGTGTTTCCAATGAAGTGGTGTCTCACGAAGTTGTGTTTACATCAAGCGCCATGGCGTTTCCAGCCGAAACAGTGTAACCAATCGATGGCACTATGAAAGATCGATGATAGTATCGCTTAGAATTCGCTTGACCTAATCAGTGGCGGTTTAAACCGCATTATGACCACGCTTAATTGGTCATGTAACCACTAATTATAATGGGGATAATTATGAGGCTATTAATGGGCCGATTAATACTCATAATTCCATTGACTAGTCAGAGTATTTTCCTATAAATAGAGATCCGCTTTCGGATGAAAAAAGTAACGTACTACGCTTGAAAACACACGTAAAACATAAACACTTATTAGCAAAGGGTTATGTAATTGTGCCTAATTCTCTAATCGCATTTGGTCTTATCCCAAGTAGATATTCGTGATACCGGGCATTAGGTTCGAATAGTTTACTTTGGAAAGTGATCACACGATTCCAATTGATATCCCGTAACCACCCAGTGGTATTGCTACTGTCATCGATTGTCTTAACCTCGCTCGGGAGATACACACCAACAATCAAAGTAAACCATTTTGTGATAATCAATGGTTGTCTGCGCAATGAAACATATGGCTTCAAACTTTGCTAAGTTGGATAAGTTTGAAGGGTGGATTCGTGAGATGGCGTAAGAAGATGCATTTCTTGGTCGCTCGAGCATGAGTGTAGTCTATGTCTTGACTACTCCAATTCCCGATGATGGGGATGATGCTACGGTTGAGCAGACAGAGGAGGAGCAAGTGGGAGAATGATGACTACATATGCAGAGGTCTTATTCTCAATGGTATGTCCGATTATTTGTTTGATATTTATCGAACTTTGAATCTTCCAAAGAACCTGGGATTCCTTGGATGCCAAATATATGGTCGAGGATGCATCAAGTAAGAAGTTCCTTGTTAGTAATTTCACAAATTAAAAATGATTGATTCAAGACCATTTATGGAACAATACAATGAACTTCTTGGAATACTTGGAAGGTTTACACAACACAATATGCACATGGATGAGGCTATTCAAGTCTTTTGTGTTATTGATAAACTTCCTCCTTCATGGAAAGATTTCAAGCATACCTTGAAACATATGAAGGAGGAGTTAACTCTTGTTGAGTTGGGCGATCATCCGCATTGAGGAATCTCTCGTGCGGGATAATGACAAGCCAAAGAGTAGCAATCTTCTTTGGACCATCTGTTGTCAATATGGTGAGCATAACAACTCCACCGGTACAATGATAACAAAGGCAAACGCAAATTTCATGACAACACAAGGCGATCCTAACAAGAAGGCAACACCTACTTGTTGGAAATGTGGCAAGACCGGTCACATTAAAAGGACCGCAAAGGTGTTAAAGTTGGTGGTAAAGCCAATGGATCGAGCACTAATGGTTCGGGGGTGGTGGTTCACCAACTCACCGAAAGGTCGAATATGTTTAATAAGTCTTTTCGGATTTATTATGTTACATATGTATCTCGAATCTTTTATGTGCGGGATGATGATGTTGCGTGGTGGGTTGACTCGTGCAACAGTTCATGTGTAAAGATAGAAGTCGGTTCAAGACTTATGAGTCATCGAATGATGGTTCTATTCTTCACATGGGAAATGAGTCAACGACCTTGGTGCATGGTCGTGGTTGTGTAGATCTTAGGTTTAGTTCAGAAAGATTGTAACTTTGTTTAATGTTATTCATGTTCCCGATATAAGGAAAACTTGGTTTCAAGTAGTGTTTTGAATAATCATGGATATAAACAAGTTATTGAATCGATAAATTTGTGCTTTCTAAGAATGGTGTTTTTATTAGTTTTGGTTATTTGTGTAATCAAATGTTCGGGCTTAATATTACCAACGATGTGTTATTTCGACCTTTTGTGACCACATATGATCGGGACCGATTCTACCTTTGGCATGCTAGACTTGGTCATGTTCACTATAAAAGAATGCAAGATATGTTTAGGGATGGTTTAATCCTGCTTTTGACATGGACACCGAAAAGTGTAAAACTTGCATGTTGACCAAGATAACCAAGAAACCCTTTCGGGTGTTAGTCGTGAGACTAAGATCTTGGAGCTTATTCACGATGACATGTGTGATTTGCATGCCACTCCTTCTTTGGGGAATAAGAAGTACTTTGTGACATTTATTGATGATGCTTCTAGATTTTGTTATGTCTAGCTATCTCGTTACATACCAAGGATGAAGCATTAGATAAATTCAAAGTGTTTAAACTCAAGTTGAATTACAACTTGGGTCTTTGATCAAAAGATTAAGGACCGATAGGGAGGTGAGTATATGGATACTCAGACTTTCATCTGTTGGAATTATCCATGAAACGATCGCCTTTATACTCCTCAAAGAAAATGGTATTTCGAAAGGAAAAAGCAGTCTTGAAGGAGATGGTTAATTCCATGTTGTCCTATTCGTGATCGAGTCGAGGTTACAGGGTGAAGCTATGTTAACAACTTGCTATTTATTAAATAGGGTTCTAACAAAAGGAACAAGGTTACCTCTTATGAACTCGGACTAAAAGGAAACCCAACCTGAACTATCTCAAGGTCCAGGGTTGTAGGGTCATTGTAAGACTCACGATCCAAACTAAAGACTTTGGGTGAAAGAGGCATTGATCGCATCTTTGTTGGATATCTTGAGCATTCCAAGGCTTTTAGGTTCTATGTTATTGAACCTAATGAATATATTTCGCTTAACTCCATAATTGAATCAAGGGATGCAAACTTTGATGAGAATAGATTCTCATCGGTCCCTAGACCAAGTATGAGGATTCCTAATGGAACTCATGACACCGGTGTATCGAGGTCCCTCGATGATGAACCATCGGTGGTTCCCATGAGGTTGTGGTTCAACAACCTGAACAATGTTCGAAAAGAGCAAAAGGGTTAGGACTCCAAAGTCATTTGGGCACGAGTTTCACCGTATTTAGTTGAAGGAACAAGGGATGAGGTCTCTAACCAATACTCCTATTGCTTCATTGTTGAGGATGATCCCAAGACATTTGAAGAAGCAATGAAGTCCCGTGATATTGCTTTCGGAAAGAAGAAATCAATGATGAGATGGATTTCATCATGGGGAACAACACTTGGGTGTTGGTTGATCTACCACCGTTGCAAACCTTTAGGTTGCAAATGGATTTTCAAAAGGAAAATGAAGGTAGATGGAACTATTAAAAGTTCAAGGCAAGATTAGTCATTCGGGGCTTTAAACAAAAGTCGTGATAGACTATTTTCATACTTATGCCCTCATGGCTGGGATCGCACTATAAGACTCATCGATTGCTTTGGCATCTATTCACAACCGTTATTCATCGATGGATGTGAAGACAGCTTTCTTGAATGGTGAATTGGAAGAGAGGTTTATATGAACCAACCTCGTGGGCTTCATCATGCCCGGCAATGAAAACAAGGTATAAACCGATTAAGTCTCTTTATGGACTTAAGCAGCACCTAAGCAATGGCATCAAAAGTTTGATGAAGTGGTTTTGTCTAGTGGTTATGTTCTTAACCGTCGACAAATGTGTATATAGCAAATTTGATGAATCTTGTAAAGGAGTCATCATTTGTCTATAAGTTGATGACATGTTGATCTTTGGCACTAACCAAAATCGAGTTGACGACAAAGGAATTTTTGTCATCAAGGTTCTCCATGAAAGACATGGGAGGCGATGTTATCCTTGGTATAAGGATTAAACATGAAAGTAAAAGAATTTCTATCTCGGTCTCATTATATTCGAGAAGGTCTTGAGGAAATTAATTACTTTGATTGTACTCTGTGAGTACACCTATGGATACTTGTGAGAAGTTGATGCTAATCATGGCAAAGTCAGATCTCAACTTGAGTATTCTAGGTAATTGGTCGCTTGATGTATGCCATGACTTGATAAGACCCGATATTGGTTTTGCGGTGGGAAAATTGAGCAGTATACTAGTAACCCTAGTGCTCATCAACGGCAAGCGCTTCAAAGGGTATCAAGTATTTGAAGAGAACTATTGATTATAGTCTATCATATCTTTGGTTACCCATCGATGTTGGAAGGTTACACCGATGCAAGTTGGATCAAGAACATCAAGACAATTCGTCTACCGATGGTCGGGTATTCCTACTTGGTGGAGGTGCAATTTCTTGGGCATCCAAGAAGCAAACTTGCATCACCAGCTCAACAATGGAATCTGAATTTGTGGCTTTGGCATTTCGGTAAAGAAGTCGAATGGTTGAAAAACTTGCTTCTTGAGATTCCATTGTGGCTAAACCTATAGCACCTATTTATATCCGTGTGATAGTGCGACTACATTGGCTAAGGCTTATAGCCGGATGTACAATGGTAAGTCTAGACACTTAGGTGTCGGACATAGCATGATTCGTGAGCTTATCATGAATGGGTGGTATCTATAGAGTTTGTGAGATCTCAATGAACTTAGGCGATCACTTGATCTAAGGGTTTGGCTAGAGACTTGGTTATAAAGTCTCGCTAAAGGGATGGGTTTAAGTCCAACTTAGTCATCGAATGCTAGGACACCCAACTCCTCCTAAGGAAACTTGGGAGCCGAGTTCAATGTGGAAAGTCGAACATTCGGCCGGATTGGAGCACATGTTTTATTTACATCCCAAGGTTGTGCTCGGAACTCGCCGAAAGGAGGATGAAGTCTTTACTTAATGGTTAATTTTCTTTGAAAAAGTGCTTGGCGTGAGCATGACTAAAGAGGAACCACCTATGTAAATGTTGAAGTTTTGCCGCTGTGAAGCTTTGGACTTTAGCTTCTACAACATTTATGAATTTGGATATGGACACATGGCTTGTATAGTGTCGAGTCGATATGTGTTTGAAAGCTTGTGTGTAGTTATCTTCGTGTATTCAAATGGGTCAAGGGTTCAATTCTTAGAACACCTCGATTCTCGAATATTTGAACGTGTAATTACTAAGATGGAAATTCAATCCTCGTGACATTTTCATTTATGCACATGTTTTGTTTGATGTTTGTTTTCATGCAAAGGAAGTGAACTAAATTTGGGAAGGATTATTGGAAAATTTAGTGCACTTGTGGGATTGGTTCACACCTTGTAATGGGTTAGGAACGCAGTGTACACCCATGAGGTCCATGAACACCACGACTCATGTAGTGGTTGGTATTGGTAGTGCTTGGTGAAAGTCTTGTTGTGGTTACCACGATTATCGGTGTTTCCACCGGCAATGCCACATCGATCGATGTTTCCACCGGCGGTGTTTCCACCGAAGTGGTGTCTCACCGGTTGTGTTTACATCAAGCAGCGGATGCTTCAATCGAGCGGGTAACCACCGATGGCACTATGAAAGTCTTGATGATAGTATCGCTTGTAACGGTTTTGACCTATTCAAGTGGCGGTTTAAACGCATTATGACCATGTTTAATTGGTCATGTAACCACTAACGGCTATAATGGGGATAATTATGAGGCTATTAATGGGCCGATTAATACTCATAATTCCATTGACTAGTCTAGAGTATTTTCCTATAAATAGGAGATCGGTTTTCGGATGAAAAAAGCATCGCATTACTACGCTTGAAAACACACGAAAACATAAACACTTATTAGCAAAGGGTTATAGAATTGTGCCTAATTCTCTAACCGCATTTGGTTTTATCCCAAGTAGATATTCGTGATACCCGGGCATTAGTTCGAATAGTTTACTTTGAAAAGTGATCACACGATTCCAATTGATATCCCAGAACCACCTAGTGGTATTACTCTTGTCATTGATTGTCTTAACCTCGCTCGGGAGATACACACCAACAATACATTTCTAATCGGGTTTATTGTATATCGTCATTTTAGCTAGCAAACCAAAACTTCTTTGATTATAGACGTATGATTCATGCACAAAGGAGTGAGATATGACAAATGCAAGTTAAGTTTAGTTTCGTAGGCATAAATGTTTGATTTCTATATTAAGCATATATTGGGATGCCTAACTCAGATGTCTAATAATACGACTAAACATATATGTCAAGATCTTATTGGGGACGAGAAGGGACCCACTTCTTCATAAACCAATAATTTATAGCCACATCTATTAAGCACAAAATTAGTCACATATTTTAGGATCAAAATCATTTTCCTTCTATATTTATACTAGATACGATTAAATGTAACTTTAATGTTATGATCAAGACTAAGAGAACATATATATTTGTCATAAGCACCAGAACCAAGGTTTTCAAGATCGGGATCCTACTCGGGATCGTTTTCGGTTTTGCAAGATCGTGATTGTAAGATCGGATCGAGATTTTAAAATTTTACTCTAATGTTATTTCTTAATAGTTTTTGTAATATCATACAAATCTACAAATTATTATACATTATAACCACAAAATATTATAAATGTTTCATAGAAATGTTGTCTTAAACTATGATTATGAAATGTTTAAAAAGATTAACATGTTGTTTTTTATTTCTACAAAAAAATAACTCATAAATTTGTAGTTTTTAGTTTGTAATCCTAGAAAAGTAAGATCGGATCGGATTAGATCTTAAGATCGTATGATCAAGATCGGATTTTATAAGATCTTAAGCTTGCAAAGATGTTAAGTAAGACTCGGATCATTTTGCTTTATAATATTATAAAATCGTAAGATCCCGAGATCAAGATCGAGATCCGACTATGTCCGTAACAACCTAATATGTTTTGAGATATGCTATATGTATCCTTTAGTACCCATAATCATCTATATAAGATCTTGACAAGTGTATGGAAATGGCAAATGATAGGTATTGATCTTAATGTGGTCCATTTCAAAATAAATAAATTAGACCTATTTTTGGTTTAGTTGTTTATATTCACAAATTATATATTGCAACAAGTCATGCGTTGGAAGATAAGGGATTTCCTTAATTTGTATTTTGAGAGAACAATGAGTGCCACATGGCCTTAGACTCGATGTCGATAAGCTATACAAAATAACGATATAGACGTACATATGCACATGGTATATGTGTATGTAATAAACGTCTGCAAAAGACCTATGATTTTATTTAGCTTATGGGGCAATTGCATATATATCCATTAAAATTTGCATATTTGCATATATACCCAAAACATGCATAATTTGCATTATACATCATGCATTGAAAACTTGTATTTTGAAAAAATATGCAAATATTTGAGTTTTAATGGGTATATATGCAATTCTCCCTTTCATTTACGTTAAACACCTTCGGATGTAAGCTTGAAAACCGTTTTCTATAGGTGTTATGATTGGTTTATAATATAGTTGTCGGGATCCCGATCCCGATCTTGTGATCTTCACGATTTTACGATCATCAAAGCCAAAACGATCCGGATCCTACATAGGATCTTTGCAGCTTAAGATCTTATAGATCCCGATCTTGACCATACGATCTTAAGATCCAATCCGATCCGATCTTACTTTTCTTGGATTACAAACTAAAACCTACAATATATGAGTTGTTTTTTTGTAGAATTCAAAACAACAAGTTAATCTTTTAAACATTTCATAATCATAATTTAGGACAACATTTCTATGAAGCATTCATAGTATTTTGTGTTTATAATGTATAATAATTTGTAGATTTGTATGATATTACAAAACTATTAAGAAATAACATTAGAGTAGATCTTAAGATCCCGATCCGATCTTCGATCATGATCTTGCAAGATGAAACGATCCCGGTAGGATCCCGATCTTGACAACCTTGGTTTATATAATTTTATGTCAAAGGTTACGTCTAGCCTTTAGGTACATGTTAAGAACAACATCGCACTTAAAAAATGGTTATTGTAAAAAGTCACTAATGGTAAAAAGTATAGTAAGGAATTCTAGCCAAAGGATTATGAAATTAAATTAGTGTATTAATAATATTAAATTGAGGTATTAATGACACATTTGACACAACTCTATATGTTGGCACATTTGCACAAAACTTATTGAAATGGACACATAATTGACGTATTATTGACACACACACGATTCTTTTATCTAAATATGTTGACACACTTGCAAATACTTCTAATTGACACACAATTGTCACATTTTCAATACGATATTATTGACATATACACTTTTTATCATTTTTATCTTAAAAGCTTTGTATTTGATCCAAAGTCATATGTAAAAAGCTAAGAATAAATCACATGAAAGTAAAGTAGCATTGTAAAATTTATAACACCACTCAAAACAATTAAAAGTACAATATCCATGCGTTGCTTGAGTATACAGATACAACATTGACACTTACATATTCTTGGGAAGCCTCTTTATATGTTTTTTGGAAATTAAATTTTGTAATCTTTTGTTTAGCTATTTTTTTATTATCATTATTATTATTTTTAATAGTTAGCTTTAATAAGCTGTTTCAATAAGCAACCCCAAACACCCCTCAATGATCGTAATCAGTTTGTGACCGAAATACCTTTCTAAATGATTACGTATATTCTTCAACTTAACAAAAATCATAAGCGTAAAGATATATTCGGTAGTCCATAAGTATTTTATAACCGAATATTGTTGATAGTTAGTTATGTATACATTTTGAACATCTTTTGATTCAAACAATAACCCATATACCTTTAAGGTTAGTGGTTGATTTTTTAATTAATTAGGGTGCAATTTAGGAAAGTACTTTACCAGGTTTCAAATCCTCTATGATAAGCAAAGGGGTGATACTCACACCACCAAAATTGATGCACACACCACAATTACGCACATACGATGTTGTAACATGCATTAGTGATGTGATATTGTGGTGTGTGCATCAATTTTGATGGTGTGAATATCAATTCCCAAGCAAAAGTAGTTAGTTTTAGGTATTAGTGTGTTGTATATTGATCTTTTTGTTCTACACTGCAACAATAAGGTGGATGGGCAAGTAGACTCTCGGGATGCCGTGTCTCCCAAAAAAGTCGCTAAACGACAAAATGAATCGACGTGGCACACGAACGACGACCGACCTAGTAAAATTCAATGAAAACTTTCGCTGGAGACATGTCCCCGCCGAAAGTCTATTTCATTTTACCAAAATTTGACCTGTTAGTAAAAATTCAATGGAGACTTTCGTCGGAAATGTCTCCGCCAAAAAGTCTATTCCATTTTTACCAAAAATTTGAACAAAGTCAAAGACTCTAATTGTTCTGCCTTTATTCGCCTAAAACTTTCCCCGGACACGTCCTCAAAGAAAAGTAATATTTACAAAATATGAATTTATGTATTTCTTAATAACTATTAATATTTATCACACAACTAATATAAAAAATCATAAATCCAATATTTTTAACTTGAGGCGGTAACAATTTGTGCTAAAAAATTATTTTGGCTTAAAAAGTAAGAAAAAATCCTGCCAAAATCCAAACCATAAAAAGTAAAAAAATAATTGAGGCGGTAACAGTTGTGTCATTCGAGTTGTTTCGTTTGAGTTGTTTCATTTACTTGTCGAGTTATAACACCAAATATTTTCCCGCCAATATTTTTGGCGGCAATAATTTCCCATCAAATTTTCCCGCAAAATTGCAACTTTATCCTGCCAAAGTTTTACTTATATATCCTCAAAACACAAATAACCCGATCACATTCGCATAAAACACACATAACAATTGCGATTACATCGCCGAACAGAGTGGACAATTGTTTTATCGTCGATGTATCTCTTAAATGAAGTTCTTAATACGTATGGCGCCAAAATTTATGATGAATTAATATGGTTCTTAATTCGTGTATGTTAATTGTGATATTGTTTCTTCCGCCATTCTTTAAGCATATGTAATTTAGTATTGGAAAAGGGTGTTTGGACACCATAATCTGTTAACTAAGAACATGGTCGACTTTACAAATCCAAAGATGTGCTTTGATTTATAAAAATATATGAAAGATACATAAGAATTAGTGATTGGTGCCGAAATACTTAAAGCTTAATCACACAAGCTAGCCACTTGTGAATGGCTAACCGTAATAAACTTAAACCGCTCAAAACCAATACAATGAAGTCCCGGAGAATAGAATGAATTCCTGTCGTTAAGTCCACAAGACTCAATGGTGTGTCAAAACAAACTCAGATGATAGAGTGATCACTAAGGATAGTGATCGTAAATGATTTAGATTGAATTATTACACTAATGATTGATTAGAATGGAATGGAATACGAATTGGAAAGCACAACAATCAGATGAAACAAACGTAAAACTTACGTTTAAAAACTACGTACACGTACAAAATAAAAAGTGAAATCTAAGAAATAAAAGACTTAAAATATGAAAATGACATTTTGGAATCCTAAAATAAAAGAAAATTATTAGAAAAGACAATTATTTTATAACTATTTATTTAATTATTATTAATTAAAACTATTTTAACTACTTAATAAATACTCTAAAATAAAAGAAAATACAAATTAAGGCTAGAAAAATAAAATTATGATTCAGAAAAATCTAAAATATTATAAAACTAATTTTAAAATTAAAAATATATTTTTCACACTTTTATCTAATTATTACTAATTAATTATTATTTAAAATACACTTAAATACTAGAAAATATAAAATAAACACGGAAAAATAAAATTTTAAATTGGAAAAATCTAAAATATGATAAAACTAATTTTAAAACTGAAGAGATATTTTTTATGTTTTTTAATTATTTATTACTAATTATTTACTATTTTTAACTAATTAAAATTATAATAAATACTAAAAAGAATAGGAAAATTATTAAACTTTTTCTAAAAATACTATATTATGACAGAAAACTAAGAAAAATAGAAAAACAAGATTTGCTTATTAATAAGATGAAAATAAAAATCAAAAAGCTAAAAAAAATATTAAATAAACGCTATCACTATTTTTAAATTGATGTTTTGTGGTTTTCTTTTGAAAACTAATTAATTACCGATATTATGAAACTTTAACAAAGACAAAATTTTACAAAACACAAATAAGCGGTTTGAGAGAGCTTATGGGCCAACAGTTTAGCTTAAGAGCTTATGTGATGATATAAGCTCAAACAAGCTTAACAAATGAAAACAAAAGTTGAATAAGATTCAAACAAGCTAGTGCTACTAATATGAAGCTAAAAGAACAAGTTACAAACACTGATAAGCTTATAAACAGACAATAAGCACTTATGATACTAGAGTTGAAAAGCAGAAATGGGACAAAGTTTAAGCTTATAGCAGCCCTACCAAACAAGCTTCAAAATGAAAAACAAGGCTAGAGACCTCAAGATGGCTAGGTTGGCTACCCAAAGAACCAAAGATCACAAGATTTAAGCAACTAATAAGCTCTATGTGAGCTTATCAAGTTGGACCACCCAACTGTGCACAGGGCATGGTTTCAGAATAGGTACCAACAATAAGCCAATTAAAAAGCACTTTATGTCGAATAACGAGAACTAGTATTTTCTAATTTTGTTTAGCAACCGAACTTTAATTTCCCAAAAGCTTTTAAGCTAAAAATCACTATTAAGCACACACTAAAAACAACTGTTTTAATCAAAAACGACCAAATGAAATTTTTGACTTTTTGATTTACACTCAAATTTGACCCAAGTGAACTTTGATTTGATCTTAAGCATTGAATGAGATGTATTAAGGTATACTAAGACTTGTTTAACCAACACTAACAACTTATGAACACAAAACCTTGATCATGATTCATAAAAACTTAACAGTGGACACACTAGTTAAGATCAAATGTAATTTTGACTTTTCACCAAATGAGAACTAGTTTTCTTGACTTGCTTGAATTATTAGACACTAATGAGACATGAAACAAGTTCAAACAATAACTCAAACAACCTAAAGCAGAGTAAACACAAGGAATCCAAACACCCCTTTATCTTAACTGTTTTGAATATTATAATGCTAAAACAAGTTTATAGACCAAGAAACTGCTTAATATCTTAAAGTAGCTATAATTAAACAGATTGGAACCGAAATTAACTCTATATAAACACTTGAACTAGGAAATGCAAACTTTAATGAAATGACTTACAAAATGAGTTTAGGCACAAAAGAGAACCGAGATCAAATAACCATTCCTATATGCTTACCACTAAGCTCTAAACCAAGGCCATCCAAGATTCACCATGCCCATTTGCCTACACCATTTCCAACTGAATTTTTATTTTCAACTATTTATTTGGATTTTTGGTGATTTTGCTTTTTGATGCTAAACTGAATTTTAGGATATCTAATAGCTTTTATAAGCTATCTAGAGCTTATGTGGCTTATTTCATCCATATAAACAACCAATAACAACATTACCATGATATGAGATTTTTGAAAGGAAATTTGCATAAACTGAATTTGATATTTAAACACTGAAATTGATAATTTCAAAAGGTTTTTTACACAATAGATACTTGAAATACAAAGCTTTGAAACTAAAACAAACACTTTGAAATTCAAAGTTAATCTAAAAACGACATGAAATTTTAAAGATTACACTAGATACTTTGATACATTGCTCTTTCTTCCACTTTTATAGACTTTTTGCACTCCTTGATGTCCTCTGAATCTATCCCACCAATTTCCAGCCATTGGATTGCACAAAATCATCAAAATCGTCCACTTGTAGTTTTGGCGCCAAATTCCTCTTTAGCAGGTTTTAGCTATTAATGGGTTTGGTTTCAATCAATTAAGAGAATTTGGGTGTTAGTGGAGGTGGATGAGACAAGGTAAGGGGGGTTGAAAAAGATGGAAAACCATCTCTCGGTTTTGGGATATCGAGGTATGTGAGAGATGAATAGTGCTGGGTGGATTTTGGCGCGCGTTGACCTGTTTGACCAAGTGGTATAATATTAAACGGGGTCGGGTCAAGGGTTTGGGCCATTGTTGGATTTGGGCTTTGGTTTCATTTAGGATCCGTTTGGTTTAGTTATGATAACAAGGACCAAAAATGTAATTTCACCAAACTTCAAGGACTGATCATGATACTTTTTCCAATGTTGTTACAAGGAACAAACTTGACAACTTTGATAGTACAAGGACCCTTTTTGCATAAATTCCATTTTAAAAGGTCCAAGGACTAATTTTGCAATTTTCCAAAGTTTAGGGACCTTTATGCCATTTGACCAAAGAATCATTCAAGGACCATTTTAAACAACTTAGAATATTTCGTGGACCTTGAATGATAAAATTCCACATTTTGAATTCAGGGACTAGATTTGACAACTTTTAAAACTTGGGGACTAAAGCGCCAATTTTGCAAATTTGATACGTTTTTCATCGATTTTGATATTTTGCATTTAAAACACATAAAACACTGATTTGTGATATTTTCATCATTTGATGCTTTTTGAGTGTTTTCGGATGTTTTTGCGCTTAGATTGTACAAAACGATGAGTATTTAGACACTCATCAATTAGTTAAACATACGCATTATTCCAACAACAACAACAACATCAACAACATCAACAACAACAACAACAACAACAACAACAACAACAACAACAACTACTACATACAAAGATTTTTCATGTCACCTAACATGCGTGGTCGTTAGGAATCCTTGACATTTCAAGTCTTGCCTCCAGCATCCTTACTCTTGTCTCTAGCACATGTTTTTGTGATTCCAGCATGTTTATCCTAAGATCTTTGGCATTACAGCTTGAGCACTTTGTTGGTGCAGATCCAGAACCTTGAGATGTTGAAGCAAAAAAGATTATTCTTAAGTACTCGTCAAATTGACTCTTCCACATAAAATATCCGCACTCATTATCTTTTTGTCTGAGCTATTACATAATAAGAAAATTATAAGAGATTACAACCAAATTATTTGCATATTTACATAAATAAGAAATGTATGATTGTTCACCCTCGACATAGGACATGCATAATATTGCCATCCAGATGAATTTTCTGTATGTGATGTACTTAGTTTTATATTTCCTGCTCTACAAGAACACATAAAAGGATTATATGGCTCCATCTCAGGTTTTAAAATTTGTGTGAAGATAAGAGATTGTGAGGTTGAGTGGTTTTGAGGATAAGAGGTTGTGAAATTTGTGTGAAGATAAAAGGACTATATAATGTGTTTGCCAGGTTGGTGGGAAGTTTTGGCGCCATATATAGGTGGGAAATTTTGGCCCCAGTATTTTTGGAGGGAAGTTGAGACAAGTTTTTATCACAATTTTAACCATAGCACCTACCACCTCGACTCATTCGTTTAACATCTCATGTATAACCATATCATCTCGACTCATTCGTTTAACATCTCATGTATAACCATATCATCTCGACTCATTCGTTTAACATATTGTGTATAACCATATCATCTCGACTCATTCGTTTAACATCTTGTGTATAACCATATCATCTTGTCTCATTCGTTTAACATCTCAGGTATAACCATATCATCTCGACTAATTCGTTTAATATCCCATGTATTACCATATCATCTCAACTCATTCGTTTAACATCTCGTGTATAACCATATCATCTAGACTCATTCGTTTAACATTTTGTGTATAATCGTATCATCTCGACTCATTCGTTTAACATCTTATGTACAACCATATCATCTCGGCTCATTTGTTTAACATCTTATGTATAACCATATCATCTGGACTCATTCCTTTAATATCTCATGTATAACCATATCATCTCGACTCATTCGTTTAACATGTCATATATAACCATATCATCTCGACTCATTCATTTAACATCTCGTGTATAACCATATTATCTCGACTCATTCGTTTAACATCTCATGTATAACCATATCATCTCGACTCATTCGTTTAACATCTAGTATAACCATATCATCTCGACTCATTCGCTTAACATCTTGTGTATAACTATATCATCTCGACTCATTCGTTTAACATCTCGGTATAACCATATCATCTCGACTCATTCGCTTAACATCTTGTGTATAACCATATCATCTCGACTCATTCGTTTAACATCTTGTATACAACCATATCATCTCGGCTCATTCGTTTAACATCTCATGTATAACCATATCATCTCGACTCATTCGTTTAACATCTCATGTATAACCATATCATCTCGACTCATTTGTTTAACATCTCATGTATAACCATATCATCTCGACTCATTCATTTAACATCTCATGTATAACAATATCATCTCGACTCATTCGTTTACCATCTCGTGTATAACCATATCATCTCGGCTAATGCGTTTAACATCTTGTGTATAACCATATCATCTCGACTCATTCGTTTAACATCTCAGGTATAACCATATCATCTCGACTAATTCGTTTAATATCTCATGTATTACCATATCATTTCGACTCATTCATTTAACATCTCGTGTATAACCATATCATCTCGACTCATTCATTTGACATCTTGTGTATAACCATATCATCTCGCCTCATTCGTTTAACATCGCCATGTATAACCATATCATCTCGGCTCATTCGTTTAACATCTAGTATAACCATATCTTCTCGACTCATTCGTTTAACATCTTGTGTATAACCATATCATCTCGACTCATTCGTTTAACATCTCAGGTATAACCATATCATCTCGACTCATTCGTTTAATATCTCATGTATAACCATATCATATCGACTCATTCGTTTAACATCTCATGCATAACCATATCATCTCGACTCATTCGTTTAACATCTCGTGTATAACCATATCGTCTCGACTCATTCGTTTAACATCTCGTGTATAACCATATCATCTCGACTCATTCGTTTAATATCTTGTGTATAACGATATCATCTCGACTCATTCGTTTAACATCTCGTGTATAATCATATCATCTCGACTCATTCGCTTTAACATCTCGTATAACCATATCATCTTGGCTCATTCGTTTAATATCTCGTATAACCATTTCGTTTAAAAAGTTTTTAATTAATTAAAACATTTTTAAAATATATTTAGATTATTTATTAGTTATTTAACTTAATTAAAATGATTTAACAATAATTTTAAATAATTTAGATTAGTTAAAGTTAATGTAAATAATTTTAATTTATTTAAAGATGATTTAGAAAATATTTAAGTTAAATTTAAATGATTTATTAGTGATTTAACTTATTTAAAACGATATAAAAGAGATTTTGTAAAATAAATACACCTTTTTGCGGAGACGTGTCCCCGCTAAAATTTATTTTGAATTTTTTATTTTTTTCCCTACTCACATTTACTTTATCCCGCCAAACTTTTTGGCTATTGATAAAACTTTTGCGTGGACTTGTCCCTGCCATAAGATGGGCTAAAAGACAAAAAAAAAACTTTGATGGTAAACGCGTAAAATCACCTCAATTATTAACCCGATCTTGTTTTTACACTTAGAAAAAACTCAACACTAGCTCTTTCTTCTTCCTCTCGCTTACTGACCACCACCACTATTCACCACCACCACTACTTCACCGCACCACCATCTCCACCACCGCAACCCACACTCGAACCAGCTGCACGATGCATCCGAACCCCTCTCATTGTTTAATTCTTTCCTCAAACCCTCTCATTGTTTGATTCTTTCACTTCTCTTCTCATTTCTTACTCTCGACAGTGGTACCACATTACAGCCGAGGTTAATTTTTAATTTTTGTTAATTGTTTTTATTTTGTTAATTTTGTTGTTTATAAATTTTGTCAATTGTTTTGTGTTAGTTTTTTTTAGTTTTCGATTTTATTAATTTTTTGTTAATTTTGTTTTTTGGTATAGTTCTTTGAGAACTGAAGTCGATACTGCCGAGAACCGAAGCCGATACCACAACGCACCTGCTCTCGAGACCCCACAACCGAGGTATTTTTTTTGTTCATGTTTGTAGCGGGGATATGTCGTCGCCAAAAGTTTATAGTCGTTAATTTGTGTTTTTGTTTTTAGCTCTTTGTCGAGGCCCTTGTTGACACCGAGGCCACGACCTTGACCACCTAGATCTAGCCGACTCCAACCGTGAACCACATCCTTGCTCACGACCTTGACAAAAGTATGTTTTTTATCCAATTTGAACCACTGACCTTTAAGTTTTTTTGTATTTGTAGTATTTTAAGAAAGTGAAATGAAAGTGTAGTTTATGTTATAGGAAGTAATATATCAATTAGCAAGTACTTACGGATGGTGAAACACGAAAACATGTCTTCAAAAGTGCAAAGAAGCTGTTTAGGGGTGTTATCGGGTCGGGTTATCGGGTTACATGTTAATCTCATTCCCCAATGTTATACCCAGTTTAGCTTGTAACAAACCATCATGGGAAGTTATCGTCTTTGTCATGGCAGTTAGCATAATGTCATAGTGAAGACTTGGTTCCAATTTAACGTTAAAAATATACTATCAACGTAGAACAAGAAAACAAATATAGTACCGTGTTAACTGTTTAGTAACGAAGGGGTGTTTAGGTTTGCTTTTTTTTCGCACTAAAGGGGTGTTTGGATTGCTTATTTTTCACCCGAAAGGTGCATTTGTTAACAAAGACCGAAGGCGTTTGGTTTATGTTGTCCAAACAACAGCCCACAAAGGGGTGTTTGTTTGTCACTAAGAATATATACTCTCACTTGCTTACCGCATCTTTTCATCATTGTGTAGGCATGAGATACATTTGTTTGTCAATATCAATATCACACCTGCATATATTTCATAAGCTTCAATTTTTTGGCTTATTTGGAGAATTGTGGGCTTATATAAGTATATTATGGTATAATGTACTTATATAAGATCACAAGTCTCCAAATAAGCCGGAAAATTGAGTCTTATGATATATAAGCCGAAATTGACAATGCGAATATGTTAGTATTGTATGGTATTTGATTGTGTTGAACTGTTGTAAATGATTTTAGGACTTTAGTGATTAATTTCGGAAAGTCCCCGTCCGAAGTTAATCATCCCATAGAAAACTCGTCCGAAATTAATTTATTAGAAATTAATTTCGGAAAGTCCCATGTTTGGGACTGCTTTTTGAATGTTTTGTCTCATTTATGATATGAATGCGTATAATTGATTTACTATTTGTGAAAATTTCGATAGTGTTTCCCCTTTACTCCTACGAATATGTCTTTAATGCACATATTTGGGGAGTTGAGGGGAAATACTGCCGAAATTTTCTCAAATAGTACAATTATACGCATTCATATATGAGACGAAACATTTAAAGAGTGGATTAGGATTGCCTTCCATAGTTGGATTAGGTGAACAAAACGCACAACTAGTAATTCCACCTTTATGTGTTTACATGTAGATTTTTTTGTGAACATGTTTAATTCTATATAATTATTTGTTGCTTCATTAAAATGCAGTTATGCCAATTGATAAAGTTGGGTCTCACTAGCACGCACCGAAGAATGAATTTTTAGTTGGTCTTATAGCTTTACGCGATGTGCAAGCCCTTAGTGAATATTGATGGGAATATAAAATGTCCATCTGCTCGTTGTTTATACCTACCCTGGATAAAGCACGAAAATTTGTTTGACCACATACACGCAAATGGCTGGGACCATAGTTATACGAAATGGTATAATCATGGTGAGTCGGATGCCCGAACAGTCGTACACAACACAAGACAACCTGGGATGAGTGACATGGCTGAGTTCCTTCATGATATTGGTCCGAATAATGAACCAAATGATCCAACTCAAGGAAATATTGGCGAGACAAGTAACGAGTATGAGGAGTTACTTGCCACGCCAACGAAAAACTATACCCGACTGTGAGTGGATGTCTTCATTGGACTTTATGGCAAAGATTACGCACATCAAGGTCAAAGGTAAAGTGAGTGACACCACATTTAATGAACTCTAACTTTATTCAAGGAAGTTTTCCTCTAGTTCTAGGATACAAAATGCCATCGTCATACTATGAAATAAAGACATTTAAAACTATCGGGTTAGGATATGAATCGATACATGCTTGTGTAAATGATTGCTTTTTATATCGGGGGGCGGGTAACAAAGATTTGCAGACATGCCCGATCTGCGACGCTAGTAGATGGAAAGAAAAGAACACACCGGGGAAGAAAGTTCCTAACAAGGTGTTGTGTTACTTTCCTATCATTCCTAGACTACAGCGTTTGTTCAAGTCTAAACACATTGCAAAACATATGACTTGGCATGCTTCTGGGCAGTCTAGGGAGAACGGTAAGATGCAACACCTGGTTGATGGTCAAGCATGGAAGAAATTTGACATCAAGTATTCGAAAGAATTTGCTAAAGAAAAAAGAAACGCCCGATTAGGGTTGGTTGCTGATGGTTTCAATCCGTACGGAAACCTTAGTCAATCTTACAGCATTTGGCCGGTCATATTAACAACATACAATACGCCTCCCTGGATATGTATGAGAGAGACTTCTCTTATGTTGACATTGTTAATTCCGGGCCCCAAATCACCAGGGAAGGACATTGATATTTACTTGAGGCCTTTGATTGAAGACCTAAAGACTTTATGGAAAGATGGTGTCATGACTACGGATGCTATTATAGGCACCGAATTCTGTATGAAAGCAGCACTTTTATGGACTATCAATGACTTTCCCGCTCGAAGTAGTTTGTCTGGGTGGAGTGGGCAAGGTTATAGGGCATGTCTGACATGTAATGTAGACACTCGAGCTATGCGCGTGTTAAACAAAACCGCTTATTTTGGTCACAGAAGATTCTTAAGTACGACCAATAAATGGCGGAAGAACAGAAGGGCATTCTATACAGAGGTAGATAATACATATCCTCCTAGAAAATTTACCAGTGATGACATCTTGGATCAACTAAGAAGATTTTCTAAACGTCTCCCGGGGAAACATCCAAGATATGGGGGATGCGAAGAAAAAACGTGATCCTGATTGCGAATTGACTTGGACAAAAGAATCTATTTTCTACGAGCTAGAGTATTGGTCTTTTATTACACTAAAACACAATTTATATGTCATGCATATCAAAAATATGTGTGTGAGTGTGTTGGGTACTTTGTTAATGAATGACAAATCAAAAGACACCAACAAGGCAAGACAAGACTTACAAAATTTAAATAATCGTAATGACTTGTGGCTCATCAACAAAGGTAATGGGAAGTGCTCTAAGCCTCATCCTCGTACTCTTTCACAACCAAGAAAGAAAACTTTTGTCAATTCATTAAAGGTGCAGCTTTTATTTGAAAATTTATTTGTTCCAATTAATTCGCGTATTCATTTCGACAACTTATTCTAATATCATGATTTTTTGTTAATTCATCAAAGGTGTTAAACTACCCGATGGGTTCGGATCTAACTTCAAGCATAAAGTGACCGACAACGATAGTAACGTTATGAGCTTGAAGGCTCATGACCATCATATAATGATGCAACGGTTACTTCTGTTGGACTTCAAAATTACTTGAAGGACCAAACCACCGCAACACCAATAATCAAGCTTTGTTCATTCTTCAAACATATATGCACTCGAACTTTGATGGTGGATGACATGTTGAAAGCTAAAGAACAAGTGATCAATATTTTGTGCAGTTTCGAGCAAATATTTCCTCCTGTTTTTTTTTGACATTATGATTCACTTGGTTATCCATCTACCGGAAGAGGCTAATGAATGCGGTCCTGTTTACATGAGGTGGATGTATCCATTTGAAAGATACATGAAAAGCTCAAAATTATGTCGAAATAAAGCTAAGCCTAAAGGTTCAATAGCGGAGGGTTATATTGTCGATGAAGCATTAACTACATTAGCATTATTTTGGGTGTTGAGACGAGATTTAATTGTCTTGACCGGAATGAGAACGGTACAAGCCCAACAAGTCGATTTGAGGTGTTTCGATCGATGCAGAGAAAGATTGGTAAACAATCATTAGTTCGGTTTCAAGGAGACACAATGCGTAAAGTAGTATAGTGCGTACTACACAACGATCATGAAATCGACCCGTACATGAGCAGTACAAGAGTACGCTGCTTTTATTTCAAAATTTGTTTTACGTAAGTTGTTATCGGACGTCCAATGAAAAAACACAACGATTGGGATGAGTTGGTAAATTTACGGATCGACACTTTATAATAATAATAATAATAATTATTATTATTATTATTATTATTATTATTATTATTATTATTATTATTATTATTATCATTATCATTATCATTATTATTATTTTTAATATTATTATTATTATTATTATTATTATTATTATTATTATTATTATTATTAATAATAATAATAATAATAATAATAATAATAATAATAATAATAATAATAATTCATTTATATTACGCTTTTATAATTTATAATACGTGGGTGAAGCCTTTGGACATGCAGAAAAAGTTGAAGATAGCGAAGGTCAGCAGCAAAACCGGTTTGGCGAACACGAGTTCGAGCCTTCATGGATCCTGCTCGTTGGTTGCTATATGCCATAACCGTGAAACTATTTAATCATTTATTTATCATTTTATTTATATATATACATGGTGTTGGGTGTGTCGTCATTGATTTTATTTCTAAGCAGTTGAGTAGCGACACCGAGGCGTGATTCTTGAAGACTTGATCGAGCAATATAGGTGGAACCATACCGGGCGATGTCTTTGAGTCCCATTGTTTGAGGCTAATATGTAAGTATAATTTATTTTCAAAGTCACCCACTTTAACGAAATATAATGCATCACGACTTATATATTACTTTTCTTGTTTTTGTAACTAAATGAATGAAATGATAAGGATGCGGAAGAGAGCACCTCGGATGGGACAACTATGATGACGCGAGATTCTCGCGGTGCTCGGTGGTAGCAACAGCGGTCATGTTCCTAGTGTAGGTCAAGTGTTACATGGCGGTGGAGTGAAGAAGACCTTGACGCCTCCCGAGCTCGTGAGGAAGCCACCGTGTCCTCACTTCAAGAAACCGTGTGGAAACAAACCGAGGAGCTTACTGCACGAGGGACTCAGGTGGATCAGATGATGGAGTTTTTGAGGTCATTACCGGGTTGGATCGATTGACTACCATCCGCCTCGGGATCAGGTGCTACTCCACAGGGTGAGTCGAGATCAGGTGCTACTCCACCGGGTGAGTCGGGATCAGGTGCTACTCCATCGGGCGAGTCTCGAGATACCGGAGAGGGGAGTGGGGGTAGTGGGGTGTTGGATGTCGGTTTATGTTTGTTTTTGGGTTATGAATATGTTTGTAGAGAATAACATGGATTATTATGTGGTTTATGTGCATTATGTGTTAGGATTCCGCTAAATGGATTATCGTATAGTTTTGGACCGTTTGCGGATAGCTAGCTTATGTATAGTTTTGTAGATGATCATGTGTGCATGGGCGAATTTGGAAACGTATGATTATGTTAGCGATTGATGGTTATATATGATATTATCTTTAGCGAATTTGTGTTGTTGTAGCATAAAGCAGGTTGTTACATTGTAGATTTTTAGGAAAAATTACGAAAAAATCGAAAATTACCCATTTGCTGAAGCTTTCCGGAACATGTCCCGTGAAAGTCTAAACCATAAATTTATTACCTCACTTTCCCGGGGAAAAGTCCCACAGGAAAAGCCTTTCTCAACAGTGTATAACACTTTTCGCGCGACATGTCTCGGCAAAGGTGGGATTAATTATTTTAATAACGTAATCAAGTAATTAGCTAATTATTTGAAAACACTTTCCCAAGACATGTCCCGGCGAAAAGTAGTGCCACGTCGGACATGTTTGACCGCTCAAAATGGTCATGGAACCCACATGTCCCGGATGAAAGTCTCAAAATGTTCCTACAAATCATCCATCATTGTTGTAGTGCTACAATAGAATTTTGTTTATTTTTCGAGTAAAGAGATTTTCACCATGATAAAATAATTTTGTTTGTTTTTCGCATTTAAGATGTGGGAAAACAAACATCTAACTCACCACAATGTGTTTATATGAACTTAAACATTTTTATTTTTGTGCAAACTTTATTTCCACTCGACACTGACATAAGGCAATTAAGCAATGTTAGCACCAAAGAAAGTTTGATATTTTTATATAAAACAAATCTCAATGATCTTTGTATCGGCAAAGTTTATACGTAGTCTTGACAAAGTCGCTTGCATAACGCATCGAGCGATTTCGCAACCAAGGTATTCAACTAATTAGAACCCAAAATCGTGGAGAAAAAAAGTTATATTATAACTTAAATTGGAGGTTGGTGATGTCTCCAAACGAAGGGTTAGATAAATCACAAATTAATGAAAAGTTACATAACTTACCCCGTACTATTGTGAGTCTTCATTTTACGTATATAACTTAAAATGCCTACTTTCTTTTCTTGTTGACTATAATCTAGCTATAAATGTTCTTATGACCAACTTGAATATTTATTTATAGAACATATGTGAAGTCGCTTAGTTACGACATAACTAACGACTTGTTTTTATAAAGTCGCAAGTTAGCGACTCATTTAACCACATCTATTTCGTGTCGCCAAATTAGCGACTTCGCTATGCGATTTGGTCTTCAATGTCGCGAAATAGCGACATGATTTGTGATATAATTTGCGACATCATTTGAAAACAGATTGCGACTTACATTGCGACATAGTTCGCGTCATTGACAGTTGGCGTCGCTAAAGTGTCGCTAACGTGTCACTAAATTGCGACATTAATGTATATGTCGCTAAAATACGTCGCTAAAAGGCCTTTTTCTTGTAGTGCATGATGTACTAAGATCAAGATTTCTTGCTCCGTATTCATCAATTTCTTGATGCAAGACATACATGATTCTTTGTTTAGCTTTAATAAGCGGTTTCATTTTATTTAACTTCAATTTATATTTATAACAAAACCATAAGCGTAAAGATATATTATGTAATACGTTCATAAGTGATTTATAACTGAATTTTGTTGATATTTAGTTATGTAGATATGTAGACAATGAGCCAATTTATAATGGAGCTACATTTTGAACATCTTTTGATTCCAACATAACGCATATACCTTTTAGGTTATTGGTTTGTTTTTAATTAGTTAGGGTGCGGTTTGAGGTACTTTATCGGTTATCAAATCCTCGATGATAAGCGAAAAGTAGTTAGTTTTAGGTATTAGTGTGTTGTATATTGATCCTATTAAGCTCTGCAATAGAATTGTGGTTTATTTTTCGCATTTAGGCGGGAAAACAAACATCTAACTCGTCACAAAGTGTTTATATGAAATTACCACTCGGACGGCATAAGGCAATTTTACATGGTTTTCTTTTACGAAATACTCGCCTTTTAGTCATTGAAGTCTGTTGTTCTTACTATTTACTTATTTGTTACTTTTTCTATTCACTTCTATCTCAATCTTACAAAAGCATAAAAATTTAGATGGTGTTAAGAGTCATGATTCATAGGATGGAGTTCTATTTAGATTAAGGTAATATATAGAAGAAGCTACTATGCATAATTAATGTTTACTCTGTGTCAATGGGGTAATACATGCTAAGAAAATAACAAGGTGAATGAAAATACGGTTAAAATCTCTAATAGGTAAAACACAAGCGAAAATTGGATGAAGATTGTTAAAATTAAAGGTGGAAACCTGTTAAAATAGTTTTAATTCCAATATGATAGAGACATAAGCTTATCGACTTGCGGATCAGAATGGGTCAAATGGGTCAAAAGTGACAATTATTAGAACAACATGAGTTTGATACAAAGTCATTAATTTTGAGTTTCTTATGATAATAAAAGTCTAAATGGATGATTTTGAATGTGTATATATCTTCTGGACAGTAGTTATAGATCGATAACTAAGTGTCAGTGAGGTTGCTGACAACAATATAATGCCTTTTTGCGACTTAGATAAACAAGAGAAGAAAACAATAGGAGAAATGGAACAAGAATTTCTTTAAACATTACAATAATTCATTTGCTTTGGAATGCTAAAGCTATGAGACGTATAGTTAAAGGATTGCATTGCCTCAAAATGTATACTTTCAGAATAGTGAAGCTCAGGTTAAAGATAGTGAAGTATGTAACTATACCTAAAGCTCCTGTTACTTAAAAAATTTAGGATGTTGATGTGTAATGAGTGGCAATGTAGCTGATTTCTGTAAGTAAATTTCAAAATTTTGTCTATTTATTTTGTGATTGTTGTATTTGACTCGATCCCAATCAAACAAACATTATTTATCTGGCGACCATTGGCGTAACATCATGAACTTATTCTTTAACAACACAAATTTACTAACATTAATACAAGCGTATTGAGATAAAAGATTTATGTAAAATCTCGTGCATGCACGGGTTTTATAACTAGTTATTATCTTATATATAAACATTATTGTAATAAATTATAATCAAGTCAATAATACAATTTACATGTTATCAAAGACCATCGATCCACTCCTAAATTTTCTAACCTAACTCACAATTCATCCTCACCCTCGCCCTTTTGTCCTGCTCTTTCAAACCCCAATCCATCATAATGGCAAATGGTAATACTCTTCCAACACCACCACTAACACTATCACTCACGGATAAACTATATGTTGTCCATAATATTACAAGTTGTGAAAAATTTGGTGTTCTAACGCACATCAAAAGAGACTCAGCTAGTTCCTCCACAAACGCCTAAATGGCTCCTTCTTTGAATTCATTGTTAAGGTGGATCTTCTTGACGCTTTATAAAGCTCTTAATAACGGCAAACCCTACCCTTCGCTAAAGATGCTTTGGATCATCAACGTAATTCTCATCATTCTTTGCTATGTAACCCTTTACATGCGATCAAACAAATAAAATGTTTTATCGATACTTTTAGCGTTTTGATTCAAGAATGTTGCTAAAACATTAAGTGCTATTTAATGGTCAACCAAATCTTTTTTTTTGTTGATTCATATACCCTTTTGGTCGAATTGCAAAACTCAAATTTGAATAAAAGAAGGGAAAAATGTCTAAAAAGGCATCGAACTTGCCACCTTTTCTTTTTGTGGGCATCGAACTTTTTTTTTCCTAAAGTAGTCCTACAGTTTCCTTAATTTCCTATTGTAACACTAAATCATACTTGGTGGGTAATTAACAATGTTGAGCACGGTTTCATTGGTTTGGGTGGATTTACTTAATTTTGGGCGTTTTGACAAAGATTGTAACTTTAGGGAGTAGACCTAAAACTTTTACTAGCACTTAATAACTTCCCCAAATTAACCTAAACCACTTCATGAATTGTTTCCCAATTGTTTCAAAATCAAGAACCCGAATTATGAGTAGTTCTTCTTAAGCACAATCACGTTTAGTTGGAGTAAACTTGAATGTTTACGTAAGTGTAATCGACAATTGAGGTCCAAACATCAACCACAAGGCGAATCCGGAAAGAGATTTGTAAAATGTGGTGATTGTCGGCGTCTATGAGTTTCTGGATGAAGACCTTCCTAGTCAATACTACAAGGACTTGGTATATGGGTTCTTTCAAAGGCAGAGAGTTGTTGAAACTGCACCCATGATTGAAGCTCTAGCTTTGGAGAAGTCAAGGTTGGAAGATGAGTTGAAGGCTACACAGACAAGATTGGAGGATGAGGTGAAGGTTGGAAAGTCTAAGCTAGAATTGTATGATAGGTTGTTTATTATGATGTTAGGATTGTTATGTTTCATTTGTGTTTGGTTTGGTATGAAACTATCCAACTGATGTAGTCTTTTGAATTGTTAATGTAGTCTTTTGAATTGTTAACTGTTAACTTTGGAAAATGAATGTCAATGTTTTAGTTTGGTAAATGTTTTGAATTGTTAAGTGTTAGTTTGGATAATTGATAGTCATTGCACATTTGAATTGGTTTAGTATGGTATGCATACGGATATGATAGTCATAGGATTATATAGGATTATTATAGGGGCTGCAACCATAGGATTACATAAAAGGGCTTACTAAAGCCATAGGATTAGTAATTGCACATTTGAATTGGTTTAGTATGGTATGCACACAGATATGATAGTCATAGGATTAAATAGGATTATTCTAGGGGACTGCAACTATAGGATTACATAAAAGGGCTTACTAAAGCCATAGGATTACATAAGATTATTCTAGGGGACTGCAACTACTAACATTACTAAAGCCATAAAACCAGTTAAACTGCTACCACTACCATTACTAACTTGTAGTGGTTCCAAACCACTCATTTCCTCCCTTTCCTCTTCCCCTTCCCTTTCCCCTTAGTTGTCTCAGCTTCATCGTTGATATGTTTCACAACAAAGTCTTTGATGCCTAGTTTGGCACAAGTTTCCTTGTTATGTAATCCCAGAACTTTGGGCCTAGAATCAAAAGCTAGCTTGGCAAGATGCTTTGAGGTTAGTGGCACCTTCTCATCATCGGTTTCAACTTGCCTTGAGCTGGAGCGAACTTTCAATCAATAGGTAGTGGCTCCTCAATGGTGCGCAATGGTGGAAAATAAGTTCCCATGATAGTTCTTGATCGATCTTGTTTAGTAGTCTCTTACGTAGTCTTTGGAAATGGTTATTATTTACGAAAACAAAAAGCAGATATGAGTGTCGGCATAAAAGGTATGACTTATTAAGTTGTTGGATACCTGGTGTATGGCTGGAAACAATGTTCTTGCTTGAACTCATCTTTTGAAAAGTATGTTTAGATAAATAGATATGAGAAGAAGATGTGTGGGATATGGTCATGGTTCATTTGGTTTTATAACAAGTCTCAAAAACAGTTCAGATTCTCAAATAGTTTAGATGCTCACCTATGTTACTGCCTAGATTCCCAACTAGATATGTCATGGCAATGTTAACATTGACTGCATAAAGGCAATGATTGCCTAATCAATGTAAACAATGACTGCATAAAGGAAATCTGCAAATAGTATAGATTCTCAAATAGTGTAAACCGCTTAAAGGAAATCGCATAAAGGAAATCGTAAACAATGATCGCATAAAGGAAATCGTATAAAGGAAATCGCAAATAGTGATGATCAGAAACAATGACAACTACATTTACTCCAAAGATGTACAATATTGGAAAATAATAACAAAACATATTTACAAGCGCATATTTCATTAATCATGGTAGTTTAACAATGACCATCTTTTATCGCCTCGAAGGATGTACAAAATGGGCTATTGTAAGATGGTCATTGCATAAACTAATAACACAAGTGGCTGCTATCATGAGTGTATCTGTTTCTAGCCATATTACATACCAAAATGACCATCGGTTAGTGCCCTCAAAGGATGTACAAAATGGGCTATTGTTTGATGGTCATTCGTTACCTATTAACATTAGTTATCTAGACATATTACGACCCAATTTAAGTTATCATAGTTTACATTAGTTGCCCACAAAAGATATACAAAAAAGGCACATGGAATTTTTTGTTGTTCAAGCATCATCTATTTCTAGTGCAGACTCTGTAGTGCTGCCCTGGCCATCCAACTGTTTAGCCAACTTCATTTTGATGATCCTTTCACTAGGCCTCCTTACTTTCAGTTTAGTCAACTTCTTTTGCAACTGTTGCTGCTGAGGTTGTTCTTGAAGTTGTTCTTGACTTTGATCTTCTTCAGCCTGCATGTGTTCAACTTGAGTAGATGTCATGTCAATCTCTGTTTGAACTTGAGGGTGTTCTTCAGGGTCATCTTGAGGGTGTTCTTCATGATCAACTTGAGGGTGTTCTTCAGGGTCAACTTGAGGGTGTTCTTCAGGGTGTGCTTGAGGGTGTTCTTCAGTTGCATCTTGGTCACCAAAACGTCTTGCATAAGCTGATGTGCAACCTCTTTTCAAGCCCTTCCTATTTGACCCACTTGACCCACCAACCTGCATTACAAATAGAACAAATGTTTATAACCAAAAGTTTGAAACAATATCAGCAGTTGAAAAAAAAGTAGGAGAATACCTTTGACCCACTTGACCCACTAGTCTTTTTCTTTGACCCACCAGTTCCCCTTGACCCACCAAGCCCACTAGACCCACCAGCTTCCTTTGACCCACCAGTTGCTTCCATCCCACAAGCCTTCTTATTTGACCCACCAGTTTCCTTTGACCCATCATTTTTCCTCTATGACCCACAAGTCTTCTTCTTTGACCCAGACACATTCCCACTCTTTTTTGACACAGACACATCCTCATCTACAATTCTTTCTTTGCAACCTTTTTTGTTGTGCCCAGGTTTGTGGCATATAGAACATGTCATCTCAGCACCTACCTTTGATACTCTGGTTGTGCTACCACCTTCACCCTTTGCTCTGATCCTTTTCTTTTTTGGCCTACCAGGAATTTTTTTGGGTTTGGGAGGCAATACAATAGAATACATACTCTGATCAGACCATAAATCAATACCATCACCTGGTTTCAAAAAAATGGTTATATGTCTTATAGTACTTGTCTGTTTTAAACCACTCTAGCACATAGCTCTTAGGTACCTTGTTTATATAGAGAATTACCTTTGTTGCATGTACACAAGGTATACCTGATAACTGCCACATTCTACATGTGCAAGACCTCCTTGGTTCATTAACAGTGAATGTCTCACTCCCTGATCTGACCTCAAACACATTCCCACCAGCAGGGATAATAAGCCAAAACCTACAATATAACATACTTATTAGTGTCAATTCAAACAATTTCATAACTGGTGGGTCACTTTAATTTGTAAATGAAACTTACCTTTGTTGTTCTTTTAGCCATTCCAACCTCTTTTGAATGTTGGGACAAACTCCAGGGTTCCATTTCTTACTGATTTCCCTCATTTTGTGCATCCTCTCAAGAACTATGACTCTCATAGCTTGTAGCATTATAAGCAATGGCTTGTCCCTAACACTTACAATAACACTGTTAAAGAATTCACTGAATCCATTCTCCACTGCTTCACATCCTCTATTAACTTCAAAAAATGCTCTTGACCAAGTTTTTGGGTTCTTGTCCATAAGCCATTGATGAGCCTTTGGGTTAGCCCTTTTAATCTTGTCCATGATCTTGTTGAACAACTGTGGATAGGAAGCCTTAGATGTTGACCAAAACAACTCTCTAAATTCCAACCCAGTGAATACTTTCCTGAACCCTTCATATATATGTCTGGCACATTGCTTGTGTTCCGCATATGGCATGACATTCTTCACAGCTTCATTAAGACCCTACATACAAGCATACCTAGTTAGAATATATGTAAGACTAAGTCATTAACAACAAAGTATGGATAGAAGCATACCTTATGTTGATCGAAATAAGAGTTAGACCTTGTCCTTTTGTGCAATCAAGTCTCCTTCGGTAACTCAAAAACCGACTCCAGTTATCCTTGTTTTCAACATGAACCTTTGCCCAAGCAAGCGGGTAAATGTGGTTATTTCCATATCTTCAATAGCGATAAGAATTTCACCATGGTTTGGTTTTTGGAAAACATCCATCTAAGGCAATTACTCTCCTACACCGAGCCTTCCAACCTTACGCTAGTCCAAAGAAAGGAGACAATAAAACCTATCAAAGACGGATACACATCAGCAGTTTTCTCCGCACAAATAAAAGGATCTTGGTACACCGTCTTGATGGTCGTATCCTTCTCATCAAATTGTTCATGAACAAATCATGTTTCATCATAGTCTCACTTCTATGGTTATTAGCAGTGCAGTGTTTTGTGGACTTGGTTCACTCATTTCGCAATGACTCACTTTCCTTCCCTTTGTTAGCTTTGATCCTTTTTCTAAGTTCTATCACCTCCTCTTCACCGGGATGAGATAGTCAACCGATTTATCCGAACCATATCCACCGTCATTGTCACTATCAAACTCACCATCGGTTCATCCTCTCTAGCCTTTCCTTTGCCCTTATCCACACCGATCTAGACCTAGTATCATCACCCTCTACACTAGTCCGCAAATCCTCAACCTCTACACTAGGCCTACTATCATCACCCTCTTCACTAGGCATCCACAATCTAACTTGTATTAATGGATCTTGTAATTGCACTTCATGTGCAACAGTTGGATCTTCTGCATCCATGTTCTCAACTGCACTAGCCTTCCCTTTGCCCTTATCAACACCTGAACTAGACCTTGTATCATCACCCTCTACACTATTCTACAAATCATCACCCACAACACTATTCCTAGTATCATCACCCTCTACACTAGTCCTAGTATTAACACCTCTACACTAGTCCGAAAATCATCACCCACAATACTATTCCTAGTATCATCACCCTCACACTAGTCCTAGTATTAACACCTCTACACTAGTCCTAGATTTATCACCCTCTGTTTCATTAACCTTCCTAGTATGATCAACCTCCATCTCATTGAATTAACCATCTCATCTAATGAAAATTCATTGCAATACCTCTTTTGGGAGAGCCTTTTGCTTTAGCAACGAGACTCATCCATAAAAGTGGTATCTGCTAACCTAAATACTAATCGACAGATTCATATCATTGTGATCAAGATATAGTTCAAGCCTACAAAACAACTGAGAAATATCAAACATGTGTTATATTTCCTTATCATTAGTTACTCTAACTAAACCTTTCTCTAATTCAGCATGAGGCACTTTGTAATACAAACCTTGAAAGTAATTACCAGCTTTTTCTTCCAAGAATTCAGCAAAGGTAAGATAGGACATCCTTGGAGCACACATGTTAAGAATCACCGCATCCGCGTACCTTAAAGGCAAATGCTTAAAATATCAGTCATTGTGTACATCAAATTGGTGCAAATTCGTACCTGGTATCATTCTGTGACATAATTGAGAAAAATAATAAACTAGGGTTTTAACGTGGTTAAAACTTTGATCAAAACAGATCATAATCAAAGAAATCATACAATTGTAAATGTAACATATTGGATTTCATAAACACATCAAACCATGATAAATATGGGGCGTATGATTATATGGTTTTAGAGAGAGAAAGTAGAGTGTTCTAGAGAGATAATACAAGTGAAAGGTTAGATTACTCAATGAACATCCAACCCTCTCCCTTGTGGGGAGAGGGCTATTTATACATAGTATTACGCGCCTCCTTGGGCTATGGATCGAGCATACAATGGGTAAAGACCCGTCCTTCCTCCACGGTGTTGCACTAGACTAAAATATGCTAATAACTAATTAACAAATAACATAATAAACGATATGTCTACGAGCTAACTTAAGCTAGATTATATTGGGGTGACCGATGTTTCACTATTGAATTTCCAATTCCTAACAATCTCCCCCTAAGGGAGGTCACCCCATGATTTACAATTTTGCATCCTAGCATTCTATTTAATCTTCAGTCTTTAGCTCGTAGACTTCGCTTGATCAAAATATTCAAACTTTGTGTTTTCGTGGTGATTTCTTCATAGTCCAACTACTTTGTACATAAAGTGGAGGTTATAGAGCTGATCCACATTTTGATGACCTTCAAGCTTTATTTGAGATCATCGACCACAGTTGATCTCAAGATCACCCTTTGTTGTGTTGCCTCATATGATGTTGTGACAAATGGGCGACATGCTCACATTACGGATCATGATGTCTTCTTATCGAGTTGCGGAAGCTTTAGTTTGATTCATGATATTTGCGGTAGCGAAGCATGGGTGACAATATCGAGTCGTTGATGCACTTATCATGATTTCTTTAGATATGAATGTGTTGTGTGAGCATGCGACTATGGATTGACCTCTCAATTACGATCACCGTAAACGTCGGGTGTACACGCATACAACGAGCTAGCAATAAAGCGCATTAAAGTGTCTTTGATCACTACGTTGAATTAAGGTACACGGCCCATGGTTCCTCATTGATCGATATAAATCACTGTGATCGGTATGATTCCAAAGAATCTCCTTGACGGGGTTTCGCAATGCTTCTAGCCGTTCTCAAACCGAACGTCTCAAAGAAGATAACACGGATTGAGTGAACCAAATAATTGAGATTCAGCGATTGATGAAAAGAGATTTGAAAAACAATCGTGTACTACTCAATATAAAGTGTTTTTGCAATACAACAAAAGTTTTAAGAAAATCGGTTATCAATCATAAACACCTTTTATTTAGAAATATTAGTACATAGTCGATGTGCTAGAGAAAGAATTTTAAGCACAACGACCGGTTTTCAAAGGTATCAGTCAATTCATTACACGAACCGGGATTGATTCATAGTTTTGAATCGCCCCATTGTTTCTTTTCGGTTGTCACATGGTTGATCTATTGGATAGATCTCACATGCCACCTACCAAGAGCTTGTTTGATGTTAGCTCTAGAAGGCTTTCCATCTTCATTATGAGTATGTTGGCATATCACTCGGATATTACGGCAATACCACAAGGATAATGCGTGGGACTCATAAGATATATTCTCACTTTCCATATAGTGTGAAGCAGTGAGTCTTCATTGATTGTGTCCTAATGAGATTTATTAGATGATCTCGTGGCTCTAGACTCAATTGTGCACTTTGGTTCCTATCTTGGGAGACTAGGGAGGGTCTCCTTCTTCAATATCAACAATATCTAAGAGAAAGTCGATAGATTATGTAGGTTCCCGTGAGAATGAAACAAGCCCTTTTAAGAGGAACTTGAGTAGCTTGGGAAGTTTAGTGCGGTGCGTCACATTGGGACCATGACGTCTTGTCTTCAATACCGTGTTACCTTAGTAGACACCGATAGCATATGTATTGAACCGGTTTACGCCCTAAGGTTGAATTAATGGAGGGCTATTTATTTTACCCTTTTCACATTCAATTCTTTTCATTCTTCAACCCTTCATTGCTTACAGAGACTTCATTACTAGAACCTTGTTGGGTTTATTCGGTTCTAGCTCTATCTCGATCCGCACTCTTCCCATTTCTCACTTTTCTCCTTTTTCATCATACCTAAGGACTCTACACTATCTAGTGGATTGTCCTCGGTAGATCCCTCCGACTCTGGCGGGATCGTGGAAACGAATACCTACCCTAACCATCCTTATATCTCCATACATAAAGTAAATTTGGTGGGTCTTTTTAGTATTGTTCTTACGCCATTGGAACCAATTGAAAACCATTTGAAAATTAATCCGGTACTTGTGATATATTATCAAAGCATTTTGTACCTGAATTGTTTTTGATATTTCAGAAAAAGAGCTCCTCCTCAACATGTGCATCGTATATTTGAAATCGTTTTGGCGCATGGAGGCAAGAGGAAGAATTCAATTCATTGATTAACATTTTCTAAAAATATCGACATCACCTTCCCGATCAAGATTAGTATTTTTTAATACTTTGTTAAAGGTAATTTTGGGAAAGGATGTGGTTTTCAAAAAGTTGCCCCCCCCTCAAAATGTGCATGGAGATTCGAAAGGAGTTTAGCACATATTAGAGAGCCGTTCTTAGAGGTACATTCACGATTATATTGCCACACAAAAACCGTTAGAAAGTCAATCAAGGTACTTTATGTTGAAACATATGAGTATTTGTACCTTGAAGGTTTATTTTCCTTTTAAGATGCTCCCCCTCAATATGTGCTTCAAGATTCGAAAAGAGTTTAGCACATATTAGAAGCGATATGCACTTTGAGACAAATTGGTCACCTTTTATCCGATTGCATATTTATATCACATTTTCTCCCCGATCAAAATTTCAAATCCTTTGAGATTTTGGATCTCAAGTATTTAAATATGTAAGAAACAAAACTTGTTGGAGAAAAATGTGTCCGGTTTTATTTGATCGAAGAGGACTACTCTAAGTTCCCTTTTAGACTAAAGGGAACAACAATCCATAACCTATCACTACTATATACATTATAGTTATAGTTGTTTATAGTACAATCACCACATTACACAAATCATAATATAACAAAACTACTACAGGAAGATGTCTTCATTCAGTTCTTTAAAGTAGCTTGTAATGACCTTCACGAAGTCTACCACCCACAAAACTTTCAAGGCTGCGGAAGATCTTTCTCGTCTTAAGTCTTCGTCCGATCGCAACAATGAACTCTTCACACTTCTTCAAATCCTGTTCAAACCATAATCTCGTTTTGTTCCACGGCTTCAAGTCAAGTTTGATTTCCTTCACCCTTGAGTTCAATTCTTCTTCAACCATTTTGAGCGTACCATCGCTGAACTTGTATAGCTCGCAAAACCTCATTAGCATTCTTGACCAGTGTCACATCGGTAAAGAGGATCGCTCTGGGGAGTCAATCATTGTGTAGTCGTGGCGAATTCATGCCCAGTCGCTTCCGATTGAGGTCTTGTTAGATTGACCTGAATCTGGTAGCTTTCCACACCAAGTTGAAAATCACCAACTCTTTGTTGAATGACTAAGCCTCTGATCCAGAGATTGAATGCAGCAGAGAGAGCCTTCTTCTCACGAATAGGTAGATATTCTAGATTTCCTTGTAGGTTCAGAAGATAAAGATCTTCAAAGTCACTTGGAAGAAAATGTTTGAAGTCGTTTTCTTTAATAACATGATCTTTCAAGTCAGCTCTTCTAAGAACAATATTCTTCAAATAATCATAGCCGTAGATTGAGAAGATCTCCACACTGACCACACTTAGAATACGCAGCTTGGATCGAACAAATTTGCGTCTCTTTTCAGCACCATGTCTATCAATGTAGAATTTCTTCTTCTTGAACCACCAATGAGAAATGACATATGAGGCAGCAATGTCATACACTTGTTCTTTGTCAGTCCAGAATTGATCCGGTACCATCTGTTCAAGACCCTAATCTATGTAGGTTGTAGCTTTCATCTTAGAAATCGATAAAGCTGGTCTTCTTTCTGTAGTTCAAGTACATAGATAATCCAGGTCATGGTTGAAGAAGAACTCTGATTGAATAGTCACTTGTCCAGGTTCACCACCTAGAGGAAGAGGTTGTTCACATCGAAGCGATGATATGCTAACCGACTTGATCACTCAACATTTTATGGCATTCTTCCATCTGGTATTGAAGCTGACTGGCATCAGAGTGGAAGACTTTGATGATTTCAAATGCTGGTCCTTCAAGATCTTTCGGAGTGATTGATGAAATTACCTTCTTTTCACAAAACCACTTCATAAAGCTTCCCATATCCCCTGTGATGTGAAGAAGAGAGTCTTCTGCTGGGGCTTCATAGTTGGTCGTGATGGTTGTTGCCCAATTGTTGTCAGGGATTATCGAATCAGACTCAGGAATGGACCATGAAGGTTCAGGAGTTTGTGGTTTATCTTTGGTGAGCCAGCTTTGAGTCATATCCTTTTGTTAGGAATTAGAAAATTCCATAGTGAAGTTTCGGTCACCCCAAATATTATCTAGCATAAGTTAGCTCGTAGACTTGTCATTATTTACGTTATGTAGTAGTTATTTAGTTAATTTGTAGCGTAGAATAGTGTAGTGCAACACCGTGGAGGAAGGACGGGTCTTTACCCACTGTATCTCTGATCCACAGGCCGATAGGAGGTCGTTATGTCTGTAACTATAAATACCCCTTCCATCCATGGAAGGGGTGGTGCTTCTCATTCAATCTAATATTCCATACTTTGTGTAAACCTCTAACAAGAACACCCTCTCTCTCTACTAACTCTCTAACTATGGCAAACATGTATTTTGATCATCCAAGACCACCCGAATCATCAACACAATAAATAAAAGATCCTACAATTGGTATCAAGAGCCAAGGTTATTGTGTTGTTTATGGTGATTCTCGTGGTTCAAATAATGGTTATTCTTATTCTTGGTTTTTGTTGTTGTTAAATGGATATGGTTTGTTTATTCTTGGTTGCGTCTTATGATTTGGTTTGTGATGTGTTGTTAAAAGGTTTTCCACCATCAGTTTCTTGTGTATCCATTATGCGTGTTGTAAAATGTGTATTTTATCAGATTTGGTTTTTAACTGATATAATGTCAAGACCGAAAAACTATATGATTTATGTGGTTTGGAGGTCGGGGTTGGTGGAAGAAGATGAAGATCTTCATCCTTTTTAGTGAGAGAAAGTTAGAGAGAGGGAGGAGAAAACACAAGGTTTATTAAGAAACACACAATACAATACACCAAATGATTCACCTCACCCCTCATGGAGAGTCATGAGGGGTATATATAAACCTAACTTTGCCACATAAACGATACTAGTCCCTAAGGGCAAAGTATTCTATGCATCTAGTCCAATTCACTTAAGTGGCGTTATCTTTAGAAAAAGCGAGGCTAACAATCTCCCTCAAGATAGCGTCACACGTGAATGGTTACAATGAGACCTATAAATACAAAACAAAGTAAATTACAATAGTAATGAACAATGTTGACTTTCTTGAAGTCGCGAGTCTCGTAGTCTGAATCTTGAGGCAAACTTGAAGTTCTCCTTCCGATGACCTCGGCAAATGATCTTCTTGTAGCTCGAACTTCAAGCAGTGAACGTCTAGTTAGGTTATTACTCCTCCAACTAGTGAGCCTTTTTCTTTCATTGCTCCTCACGAACCGACAACACTCTTCCAACACGTCTTTAATCTTGAGACGCAGCGGAGAAAGTAAACTCTTGAAGCACAATGGTTGTCGTTTGGGAACGTCATAACAACATAACTCACATAGTATTGCATCGAAGTTGGTAAAAGCCCGATGTACACCACACTACTTCTCCTTCTTGATCTTAAGCAAAAATCCTTCGTAATCCAATCACGGAAGATGAAATAGCAACTTCTCCTCACGATGGTTGCGAGCTATCGGAATCATCATAATGTTGCGTCTGAACCGTATTACCTTCTTGATGCAATATTAACATCATATCTTGATCAAAATTCGCGAGAATATGCCGTATTACTCTCAATAATTTTCTCTAACCAACCTTTAATCGAACCTCCTTTGAATTCACCGGCTAATAGTAATGACCACATATGGAATAACCCGATCGACTAACTTGAAAAGGAAGCAAACATCCCAACTTGTGACTTCTCGCTTGTTCTAAATTTTGAACAATCCACAACGCCGTGTGACACCGAGCACTAGCGTAACTCCTTAAAGTGATGGTTACACACCGTGAGCACTACAACGTAACTCCTTACCGTTTTAACGGTTGTCAAATTTCATAATGTGCTCCAACAAGTTATCTTGAGACATGCATCCAACCAACCATCGTCTCAGAGATAAAGAAGTCCACCTGTGAAATATCACTTCTATTCCTCGTCAATAATACCGTGCAAAAACTCCGTAGCCATTTTTCAAATTTCGTGCAAGCCGTGAATTATGTATCCTTCGTGAAATTTTACCATACCAAAATACCATCTTTTAACCAATAAATCAAAAAGTGTATCAAAATTCGGATGACACTTTGATAGATGTACTAGGACTAGCGATTAAAAGAGCTCAGCTCAACCTCCAAGGCCACGAACCAAATGAATGTCAGCCCAAGAATGAGTTATTTCCAAAGCCCAACTACAACATATGACAATCAGTGGCCCGGTCCATACACAATTCCTTATATCCGGTTGTGATATGCTTACAAGTATTCCACTTACTAACCTAAACCTAAAAATCATATTACAAATATTCGCCTACCAATAAACTCTCCTTTCACCAAACCAGATCTGGGAAAAGAAAAACGCATGACATCTACTTTCCATCTCACATAAAACAATACTCCATCTCATGCAATATAAAAACAAACAACAAACCCTTCCTAATCCGTGGCAAAGACAATAAGCTCGATTATCTTGAATCGGTGACATGTTTTATGACTTCAAGATCCTTGAAAAGGGTCTCGGGTAGGTTGTATATAGAGTTTGTGTTTCGTTTTTATTTTTCAATGAGCAATTAAAGGGATGAAATAACGTAATTGTTATTATCATTACTTTCATATTCGGATATTAACAAGATGCGCTTCAAAAATGTTCAGTGAGGATAACGGATTCAATGGAAACAATCTATAAGATTGCAAAAAAATGAGTCCGAATCTGAGATTTACTTTTATGTATTCTTTTTGAGTCTTGATTGAGAGTTGGGGAGAGATGTGAGGGTATATTGAAGTGAGTCTAGATGTAGGATAACTCGGACTTGTGATGGGATGAACCTGAGGTAGAGATGTTGTTCTTTTGGTATATGGTATTTGTCTTGTGGTCAAGGTCTAGTCTACGCGTAACTTTCTTCTCTTTTCAGTTCTTACGCGTAACAACTTTCTTATGCGTAGACTATGCTTCAAAACCTTATGCGTAGGGTCAGGCTTACGCGTAAAGGATGGTCTTATGCGTAAACAGGGTCTTACACATAAAGCTTATGCGTAAAAACCTTACGCGTAACTTTTCTTACGCGTAACTTCACAGCTACGCGTAACTTGCTCTGTAGATGAATCCTTATGCGTAAGTTTAGGGTTTTGACCCTTTGACCACTTTTTCCGATGAGTTTTCCGACTGAAAAATCCGACCATCTTTATAAAATACCCAGAAAAGCATAAAACTGCTTCTGTTTTTGCCAGTTTGACCATGAAGATGAAGGTTTGACCACTTTTGTTTCACAGATATTTGGTACAAAAAAGACCCATAAATGACAGTTTGGACAAGGTAATGACCAAGACAAATATACATGAAGGAAAGACCAGGACTTTTTTGATACCAAGAATAAGGATACAAAAGAAACAATATGTTACTGTTTTACCCACAATATTCGGAAAAAAATTTTCCGACCCACAGAAATACGCACAAAAAACAGTAAAACACATGTATAAAACCAACATAAATCAATAAACAACAACCTTGGCTCGTTATACCAATTGTCAGGACCGAATACTATAAGATTTATGTGGTTTGGAGGTCTAGGTTGGTGGAAGAAGATGAAGATCTTCATCCTTTTTAGAGAGAGAAAGTTAGAGAGAGGGAGGAGAAAACACAAGGTTTATTAAGAAACACACACAATACAATACACCAAATGATTCACCTCACCCCTCATGGAGAGTCATGAGGGGTATAAATAGGCCCTAACTTTGCCACATAAACGATACTAGTCCCTAAGGGCAAAGTATTCTATGCATCTAGTCCAATTCACTTAAGTGACGTTATCTTTAGAAAAAGCGAGGCTAACATATAAAATAAGTCCTTCATGTCCATCAATGAGAGTTTCCTGTTAGCTATTTGAGGTCATTGTCCAGATTCGTTGTATGGTCAAAAAGGGTCATTTAAATGAAGCTTTTTCTGGGTCTTTCTTGGTCTTAACTGGTCAAAATATTTAGCAGTCTTAGGTGTTTTCTGGGTTCATATGAATATCGTCGGAAAGTGGTCGGAAAACTCATATTCATGCTAGCGAGTTGACTGTACAAGATGTCCAAATACACTGAATCTACCTAGCGAGTTGGGTCACCTAGCGACTTGTATTTACAAGTCGTAGCGACGTGGGTCTCTTGTCGTAGCGACTTAAGATGACCTAGCGACTTATGTTAAACAAAAAGGCTAGCGACTTAAGTTAAAAAACTGCTAGCGACTTGAATCTTTAGAACGGTAGCGACTTGTTATTGAACAAGACGTAGCGAGTTGGCTTAGCGAATTGGCTAGCGACTTGGCTTAGCGAATTGGCTTAGCGAATTGGCTAGCGACTTGGCTCAATGATTTTGGCTAGCGACTTGACTCAATGATTTTGACTAGCGACTTACAGAAATGGAGAAGAAGAAGTACAGACCTTGACTCAACATCACTATACCATACACCACATCTCAACTCATGACCTCAGTTTTCAAACATCAACGGTGCATGTACGAGCTGAAATAAACAAGCAGAAAATGGTCTAAACATCTCAAAACAAAAACATGATCTCAGGTTGGCTTTTATTCCTTCAATCATAGATCTTTAGAGATCTTTCACATAAATACCATCACAGATCAAAATATTTTGATTATGTCCGAAAAACTGAAGAAAGACGCAAACCATCAAGGGCTTCATCATTTCTTCGTATTCGAATAAAAGAAAAACGATTTCAAGTATAAGCTCTTTCAAAACAAATAATTAAGAATATATAAGATCTCGGATTTGTTTTTTTCTCATGGTTTTCAATGTGTCTTCAAGCCACAAAGGCCTCACATATGAGAAGAATTAACTATCATCATCGATCCATACTTTCTGTTAAGCTCAAGCTTCATTTAATATTCGAATGGTTTTCAAAAGATTTATAACATTTGTGTTACAATCTTCTTGATATTTCGCTCGATTAATTCACAAGATACGATAAACACATACAAAACCTACCTTGGTCGATATCTCGTTGCCATCTCTAAGTGCATCAAAACCATCCTGTGGCATTTGTGCAAAGCTCGAGCCAACCACAAGGCGAGCTAGAAGCTCCTTTATTTATTCGGTTGGTTTTGGGTTTGGAGTCAAGAGGATTTATTTGGATGATCTAAGTAGCAGACTTTGGATGGGGAAGGAGATAATTATTTGTGGATGACTGAAATGTGTTTTTGAGGTAGAAGAATATTTGGGGGCGGATAATATGTTTAGTGTGATTAGGTTTAGAGCTATTTTGAGAATATTTAGGGTAAAAACGTTTTATATAAACCGGATAGGGTATGGTGAATGGATCAGGCTTGCTGCCGAATTGGATCCGCCTTGGGCTTTCTTTTGTGGGCTGGTCGATGGAATCTATTGACATGGGCTGCTATAGATGGAGTGTGCGTACTATTTGATATATCAAATGATATATTGAATTCAATATTCAGATATAAGTTTTGATATATTAATTGAATGTTAAGTGGTATTTTGGGTCCATTATCACGAGGGATACTACGTACTCTCGGCTTGAGCTTAATTTTGAGAATAAGATGTGATGAGTGTCTAAATACTCATCATTTTTATACTATTTATAATGCCAAAAACATCTGAAAACACTCAGAAATGTATTAAAATGATAAAAATATCATAAATAAGTGTTTTATGTGTTTTAAATGCAAAACATCAAAATCGGTGAAACGTATCAAGTTTGCATAATTGGCGGTTTAGTCCCCAAGTTTCAAAAGTTGTCAAAAAGCAGGTCCACGTAAATCAAAATAAAGAAAATATCATTCAAGGTCCCTAAAATATTCTAAGTTGTCAAAAATAGTCCTTGAATGAATCTTTGGTCAAATGGCAGAAAAGGTTCCTCAAGTTTGAAAAATGTCAAAAATAGTCCTTGGATTTATAAAAATGGAATTTTATGCAAATATTATCCTTGTACTATTAAATTTTGTCAAGTTTGGTCCTTGTGTTAGCATTGGAAAAAGTTCAGTTTGGTCCCTCAAAGTTTCAAAAATTGCAAAATTGGTCCTTGTGATACTATTAAACCAACCGGACCCCTTTGTTATTTTTAGCCCAACACTCAAGCCCAAACCACACTTGGACCTTGACCTTGACCCTTGAACCCACAGAGCAGGTTCACAAACCCTCGAACCTGTCAAAACCCAATTGTGAACCCTCTTCTATTAATACAAGCGGTCGACAAAGTCAAATACCGGGATCTTCATCCCACCTCATTGTCGCGCCAAAATCCTAAAACCACCATGGTTTTACCCACTTGCTTTCCCTACCTCATTACCACCCTTACAAGTCTCTACCCACCCCCTCCACCTTCACAATATCCCAAAATCCAATTAATGCACAAACACCTCGAAAATTGGCTAAAATCTCCACTTGGGCGAATATGATGAATTAGAGATCAATGGTCGGAAATTGGTGGAAACAATCGAGAGATGTCGACAAGAGCTAAAGAGATCATTATAAAACAAGGAGGAAGCAATGTAGCAAGATATCTAGTGTAAATTTAGTTTTCTTATGTCGTTTTAGTTAATTTCAAGTTTCCAGTGTATTTTAAAGCTTTTAAGTACCTTTTTAAGTAATCTTAGTGTGGTGTGAATCCTTTTCAATAATAAAATTCAGTGTTCAAGTTCCAATTTCAGTTTATGCATTTTCAAGTAAAAATCTCAATATGATTCGAATGTTGCTTTTAGTTATTGTTTGGACTGAAATAGCTCATGTAAGCTCCTAGATAGCTTAATAAAGCTATTAGAAACAATTAAAATCAGTTTAGAAGTTAAAAAGCAAAAATACCAAAAATAACAAATAAATAGTTGAAAAATCAAAAATCCATGGTGAAGGTTATCAAGAAGCTGGAGCAGGGTTGATATTGGATGGCCTTGGTATAGAGCTTCTTGGGAAGCTATAGGAAGTGTAATTTGGCTTTTGGTTCTCTGTTTTGTACTTGGACTCAAATTGTAAGTAGTTTTCTCATAATTTGCAATCTTTAATTTAAGTGTTTAAAGTAGGTTAATTTTAGTTTAATATTGTCTCATTGTAGTTAATGTAAGTTAGTTAATAGCTTTCTTGGCTTAAACATTTGTTTTAATGCTAAACTCTTCATATGATTAGTTGAAGGGTGTTTGGTTTCACTTAGTTAACTTGTTTTAGAAAGTGTTTGATTTGTTGCTTGTTGTTGCTCGTGTCACTTAAGTACCTATTAGCTCGGTCAAACCATAAAACATAGTCTTTACTTGTTAAATAGTCAAAATCGGTTTCAATATCACCTTATGATTAATTGTTAGGATTTTGATTACAAATCTCATCAAAGTAGCTTAAAATCATTAACCTAGCTTAATTTTATCTTATCATAGCTTAATATTGCATAATCAGTAAGTAGTATTGATTCAAAGTTCATTTTAGTCAACTTCTTTGTTTTTATAAAAAGTCAAAATTTCAGTTGGGTCGTTTTTGAATAAACTTTAGAATTTTAGTGTGTGTTTAATACCAAGTTTTAGCCTAAAAGCTTTTGGGATATTAAATTTTAGTCGCTTAACTTAATTAGAAAATATTAGTTCACTTTTAATCGACTTATTTAGTGCTTTTTACTCGACTTCTTTTGGACCCTTGTGCGAAAATGGTGCCACATGCCTGATTGAGCTAGTCATTTTACAAGCTCCTACTGAGCTTATTAGTTGGTCAAATCTGTGTAACTTGGTTCTTTGAAAGCTTTCCTAGTGACTTGAGGTCCCAAGCTTAATTTTGTACTTTGTATCTTGTTTGCTAGAATGCATATAGCTTAAACCTTGTCCCATTTACGTGCATTAACAATAAGATCATAAGTGCTTATTTGCTTATCAGTAGCTTTTCAGTATGTATTTTTTTGTTTTCTAGCTTCATTTGAGTTGCTCTAGCTTATTTGCATCTTTATCTATCTTTGGTTTCATCTGTATAGCTTGTTTGAGCTTATAAATCATCAAATAAGCTCATAAAGTCCACTGTTGAGCTTTTTAGCTTGCAAACAGCTTATTTTTAGTTTGTAAATTTTTTTTGTTTTCATAAAAGTAGCTAAATATCAGTAGTTAAATAGTTTTCAAAAAGAAAATCCACAAAAACATCATTTTTAATATAGTGATAGCGTTTATTTAATATTAATTAGCTTTTAGATTTTTCTTTTCACTTATTATTAAGCAAATCTAGTTTTATATTTTTCTTAGTTTTCATCACCTTAAGTTATTTTTAGAAAAAGTTTCATAATTTTCCTAATCTGTTTAGTATTTATTAGAATTTTAAATAGTTAAAAGTATTAAATAATTAGTAATAAATAATTAAAAGCATAAAAAATATCTTTTCGGTTTTAAAGTTAGTTTTATAATATTCTAGATTTTTCTAAGTTAAAATTTTATTTTTCGAGTTAATTTTATATTTTCTTGTATTTAAGTGTATTTTAAATAGTAATTAATTAGTAATAAATATATAAAAGTGTAAAAATATATTTTTAGTTTTAAAATAAGTTTTATAATATTTTAGATTTTTCTAAATCATAATTTTATTTTTCTAACCTTATTTCATATTTTCTTTTAATTTAAAGTATTATTAAATAGTTAGAAATAGTTTTTAATTAATAATAATTAAATAAATAGTTGTAAAAATAATTTTCTTTTTCTAATAATTTTCTTTTATTTTTAGGATTCCAAAAATGTCATTTTCATATTTTTAGGTCTTTTATTTCTTAGATCTCACGTTTTATTTTGTACGTTTACGTAGTTTTATAAACGTACGTATTTACGTTTGTCTTATCTGATTGTTGTGCTTTTCAATTCTGTATCCAAATTCATTCCAAGCAATCAGTAGTGTAGTTATTCATCAAAATCTTTACTGATCACTATCCTTAGTGATCATTCTATCATCTGAAAGTTTTGAAACACCATTGAGTCTCCGTGGGACTTAACGACCCGGAAATCCACTATATTCTCCAGATCTTCATTGCATTGGTTTCTGAGCAGTTTTAAGTTTATTACGGTTAGCCATTCACAAGTGGTTAGCTTGTGTGATTAAACTTGACCGTTCGGGACAACCAATCAAGATGGCTACGGGGTCTTGTAGGAGTATTACTTACGGGGTTATTGTGCCTATTACTTGATGTAATTTGATGATGAGATGTGATGTGTTAAGGGTTGAAGAGATTTGATTTGGGATTGATCTTGTAATTTGTTGTCTTTGTGGATTTGATCGTTGGTTTATACATTTTCTCAAAGGATATTATGTCACGGCTTGATTTGATGTACAAAGTTGACTTTGGGGTTGTTTGTACTTGGTATGTCTTATTTGGGCGAAGTAAGGTTTTACGGGGCGTTTACTCATTTCGTCTTCTTTCTTTCTACCCTTTGTGAAGATGACTTGTTTGGGCATTAATAGAGTGTGATAAAGACTTGGCTATTTAATTACGTTTGTGATTCTTTCTCGCTTAACTCACAACGTAACTATCACTTGATGTCTCACTCGATTGAGAATGTCAAGAGGTTTTGTACATTGGGTACACGTTTCTTCTTCACAAGGATTAGTACAAGGTTAAGTAACATATCCGGGGAATTTTACTTCATGATCAAGTTTGGTATATCAGGTATATTTTTCCATGTGGTCACTACTATATCCAACTGAATGCGTGAATGATGTGTTTACCAATGTGTTGTTTGGATGGTTGATGTTATTATTGATGTCGGATAATGAACCGTTGATGAACCACTGCATGTTCCCCTAAAACAAATATTCACCGAAACCAAAGTTGTCATAACACATTCAAGCTGACATTGTCTACGGTTTTGTCTTGATTTTGTAAAATCCATGCGAAAGAATCTATTTCTCGGTTTAAATCATAGACTTTTAAAATCCCGTGACAATGGAAACATCTGGTAATAGTAAAGTGCATTTCGGATCTATCTTACGGTCTATTCTTGGTTTTGTAAAATCCCGAAAAGAAACTATTTCTCGGTTTAAACCACGAGTTGTAAAATCCGTCTTGATGGAACCATCTTGGAGAAGAGAAAGTGTAATTACGGATCTTACTTGATGTGGTGTTACGGGTTACATTTGAAGAAGGGATAAAGGGTGTACTTCATGAATTGGATGTATGATTGGATATCGTCATGGCAGTTTGGTTATTACATGGTTTTATGGGGTTATGTGCTTTTAACCATGGTCGGGATGAAACCATTATCAAAGTTCATTTAAATGTCAAAGAAGGCTAGATTTCAGCAGTTTAGAAGATGTGACAACGGCGTTAATTCAGTATTATCTATTTGAGGTTGAAGTGAAATATCACGGGCGAGTGTACTTAGTATCTGAAGGTATCGGGGATGGTTCGATGAAGATTCTTCATGATCCTTGTTCAAGCTTATTATCAAAAACGAAGACATGGAAATCTAGTTATTGTTGGGTGTCTTTTACCTTTTCTTTTACCACTTGGGGAATTGGGCTCATACCACCTCAAAATAACTATCACTTTAAGGAGTTACGTTGTAGTGCTCGATGTCACATTCAATTGTGGATTTTCAAGAGGTAATGTCGTCTTATACTTGATGGTTGGTTGGTTGAAGAGTATAGAGTACATAGAGAGTACTTAGAGATGCTAATGGAAATCGGCACCGCTCTTTGTTACATATGTGCAAGTTTAAGTCACGAGTTCGGGTAGTTTACTCGGGTCAAATTCATCATATTGGGTTTTCTCCATCACCGTCACGACAAATAGCCTCTTGAATGATAATGGGGTTGATTACATGTTTTGCTAAGAGAGTTGAATAGAGAGATTATGGCGTATGAACACAACAGGTTCATGCCTCGTACTCTAAAGAAAAGAAATGTATGCGTTTGGTCGCATTATCTTTGAAAGAAGAAATCTTCTTATGACGTTTGAATACTTGATTCATACCTCGTTCTCTAAAGAAAAGAAAAGTGTGCGTGTCGGTGCGCTTTATCTTCTAAAGAAGAAATCTTCTTATTATGACTATTCTCATCAACATGCTTCATACTTTTCCATGCGCTTACGTCATCAAGTGAACCGGGCTTCCAGATTGTTTTCTCATTCCACTTGCTCGATTATAATGAAGATGGCGACATCATGTGCTTATTTTGCGGAGAGAAGTGTGAATAGAACATTCGAGATGATTTTCACTTATTTAATCAAGAATGGCAACTCCGTATGCAATTCTTGAGGGAGAAGAAGTGTGAAATGCTTGCATGGTTGATTATTATTTGAGAATTTAAATGGTCATACGGCTCCAAACTCATGTAAGAACCGAGCTTCTTCTTATCGGGTAATCTTCACATGGGTTTCTTCTTAAGAGCCGTAAGTTGACATCTTCATGGTGATATGAGTTTATTGACAAAGTGCTTCCGGTTAATGCTTCACGTGCACATCAACATGATGATTCGAACAACCTTCATTCTTGTTTGATGTGATTGTTTGCTTGGTGTTACCATTTAGTGTGTTCGTTCGGCCCGATTGTTGATTTCCTTGATGAACATCTTTACATTCTTGTTTGATTGGGAGGATTCTAGTTAAGGGGATGTGCAAGATGTAAGTTGATTGGGATGCTTTTTGTCGATGTTCTTGTTTTGGTGAGTTGAAGATGTTGACTTTCTATTCCCCAACCTGGACAATCTTGAAGAAGGTCGAGTCTGATCGATTCTACATTTTACGCTACATGTTAGAAGACTAGAAGGCGAGTTGCATTTAACAATCTAAAGACTTCTTCTTTATCCGGGCATTTATCAAACAGTTGTCGGTTTAGGGGAGCACTAATTGGGAGAAAGTTATAAGTCGATTCAATTCCCAATTAGACTTGCTCATATTCTTTGGCGATGACTCCTCGAGGCGTTGATATTGACTATTGTTGGACATTTGACACAAGTTGATTACTTGAGTTAATCATTTACCACTTATTTGAGATTGAAGTTGACTTTCACAAAGGCGTGTTCTTATTTGATAACTTGCTCGGGCTTAAGAATTTGAGTTGAAGACTTGGTTTATCTAGTTACCGGTGATCGAGGTGGATGGTTGAAGACACGGTTAACTATCACTATTAGGAGTTACTTTGTTTTACTCGATGTCACACGCATATGGCGGTGTGGATAATCGCAAGAGGTGTTATTGTCTCATACTTTGTTTGGGTTGTGAGTACTTAGAGATTTGATTGAAGCATAAATTCTCGACACCGTTCTTCCATCATTAGGTGCAAGCTTAAGATACAAATGTGGGAAGTTGACTTGATTTCAAGTATGGTATATCGGGTTTTCTTCATCGGTGGTCACTTCAAATTGTCTACATAAGGGTTGATAAAATTGTCGAGTGAGTCTTGACAAGTTGATTCTCTCAAGAGTTCAAGTGTTCTTCTCATAAAGATTTCAAGTATTTGGGCTTATACAATGTTGTTGATTAAAAGTGTCTAAACTAGCAAGGGGAAAGGAGACTCACATCTAAACACAAAGCGAGTAAACTTGATGAACTTAATTCTTCTAAGTGATTGAAGATATCCGGGAAGACAAATGTTATTACCGAAGAGAAACTCAAGGTTTTACTCATAGCGAGTAAACTTGATGAACTTAATACTTCAAAGTGATTGAAGATATCCGGAAAACAAATGTCATGACCGAGAGAAACTCAAGGTTTTACTCATCAAGGCTTTTAGTGTTATTATTCCAACGACGTGGAGGAAGTGATGTAATATAAAGTTTACGAAGATAAAGAGCACACAAGTGAGGAGGCATTTGAGTACTTGGTTCTTGAGCCTTATACACAATCATCGGGAAAGATAAATGTGCATTGGGTGGTTGTATCATTTATTCTTTGAAATCTACTTGTGTATTCGGCTCTTGAGCTCTATTCTAAGAGGCGGGTTGCATCAATTCAACTACTCGGGAAGTGGTTTCTTGACACCTTTTGGAATGGATTGCATCGAGACTTGATGGTTATGAAATTTGAGAAGATTATTTATGAATGGGATGATACGTTCTTTGTTCTTCTTGTTGATGATATAACCCGAATGGAGATCCTCGATTATCGTTCTTAAATGGGCGGTGAGTTTATGATAAAGGTGTGCTTCCTTGTGCACTGGCTAAAGCAAGCTTGAAATAGAGCTTGAATCTGCTCATCTTAAGGATTTTCGGTTTGAGGGAAGCGCGTCTCACTTTCGGATGGTTCAATTTCTCACTATTCGGGAGCATCAAAGCTTTGGTGGTGAAAGTTTTAGGGATGATGACTTCTATCTTCTCTGACGTCTTTTCGATATCCTTATCTCGGTACTCGTATCATCATCTTCTTTAACTATATCATCTTCTCTATCTTTGTATATATTTATCGAAAAACCAAATATAAAAATATAAAACCAACAAAACAAAATAGAAAAATATAAAACCACAAAAAGAAAATAGAAAATTATAAAACCTTCAAAACCCATAAAAATCGAAAATTTCAAAAATACCAAAAATATGTTTTCTATGACATGTCTTACGGTATCGATACCATCTGCGGTCTTAGAAATGTCATTTAATAATGTACGGGACCATAGATGAAGTTCGAGCGAGGAGGTGTAAATATTCTTTTCTATACATGTCTCAAAAATGGCTTCTGATTATTGCGGTATCGTAACCCGGCTTCAAATTATGGCTTACAATTATTGCAGGCTGTAACCCTTCAATAATGGCTTGCGATTACTTGGCGTGACCAGCGCTTTAAACTATGGCTTGCTATTATTTCGAGATAGCAACCCGTTTTAAAGAAGGAAAGTGCTACGCTTAAACTATTTTCGAAATATTTCGTGCACTTATCCTAAAAACAAACACAAGGAAAGTATGTCGAAGGATCTTTGTTCCTACACAAATGTTTTTCCGTCTAAAATTCTTGAGAAAAATATTTGGTGTTTTCAAAATAATGGTAAATGAGTTGCTTTTAAAACAATCGATTCGAGTTTTGTAAAATTGAAAACTCAATCGATGACTTGACGCTTTTAAACCTTTTATAAAATGAGTCATGGATTGAGGGGATAATGTTTTAAATCTATATCATCTAACGGGCTTTCTTAATTATCCTAATATGCTTAATTAAAATGATGTTAACCTATGTTGAAGGACTAGGTGCCTAGGATATGATTGCTAGGATTAGATGATTAGAGTTTGATGAACACATTATTCTCACACATTTATATGGTCTGATTGATATGTTGCATTGACTTTTATTAGTCGATTGTTGTTTGGGTGATGTCGACCACCATATATTTGTATGTGTGTTCACTAACGTATGCAGGTATATTGGTATAAAAGAATGTTCCCGATCCGGATCCCACAAATGAACATGATTGGATGCATGAGAAATGGTAACGATATCTTGGGTTGACAAATAAAGAAACGGAGCTTAATTGGACTTCAATGGAGAGTTGGCATAAATGCAACGTAAGAGGTCTCATTGCATCGGCGAGATGGTTTTCTTCTAAGTGATTGAAGAAAGCGGAGCTTAATTTGACCTCGGTTGGCATTCAAAATGCAACATAAGAAGAAGTCTCACTGCATCTGCGAGCGGTTTTCTTCCAAGCCCTACAAAGAACAACGAAGCTTCTCAACCACCTAACGTATCTTTGTGCGAGGATACCATTGTTTAAACAATTTTGAATAATTTGATTAAATTGTTTTGAAAAATGGAAAATATTGTTTTGAAGATATATTGGACTAAAATTTTTGAAAATCACCAGACTTCATGTTATCAAAACCTAAGTCACTCAATTATTGACTTCTGTCATGGATTGAGGGGGAGTGTGATTTAAAATAAAATATTTTAAAACAATATTTCATCAGAAGTCCGCTTGTACGAAATTATGTGGTGATCTAAAGATTTAATGTTATGTCATGGTATGATTTTCTTTAAAACTCAAAGATCTGTCAAAATGAAATGTTTTCTTTCTTGTTTGATTGTGAAATTGTTTTATTTTACTTAAAGGTCTCTTAAAACAAATCATACGACACTAACAATCTTTAATGTTTAAATCATTCCTATCTCGTCATCTTTCGAATTAAATCTTGCCACGTCTTTCCCTAAAATTTTCTAAATAATTTAAATCTTTTGGGATTACAAATCTCAAATGGTTTGAAATTTTGATCATGGAGAGATCGTGATTTAAATCTCAAATCTATTTTAATGGAATTGGTTTTAGTCCTTCAAAGGCACTCCACGCTCCATGTGCCAAACGATTTCAAATACACAATGCACATGTTGAGGAGGAGGATTTATCCAAAACCGGATGAGTATTTAAACAAGGCCACATTTTCTCCCATGTTTTCTAAACCTAATTAAATCACTTGGGATCCAAAATCTCAAAGGATTTGATATTTTGATCGGGGAGAGTTTGTGATTTAATAATGAAATTTGATAAAAGTTGATCGTTTGATTCGGTTGTGCGGTTGCTCTCTCATATGTGCTAAGCGCTTTTCGAATCTCGAAGCACATATTGAGGGGAGCAAAACCATCAAGGTACAAAAGTTTTTAAAGAGATTATAAAGTACCTTGATTGTGTTTTCAAATGGGTTTCTTAATGACTTGTGTGTTCGTGGATGTGCTTCAAAGAACTCTTGCCTCTATGTGATAAAATGATTTCAAATATCCTATGCATATTGAGGGGAGAATTTTACCAAGAAAATCAAATGGCTTTTAAATGCGAAATTGTGATCAAGAAATTATTTCAAAGAAATTATTTCAAAGAACTCTTGCCTCCATGTGCCAAACAATTTTATATCATATGCACATGTTGAGGGAGCATTTCTAAAATGATCAAAACTATTAAGGTACATAATTCTTTGATCTCGTATCACAAGTACCTTGATTGTTTTTCAAATGATTTTTCAATTGGTTTCAAGGAAGAATGAAGCTGTACCAAAAGACCGACCATTTTACTTTATGCATGGTGTTATAAGGATGGTTAGGTTAGGTATTTGTTCCCACGATCCGCCGAACGGAGGGATCTACCCATGGACAATCCACTAGATAGTGTAGAGTCCTTAGGTATATTGAAAAAGGAGAAAATGAGAATGTGGGAAGAGTGCGGATTGAGGCGAGCTAGTCTTGGAATAAACCCAACAAGGTTCTAGTAATGAAGTCTCGGTAAGCAGAAGGGGTTGAAGAATGAAAAGAAATGAATATGAAAAGGTGAAAAGAAATAGCCTCCAATAATTCAACCTTAGGGCGATAACGGGTTCAAATTCATATGCTCTTGGTGTTTACTAAGGTAACATCGGTATTGAAGACAAGGCGTCATGGACCCGATGGCGCATTGCACTTCAACTTTCCAAACCACTCAAGTTCCTCTTAAAAGGACTTGTTTCATTCTCATGGGGAACCGACATTATCTATCGACTTTCTCTAGAGATTGTTGATATTGAAGAAGGAGACCTCTCCCAGTCTCCGACACGGAACCAAATATGCACAATTGAGTCTAGAGCCATGAGATTATCCACAATATCTCGTTAGGACACTAAATTCATGAAGACTTGTTGTTTCACACAATGTGGAAAGTAAGTATATATTAAGAGTCCTACGCATTATCCTTGTGGTATTGCGAACATCCGAGTGGTATGTAAAAGTATTCACGATGAAGATGGAAATCCTTCAGAGCCAACATCAAACAAGCTCTTGGTGGGTGACATGTGAGATCTTCTCGTAAGATCACACTTGTGACAAGCGGATAAACGATGGGAGATTCAATCTTGAATCAACCTTGGTCGAGAATGGAATTGTGAATACTTTTGGAAAAACCGTTCGATGTGCAAACCTTCTTTCTCTAGCACTTGAATGTGTACTTATGTTTTCAAATTCAAAAGTATCTACGATTGAAAAATACTTTTAGAAAAACCGTTCGATGTGCGAATCTCTTCTTTTAAGCTAGCACGTCGAGCGTGTACTATTTTCAAATACAAAAGTGTTTTGATTGAAAATTGATCTTGCTCATAAAACCTTTGTCGTGTTGTAAAACTCTTTATTCTAAGCAATACGCGATTGTTTTCAAATCAATTTTCATCAATCGGTGAATCTCAATTATTGGTTCACTCACTCCGTGTTGTCTTCTTTGAGACGTTCGGTTTGAGAACGACTAGAACAGTGCGAAACCTGTCAAGGAGATTCTTAGGAATCCTACGATCACGAGCGATGCTTGTCTTGATCAACGAGGGAACCGTGGGCCATGTACCTCAATTCAACGAAAGTGATCAAAGACACTTTCGTGTGTTTATTGCTAGCTTGTTTGCGGTACATTTGACGGTTGCGGTGATCGAATGAGGAGTCAATCCAAAGCCGCATGCTCACGACATCCACACTTAATTGAAGAAATCATGGCGGTGCATATCTACATAACACGGTTACGATATTTTTATACTATGCTTACGCTGCTGCTGCGCAAATATCATGAACCGATAAAGGCTTCCGCTACTCGATGGAAAGATGTCATGATTCAAAAGTGTGAGCATGTCGGTCCAAAAGTCACAACATCACATGATGGCAACACAATAAAGGGTGATCCGAGATTTCATGTGGTGATGATCTCAATGAAAGCTCAAAGATCATCAAAGATGTGGATCGATTAAAGGCCTCCACTAAAAGTACAAATCAATGCGGACTTTGAAGTTGCACTACTTAAGCACAAAGATTGCGAAAGTGAAGAATTAAAGTCTCGAGCTCAAGGCGAAGATAAAATTAGAATGCTAGGATTGAAATGTAAAACATGGGGTGACCTCCTTAGGGGAGATTGTTAGGAATTAGAAAATTCCATAGTGAAGTTTGATCACCCCAAATATTATCTAGCATAAGTTAGCTCGTAGACTTGTCGTTATTTACGTTATGTAGTAGTTAATTAGTTAATTTGTAGCGTAGAATAGTGTAGTGCAACACCGTGGAGGAAGGACGGGTCTTTACCCACTGTATCCCTGATCCACAGGCCGATAGGAGGTCGTTATGTCTGTAACTATAAATACCCCTTCCATCCATGGAAGGGGTGGTGCTTCTCATTCAATCTAATATTCCATACTTTGTGTAAACCTCTAGCAAGAACACCCTCTCTCTCTACTAACTCTCTAACTATGGCAAACATGTATTTTGATCATCCAAGACCACCCGAATCATCAACACAATAAATAAAAGATCCTGCACCTTTGATGGTGCAACTCTAGAGGTTTTAACGCGTTCACCCAAAATGTATGCATCAAACCAATCGTCATCTCCAGACGGCTTAGGGATATGTTTGGTGGATGCATCATCGTCATCGAATTCTGACTCTGGCATGACATAAGACTCTTCATTTAGTACTTGGTCTTCCGGGATAGTGGAGAAGGTGGGTGTAAACCTGGAATCAACCGTGGTCCATGCCGTAGACATCTTCTGAGTACCTTGACAACCGGATGAACTAGTTTGATTAGAGGCTTTTGGTGGAGATGTTGGTGGATTTGTCATAGTAGTTGTGGTTGTGCCAGAAGATCCACCAGTACCTGAAGTTCAAGCTCCACCAGTTGGAGGAGGAGGAGGAGGATGTGGAGATTTAGGACCTTTATGCAACGACTCCAACACCGAAGTCCTCCTTTTCTTCTTTGCCTCTCTTTCTCAAATGTCCCCAGAAACTGTAAATGAATATCGTGCTTTATCGATTCTTCGAGAGCCACGAATAACTTCTTATGGACCTCATCCAGATGCTCGTTAGCGTCATACATTTTATCTGAAAGGACAACTCTCATATCTGAAATGGGTAAGTCTTTAAACCGTTGAAGCAGTGGAGCTTGTATTGCCCATTCTACAACATTTTTAACTTCGGCTTCAATGGCGTTTGCTACACCTTCATCGAAGTTAAGGTTCTCCAGCTTGGAGACATGACGCTCGAGGACGTTGATAGATTTAGGCAGGTGCCTGTCAAGAGCATCAATACGTTTCACGGCCTTGTCGAGCAGTTGCTTAGATGTTAAGATCAGAGGTGGTGACGCCGGTGGAGTGTTCGTGTCATTAATTGTGACAACTGGGGATGGATCTTTAGCTGGTTTGGGGTGGTGGAAGTGCGGTTGTTAGGCGGTTCGCGTGGTGTAAGTGTGGTTGTTTGAGCAGTCGACATTGAAGGATGGTTGATGTGTCTTCTTTGGATGGTGACCGTGTACATAGACTCGACTTCCTATTTCTCATCATTTAGCTTATAAGTCTCGGTGTCGAGGGTTTGTCATTCAAAAGCGATCACCAAATGAGAAGTCGGCATCCAGATTCTTAAGTGAGGATAGAGATCCTGTAGACATGTTTGTTTCTTCTAGGCGCTGTGTTCTTCAGATCTTGGCTCAAGGATCTCCTGTGGGTCTTTCAACAGATCATTTTCTTCATTCTCTGTTTCAAGCACTGGAACCTTCTCAGTAAAAGGTGTTGTCTCCTGACTTTCTGACTGAGTATAACTGGAAGCAGGGGTTTCAACAAGTGTATCTAGCACATCTTTTTCCACTCCAGATTGTACTTGTGCTGAGGATGATTCAACATCTCTTTTCTTGAGAACAAATTGGGTAGTTGTTATTGGAGGTGGAGAGGAGATGGTCAGTAGCATTTAAGCGACTTGTTATGCTTCTACTCCAGCAATCCCTTTACCTTTGTCTTGTGTGGCAGGTGCGGTTTGTCGAGGTGGTGGTACAGGTTCTCGTAACACAACTCCTCCCACTGGAGGTCTCTGAGACACGTTTAGGGAATCTAGGCTTTGTTGAATCCCTTGTTGTAGTGCAGCCTCATCTTCATCCATTAAACTCATGTGTCTATCAGGAACATTGGATCCTTCATCTTTTCTCTTGCTGGCTTCTCTCTTTCTCTTTTTCTGTTTTTGTGATGAAGTGTCAGTAGATTGAGTTCTATCAAGTCTCTTCTTGGGAAGGGCGGCGTATGAGGTTTTCGAGGATGATTTAGTGCTAGAAGTGGACATTGTAGACTTGGGTTGTGAGGGATCGGAAGCGTCATCAACAATGGATCTGGATGCCCTTTTCTTGTATAGTCTGAAGTAATCAGCCTTCTTAATATCATATGTGAGAAGAGCATCAGGAATTTTCATTCCAAAGATCTCTTTATTAACACCTTTGGCAACATATTTGAGGTTACCAAGTACAAATTCATCACTAGCTTCATGGAGGACTGACTCACTCCTTGGATTAAGCGATGTGTCTATTGCAAGAACCGAATGATAAGCTTGAGAATCTTATGCTAGGAATTACAAGTTTGTTCTCTTCTTTCTTCCTTTGGCTTGATTACGAACATTTGTTACATTGGCGATGAAAGTGTGCATAGACAACGAGAATTCTTCCCAAATGCGTTCCGTGACATCAATATTCACCCTTTGATGACTCCCACAAGATTTGCGAATAGGTGCCCTCACTTTATCGAACCACGAGGTTTTGCCATATAAGCATAGGTTGAGAATAGTAGCAATGGCTCTCCAAGGTTGATACATGTTGCCGGTGATGATATCTGAAACCCTTGTTACGTTAACTTGATAACCCAACTCATTGAGAAAGTCTATTAGTTCTTGATTGATGGGTGGAGGGATGATTATTTTGCGGGTCACATGGTGTTATTCCTAGGGCCTTACTGAGAATATCAAAGGTGATTTCATACTCTTTATCATCAAGCTTACAAGAGTAAGTGGCTGTGATCTTGTCCCATGTGATGGTGTTCCAAAATTATTGTAGGTAGATGGAAGGGATCGTGCATTGCTTGATCAAGGCACTAAAAAAGTTATTATCTGGAAGAATTTCTATCCATGTCCATGTTTATCATCTAGAAGAATTTCCTTTTACTGCATCTGACTGTGGGTGGAGTAGTGGTAGCAATGTTCTCGGTAGAGGTTGAGTCTGCCATTGAAATTCTGGAGAATCACATACAACAACAGTATTCACGAGCATGTTAGGTTAAACATGGTTAGCATATCAACCTTAATGTAACCTTACGAGTTAAGCACAATAAGTAGCATACATGTCGATTAACAAAAGCGAGATAGAATTACTCAGATGATAAGCCAAGTTGCTACAATAATTCTTAAAGAAACAAATCACTATGACAAGTTTTTTCTAGAGACAAGTTGCTTATACTTAATTTGTTAAAGACAAATTGCTTTAATAGTTCAAAAGTGACAGATCGCTTCAATCAAGATTTCATGAGACAAGTCGCTTTGATGAATGTGTGACAACAAGTCGCTTTAAACAATTTGTCAAGACAAATCGCTTCAGGAAAAAACCAGAGACAAGTCGCTTTTATGATAGTGTTGCAACAAGTCGCTTTAATTAATTTGTCAAAACAAATCGCTTCAAGAAAAAACCAGAGACAAGTCACTTTTATAGAATTGTTATAGCAAGTCGCTTTAAACAATTTTTCAAAACAAATCGCTTCAAGTAAAACCAGAGACAACTCGCTTTTATAAAATTGTTGTAGCTAATCGCTTTAGTCGATGTCAAAACAAATCGCTTCAATTTAAAACCAAGGGCAAGTCGCTAAAACAAAACCAATGACAAGTCGCCTACAAGCAATTGAGAACAAGTCGCTACAATGAATACCCTATTTTATGGCAAGTCACTATCAAGAATGTCTAAAATATTGACAACTCGCCATCAAGATTATATAAGACAAATCGCCACCAAGAGCAACCTGCTGTATGACAAGTCGCCAACAAGAACATGTACTGACATATCCAAGTAACACTTATCACACAAGCAAATGAAACATCAAGCATGACCAAAAGCACTACAACGATTGAATATAACCACGACACAAGCATATACATAAACGCATAACATCATCCCAACAATCACATAAAATTTTACAAAAGTGCGCACAGGAGACCAAGAAAACACATATGCACCATCAATTCCAACTCAAGATACCTAAGTACAACCAATTCAATATCAAGTACTCCCATTAAACAAAACCATAAACTAACCTAGATACGGGATTAATTGTCGATGGTAAATCGCTCGGTGGAATCTGTAGATAAAGGGGAGTTAGGGAAGGTATAAAACATGAGAAATTTGAAACAAAAACTTAACCGGAAACCTACCAAACTTAAATCGCTATGAATCAGACCACGTTAGAGAGAGAGATAGATGTTTTAAATTTTGAAATTGTTTCAAGTGTGACAAGTTGCTAGGGCTTAAGTACCATTTTCAAGTATCACTAAATGACACATTTGGTCCTTGAATTAAGGCAAATTGAGACAAGTTGCTACCTATATTAGACCAAATTAGGACAAATCGCTAGCTACCAGTGAGACAAGTCGCTACCTATATTAGTCCTAATTGAGACAAATCGCTAACTATCTTAGTACCACACAAAAGTTTGTACTCTTGACACTTTCAACCCTTGTACTCAACAAGATGCATGTAGATCTGGTGGATAAATGGAATTCATATAGAGAATATGACAAGTATCATACAAGGCGTAACATGGATAAATCATCTAGCACAAAGCACATAACGAAGCATGATTTAACAAAGAATTAGTCATTCAAGTAAAGTAATCATGCGTGACAATCCGGATAGAACATGACATTCTTATAACAATCATACGAGAGACAAGTTGAAAGATTCTCCCCTCAATCAATGTCACAAATTAAGAGTGAGTGAACATTGATTGAAATGCAACCCCCCATTAAAGTAGAGTGTAGCTTATGTTCGAACTTCATCTAAGGACCCGTGTCATTATTGAATGACATTTATAGGATCGTAGATGTTATCGATACCAAGAGATACATCTTTTATTTGATTGTATATAAAAAAAATATAATTTTAATTTTTAATTTTTTTTTTCTAAATAGTCAGTAAGTTACGAGTTCTGAGCAGAAATGATCAGAAGTCATAGTACAGGCAGATTAACATTGACAAGCAGCACTTCCTTGATATTTTGCCTTCAGATCAGTTGGAAACCAGGTCATGATGTTCATTATAGAGTTGAGCATTGTACCTGAAAAAGACTGAGGAAAATTTGCACTAGTAGCACATGTAGTATTTTTAGTGACAGTTGTATCTTCATCTTTGGATATTAAACATTCAGGCCTAGGGGTATCATTGATGGGAATCCCTTTAAGTCCAACATTCTTGAAGATTTTTCCTGTGGGCATCCACTTAAGACAAGATCTAGGTGAGTAAGTCCGTTTGGATCCTGTGAACTTAAATAATCTACCAGTAGGAATCCACTTAAAACAACTGCTAGCAGAGTTAGATCCTTTAGTTTCAGAAGAAGATGTAGCCATTTCCCTGTTCTGAACATTGGTCCTTTTGCAATTAGTTTGTTTCTTAGAGGATTGGTTAGCCATTTGATGCTTCTTATATGGACTAGATGATATCATTATATTCCTGATCTTAGAGCTTCGAACATTAAGCTGGGGATTGTTATTCATCATATCAGAATGAATTAGTGAAGTGACTGGTTTTGACAAAACTATATTCTCATCAACTTAGGAGGCAAGCTTAGATTTCGATGGTTTAAATCTTTACATTTTAAATGCATTAGGGCGCTAACTTCTGACTCGTTCGTATTATTAAGTACAAATGGCTTACCCAAGGTCGATGGTTTTGCAAACTTAGTGTTCACCCTATTTCGAATAGTTTTCCTAAGCTCATTTTTAAGGCAACAATGGTGAAGCTCTTATCACGAATTTGGGCTTTGAGGGCATCAATGTGCGCCAACAAGGAGTTAGTTTGATCTAACGACTTGGAATTGTTCTCTAATAAGTTCTTCCTCGAGGACTCGTTTTCCACTGAATAGCTTGGTCACACATAAAGCCAATTCATCATTCCTAGATTTAATCGGATCACTCACCTCATAGTTAAGATTGTTCATCCCTATATTACATTTCTTATGCGGATCGAGAGTTGTATTTTCATATTACATATGGTTGAGTCTTTGTCCGAATCGGGTTTTAATGGTTAATTTCAAAAATTCTCAAAATTAGAATTTCGGTTTTATGCAAGGTTTTGTAGAAAGAAAAATTTCTTCTCTTTGTTGTATTTCAATCTCTAAGGAAATACAATGTTTTCAAGGATTGAGTATTTGTTTGAAAGTTCATCAAAACCCTTTTTCAACCATTTCATTTGTTTTAAAATTCTAGACTCGGTCTCGACCAAGAAACATTGATCAACATAATGTTGAATTAGGATCATTTTGTTTAGGTATCTTAGCGGATGCATTATATTGATTAGTTAAGGGTACCTCATCACATGACACTTGTTCATTTGTCGATTACGATATCGCATTTACATCATGCATAACAAGAGTCATTGAATCTATTTGTTGTTTCAAGCTTATCTGTCGAGCCTCGTATTCGGTGTAGTCGGTTTCATCATCCTTTGTTGTATTTGATATTACGCATTCGGCATCACCGACCTTTCAACTGAAACATTACGACTTATCACAACTTTCACTTAATTGCACCTGACACTCATTCATATTATCATCCTTTTGAGCAGCTTCTTTAATGTACTTTTCCACATTATCCATAAGTTGGATAAATGCATTGATGAATTCATGAATTTCCATTCCAGTATGTTTCTTGAAAGAAATTCCAGTCACATGTTGATCGAAGTCTGCGGAATATTCCCCATTGATGAATGGCTGAAATTGGTTGTGGATTACCTGAAGTGCGACATTGGAATCATCCTTTAATACCTTCCTTTTGGTAATTTGAAGCTTAATTTGTTCTAAGTTCAATGACAAGGTTCTTGTCAATGTAGGTAAGTCATGGCGGAAGAGCACTACATGTTCGATCTCCAGTTGTGGATAACAGCTGTATGAGGTGCAGATGAAGTAGTTAATAGGGCTCAATGCTGCATTCCATTTGCTTTGAATCATGTATCATTAAGTGTGGTTCCTTGTTATTTGACTCAGAATGTGAAGTGTTTTGATCATAATTTGCTGAATCAATCATGGTTAAACTTTCTGAATAGCAAACACTTTCTTTGTTCTGTGAGGTATCATAGAGTTTGAGCACTTTGGAGATTAAAGGGTCAGTGGTGTAAGACATTGTGTTGATGGATATTAGGCACAAGTCGCTTGCATTAATTCACCAAGTCGCTAAAGACCTTGAAGACAAATCGCTTCTCACACAAGTCGCTAGAGAGACATTGCTTGTGAGACACAAATCGCTATAAGTCCAAATCGCTAGAGACAAATCGCTAGAGGCACAAGTCTCTAGAGTAACAACTCGCTAGGTGGACAAGTCGCTAGGAAAAATCGCTAGACAAAACAGTACGTCCACTATTTTGTACTATTTGTCGCTTTGTCTCAAAAGACAAATCGCTAGTGCTCAAGTCGCTTCCCACAACAAAGGCAAGTCACCGAAAATGTAGTGACAAGTCGCTAAGAAGAAAACTAGTATGTGACACAAGTCGCTAGGTAGAAATGTTCAAAAAACACCACTTTTCAATCCAAAAACAACCCAACCACACTAATTCAAGCATTCCAAATCAAAACCTAAGCACGTATGATGATTCTAAACGCAAAAGTACAATCAAAATTCAAACTTTAACACTAGAAATGGTTCAAATGATGCAAATACCACTAAACTTTTTCAACCCAAAAAACTATATAAAACCTCTAGAAATCCAAGAACATGTAAAGAGAGATGATCAAACCATGGCTCTTATACCATTTGTAACATATTGGATTTCATAAACACATCAAACCATGACAAATATGGGGCATATGATTATATGGTTTTAGAGAGAAAGTGGAGTGTTCTAGAGATAAAACAAATGAAAGGTTAGATTACTCAATGAACATCCAACCCTCTCCCTTGTGGGGAGAGGAATATTTATACATAGTATTACGCCCTCCTTCAGGCTGTGGATCAGGCATACAATGGGTAAAGACCCGTCCTTCCTCCACGGTGTTGCACTAGACTAAACTACGCTAATAACTAACTAACAAATAACGTAATAAACGATATGTCTATGAGCTAACTTAAGCTAGATTATATTTGGGGTGACCGATGCTTCACTATTGAATTTCCAATTCCTAACAGTATACCTGAAATAACGAAAAAAGCATCAAATATGGCTATGCAGAACAATCAATTTTTTTGCTAGGTGAAATTAGGGCTTGGGATATTTACGGGTTATGAGGGGATTGGGAATTTGGGGGGAAGTTATTAAGAGTTAGTAAAAATTGTAGAAGGCATCCTAAGGTAACACTTTTTTGTCAAAAAACTGCCCAACATTCACTAAATCAACAAAAAAACGAGAGAACCATGATTAAGAATGCTAATTACCCTCTAAGTGTGATTTTGTGTTACAATAGGAAAATCAGGGAAGTTTAGGACTACTTTAGAAAAAAAAAAGTTCGATGCCCACAAAAGGAAAATGTGGCAACTTCGATGCCTTTTCAGACAATTAGCAGTAATCTAAAGGTGGGGTTAAGATTCTTTGAGTGAGTGAAAGCCTTTTACCACTATTGCAACTACAAAACAGCCATTACTGTTTATACTATTTTTATCCTTGTATATTCAAAAATGAAAATTACGTGAGTACCCTATTTTGAGAGGGTGTGTCTTCACACACCCTCACTTTTCTTACCTTATCAATTCTACCCATCAATGTCGGGTAAATATATACTAGACATCGCGACACACTGCGTATGCGTGTGGGATTGAGTTATAAAACTAATGTCGGGTAAAGAAATACCCGTGGTACGCGACATGAATTATTTATTCATTTGAATGGAGCACTAGCTAATGTCAGGTAACTTTTAACCCTATATACAAGACATGTTAAGGAAAATAGAACATGGAGAGTGGAACTTCATGTTGTTAGAAAGAAAAGACAAAGAAGTCTATAAAAGAATAAATGTACATATAATTTTTATAGTATGCAGCGTAAGATATTAGATTTGAATGATACGTTAGATTTGAATGATTTTCTAAAGAATAAAATAATATTTTTGAAGTTTCTATTTTTTTTTAAAAAAAAAGACAAAATAGAAAGTTGCTTAAGGTAAAAAAAAAGTCACTGATTTGATCGCTCAAAGTAAAAAGAATAATTACGGTACATAGTACCTTACACAGGTGAAACAAATGATGGGGCACATACCTTTTTGGTGACACTTGTCACCTTATTAACAAAAACTAAAAGGTCGCAGGTCGCTTGATCTAGAAAAAGAAAAGCTTTATTTTTTGTTTAGAAAAGAAAATCAAGTTGAGCAACCGAGCAGTTATTGAAATTAGCCCATTTGAAAAACACCTCCTTAGAAAATCATTCAAATCTAACATATAATTCAAATCTAACATCTTACATTGCATACTATAAAAATTATATGTACATTTATTCTTTTTAGACTTCTTTGTCTTTTCTTTCTAACAACATGAAGCTCCACTCTCCAAGTTCTATTTTCCTTAACATGTCGTGTATCTAGGGTAAAAATTTACCCGACATTAGCTAGTGCTCCATTTCAAATCAATAAAAAATTCATGTCGCGTACCACGTTTATTTATTTTACCCGACATTAGTTTTATGACTCAATCCCACACGACACGTGTGTGTGTGTATGTCTAGTATATATATACCGACATTGATGGGTAAAATTAATAAGGTAAAAAAGTGAGGGCATATAGAGACACATCCTCTCAAAATAGGGTATTCACGTAATTTTCACTATTCAAAAACCCGTGCCTCCAATTTGAAATTGTAACAAGTGTTGCACATGCAACTTTATAATGAATTTTGAATTAGAGCCCATCAAGAATGTTAGGAATGTTGATTTTATGGATATAAATTAGTAGACGTGAGTTAGGATCGAGCTCGAGACCACGAGATTGCACACTTTGCATATGAGAATTAAAGTTAATAATTAAATATAAAATGTTATATTTATTTATTATTTACATGAAAAAATGTAATGAACGTTAAGTTAATTAAACGTAATGGACTAACGATCGTTAAATGTTAAATGGAAGGATTAGATGTGAAATTAGAGATCGAGAAGGTTCCGGAAACCCTTGGGGATGCATGGACCAATCAGCCAAGGGGTTTCCAAACCCAATCCAAGTCTAACTTGAACACCAAGTTTCCTTGGGTTATATATACAAGGCCTAGGGTCATTGTATTCCATCTCTTGTACTCCAAAACTAAAAACCTAAAAGTGTTTGTGTGTTTTTGGGTCCCAACCGATCGTACAACCCCTCTAGGGTGTCGATCCCTTTGTTTTTCTAAAACAAAAGTTTCCGTGTTCTTAAAACTAGCATTATGTTATAGTACATGTGTACAAGAACATGGTACTAAAACACTATTGTTAGTATTTTGGATTGAATTACAAAAACGTTAAGGGGTAATTCACATAATCCTTATAAACCCTAATTAGGGTTCATCCACTTGCTAGTTTAAGGAATTGATTTTTGTTGGGCTAGAATCAAAAAGTACTCATACCTTACGTTTATGTTAATTACTTATTCATTAATTTGTTCCATATTATATAATTTCAACTCATTTTGAAATCATGAATTCTCATATTTCTTTGATGTTTTATGTGTTTTATATATGTTATCATATTATATAATTTCAACAAAGAATCATTTTGAAATCATGAATTCTCAATGCACTATATATATATATATATAATCCTTTTCTCTTTCTCAAAAACTGGACGCCACTTACTATTTCAAAATTATTTTTTAGTTTACTGTAATACTGTTTTTGGTTTTTAGTCAAGAGTGAGTAATAGTTATATGTCTTAATTTTCAAACCTAAAATCCAAGATAATATATGTTGCAATATTTGATATGTTTGCAAGTAGTATAACTTTGTTTTGGATATATGCTTTGAAAGAATGAATGCAATCATATTTCGTGGAGCAGTACTTTCATATTTATAACTTGAATCTTTACCTGCAGTCATGCACTACAACAAAAACCGATCGAAAACATAGTACATTATTCCATTGCAACACGCAGAAAAGTTGTTACAAACCGTGAGCCATATGTAACGATCTAATATATGTGTAAATTGAACAAACATAAGAATATTGATTGCATTCCATGATATAGTAAGATCAAGATTTCTTGCTCTGTATTCATCACTTTCTCGATGCAAGACATACATGATATTGATACACCCCTTTATTTTGAACTTACCTACCATCTAAATTGAAATACTGTTAGGAACCCCCATACTAGTCACTCCAGCTTCCGAATAAGGCTTTAAAAGGTTGTAGGGTACCACCCCGACTCCATTCCTGTTCTTCCTAGTCTCATCAGCATTCCTGGAATCAATAATCCCTTCCAGTTCCTTCAACTTTCCAGAAAATATTTCATAAGCTGCTTTTATTTGTGGAACAGCCTCAAATGCTGGCTCCATCTTCTCCCCGATATACTCTTCATCTGGAGAATGATTCGATAACACATCCAAAACTGCCATAGTTTGTGAGGCTTGGATTTGCGAAGGAAATGTAGATAAAAGTTCATCTTCGGGCCTGCGTTTAAAAGCCTCCCATTCATCATCAGTAGGGTCTTCACATGGCATTTTGACGCGGGCTATTGTGGCCCTGTTAGGAATGTACCCTCGTAGTCATACTGTCCAAAGTTGACAGCTGCATGGTGACGGATGCTACCCATATTATTGTTGTGAGTATACCGATCAGGTCTTGTGGTGTTTTGAGAACGGGCCACCATGGTTCGTCTTTCTTGTCTGCGTGGCCCTGTGTCCTGATCTCGGTCCACCATGCTTGAATCTCTTCATCAGATTCTACAAGATTTTCTTCTGGGTAGTAATGGTTTACGTAGTTTGTAACCCAATCTTTGATGATATCCCATAGGACTAAACCGTCATTTGCATACGGATAATCTTCCACAGATAGCTTTAAACCATGTGGTGAATCTGGATCTTCCACAGCCATGCCCCTTCAATCAGACGTGGCAAAATGGGACGGTTAGTTTGGTCAGGTAATTAGTCAAAATAAAAACTTTTTACAAATTGAAAAAGGTTAGGCAGGGTCGGTCAGGAACACATTTAGTAAGCCCCAGAAAATATATGAATAGTGTGTCGGACACGATAGCAAATACAGAGTACTATAATCATTTTAGAGAAAAATGTATATGGATGTTTATGCTTGAAAATGCAATTTTCTTTAGCGACTTTGACCATTTTGGCTTCTTGAAAATGAATATAACCAAAATCGACTCATTTATTAGTAAATGGGTCGAAATTAGCACAACTAATTTTAAACAAGAGCATGGATAGTTGAGTAGTGCTAGATTAAAAAAAAAACTTTCACAAAACATATCAAAATGAGTTGGTATTGTTTGATTGGTTTAATTAAAGAAGAGAGAGAACCTATAGCCAAATACACCAATCAAACAATGCCAACTGTTTTGTGGAAGTTTTTTTTTTGGGTCTAGCACTACTTTGGATCATTTACCTTGCAATAAGGTCAGCTGGCAAAGCTTCACGGTCAAAGCGCCAGAGTTGACCATATGCTATAGAACTCAACTCAACGCTATACTTTCCAGGTGAAAAACACGATTCAATAATTCCACCACAGTTTATGAGGGATTCTCGAGCCAAAGCATTGATCTCCATAGTGTATCGGAAATGAGGGTGCAAGAGATTATGTATAGGGTGCATTTTACTAAGCTGGCGATTCGTTGCAATTATATATGGCTCAGTGCAACAATGTGTCCTCAACCTGAAAATCAACCATCAAATTGTAATGATTATTAAAAAATATAAGTATTGTTTAATGAAGCATATGCTACTTACCAGTGACTAACGAGTTGATGATAACCACTATCATGAGCAAGTGCATGCATCTTAGCGAGCTTCCAGAGCCAAGCCTCGGTTGCATCCCAACATGGAGTGAACACTCGCTTCCATTGAGGTTTGCCATTATTGGGAGGTCGAACCAACTCAATAGCTAATGGCCTCAGTGTTCCAGTTGGAGTAAGGTACATGAGTGTTCTTGATCCGTATAAAGTTGTTCTCAAATTTGTGAGTTCTCTAACTTTGTTAACATATGGTAGGAAGATATCATGATAATCTAGCATGAAAAGCTTCTTGTTCTCTAATGCCTATATATGATATACCACTCCATGTTAATATATGTATATATATATTCTTTATGTTTCTAAATGACATGATCGAATAAGTACAATTTTAAGAATATTATTGGGGGTTTTGTGATTGCTTATATGAAAATGCTTATGCCTTTTGAAATAATCAGATAAAACACTCAAGAGTAAGCAACGCCTCTTAGCCTCTTTATTCGAAACTGCTCATTTTACTTTCAGATAATCATATCAGCAGTTGGGATAAGCAAATTGAAACACCTTGATAACTATATATATGTAGGGTCAAAAATAAATAAGCACTTCTAATAAGTAGTCGCAAACACCCTTTTCTTATACCTCCTCAAGCGTACAATAGCCTTTGATTTGTCTCTCAATGATCTCTTTGGTTATTGCCGATTCAGGCGGACCATACACCTCATGGTCGAGTTTACTTGTTATTGGCCATTCCTGCACATATTTGTGGTTTTATCATCTACTTTTCTAAAGTATATATTTGAAATTTTTGGTGAAAAGCATACCGTCACCAAGGTAATACTCAAAGGGTTAAGACCAGCAAGGGTTTGTCGACAAAATTCTTCATCCCTAACCCATCCAAATTTATCTCCTGAAAATCAATAAAGATAAAAAATTTACAGTGATAAAACATATGTGCGTATGTGTGTTGATCTGTGTATGCAAGGGAGAGATTTGGTTACTTTCAATCATTTCCGGAGTCTCAAAACGCAAGATATTATTTTGGGCATCTTCTAAAGACTTCAAAAGTCTAGGAAGAACATTTCCGAGGAATCCTTTACCGTCCAGCGGTGGCAAATTAACTCCCTCATTGAACAAAGATTCGATGGCTGTGAAGTATGGGAACCCAAGATCTTTGTCAATCATAGTTGTCTCTAACGAAGGCAGGACTGCATGAAGAACTGAGTATACAGTCTTGAACGAAAATGTTAGATCCTTTACTTCTGAAAAGGCTTCATCCCTTGGCACGTAAACGTCACTGCTTCTAGATTCTGATAATGGATCTGCATTTGCAATTCTTTTTAGTATTCTGATTAAACAACCGTCCTTTGAAAAGGACTAATTTTGATAATCGTTTATCTAGGAGTCATTTTACATGTAATATTTTAACCACCATCAACTTAGCCTACTGGCAAAGCATTCAATTAGATATGCGATTTGCTACACCAGACCGATCACCTTCATTGCAACAATAAGAATGCACCATAAAGAATACAAATGAATACCTGTTTTAGTGCGAGCACGTCCAGTTTTGCAACGCCTAGGATAAGGGTAGTCCTTGGTGCCAAGTACCGGGCGTGCCAATTCTGGATCCTTGTCAGGATCGCCTAGATCATTATACACATCGTAATCATAGATTCTATCTATCTTTTCACGCGGTTTAACAGCTACACCATCCCTCGAAGAATAGATAGTTCCTTTTCTCGGAGAGTTTGAGTCCACTCGGTGTATCGGATGGTAGGCATGCTACCTGCGCCACGTACACCAGAAAATGAAGTCACACGATCGACCACTTAATATCAATCCCGCCAAAATTATCTTAGAATAGTTTTTGAATTCCATGTAATAAGCAGCTACTCATTAAAATAAATTTATTTACTAATCAACAAACCATTTCATTTAGCACGTATGAATTTGTATTAGGTAATAGACCTGTTCAGAACCAAATCAGTTGATGTAATCTATCACTTTTTTTTATTTATTTAGGTCCGGATATATCAACATTAACGGACCAAGTTGAGTTAATAAGACCATAAACTTATCACAATGACTGATAATGATGGTCCAAACTAATTATATTATTATATCATACTTTAACATTTTGTAACTATTCCTCACCCCACCATTTATAGTTTCTTACCTCAATCTAGATCAATGATTAAGAATAGCATACACATGTTTGGCTTTTAATAGATAAACTATAAGATGAATGTACTAATTGACCGCGTGGTACTCCCTCCGTCTCAAATTTTAGGAGCAATTGCATATATAACCACTAAAACTTGCATATTTGCATATATACCCAACAAATGCTTAAAATATATTGTATATCGTGCAATAAAAACTTGTATTATGGAGAAATATGCAAGTTTTTAAGTTTTAATGAGTATATATGCAATTCCCCCAAATTTTATGTATATTTTGACTTTTTGAATCAAACTTGACTCTAAATATTTTTATTTGTATTATATAATATTGATGAAAATTATATCGATGAAAATACAATTAAAACACGATCTATTATATATATTTTCATCCCAATTTTATGTCGTTTTGATATTATATATCTTTTGTGTTATATAATACTGACGTAAAATATAAAATGATTTAAGGTTTAAATGTTAGATTAACTTTCATTAAGATTATAAAAGTCGAATATGGACGTAAAATTTGAGATTCAAATGTAGTATTTAACTAGTGTGCATGTGAACATATATTATCAAATCTCACTCTATAGTTGATGTAATCTATCCAAAAAGAAAAAGAAAGTGATAAATTAAAGATGCTTTACCATTTTAGTGTATGAGAATACGGTAAATTTTCTACAATTTTCGCCTTTTTTTTTGCAAGTCCATTGACAAAAAAAAATAGAGAAAATTGATTAATATATTAAGGCCTTAGATTTATCTATTTGTAATGATTCATGGTAAGTATAATTAGTTGCTAACCTTGTCAAGGAAGAAGACACGTTTGTCGGGGTTATCAAACTTGGAATGAACCCAAGAATTGCATGTTGCGCTGATCGTGCCTATAGGGAGTCCTTTAAATACAACCGATTCCACAAACATCTCTTTGTGGTGTTCGTTTTCTATCAGAACTGCCCCAATTGAACCAAAATCCTCTGGTACTTCAAATTCGGCTAAATATGTTAAATCGTCTGCCTTTTGACCAGTTCGGTGTGCATAATCCTTAATTGTGTCCTTGATTAAACCCGTTTCTTCAAGAATCAAAGTTCAAGGATGAAATTTGTTTTAAGGTTTTGAACATTATGAGTTTAAATCCCAAATATTCGTTTTTCTGTTTTTTGGCATTACATTTTTTAAATATCTTCCAATAATATTAGTAATTTATTATCAAAAATCGTATTCGAGTTTGACATGAGGGATCCAACATTTCTAGAACCCTAATAACAGAATTGCCTTATATTACAAAAACGTAATGATGTTTAGATGTTAACCAAAAAGAAGGGTCGAAATTTTAAAGCATTATACTCAGGAAAGTATATCATATACTCTCGCACACGGACTATGATGTTCTCATATTTTACTTGACATAACGGATATATGCGAGATTTCCAGTTCTCACAGATGTATGAGATTCGTGACGAGATTATGCGAGATTTTCCTTTCATTTATCTCGTGTGTGCGAGAAGTGGACCAAAATCGACCAAACAAAATCTCGCAAATGTGCCGAATTTTTAAATACTCGCTAAATCGACTGAAAAATCGCACATTTGCGAAAAAAGATACTAGGTATTTTAGCAATATCAGAAATATTTGCCATTTGGGGAAAGGGTGGGGTGTGGATTGTAGAAAGTGAACATAATTGTCATTTCCTCTTTTTCAACTAAACCTGATCATCTCAGTGCTACCCTAATTAGGTTTAGATCATTTTTACCAATCTCTATATTATCACCTATCGACTGACATGAAACCAACAAAAAAAATTTTCTTATAATTTGAAATATTCACAAACAATAATGCAATACCATGATAGATCAAGATTTTAAGTTTTTATAACAGGGTGGTCTTTTCAAAAAAAAAGATTTTAGATTTTAAGGTTTTTAAATTTACCGGAAAACCTTTTACTGAAAAAACAAGTGGTCTTTTTCGCAATGTGTTGGCATGCACTTAAATATAAAAGAAACGGACAATTAACCAAAATATTTGGAAAAAAAACAGAAAAAGACAAGTCTACATGACGTCTGTTGAAAGTTTAAGAACTTAATTTTTTAGTAGGTATATGAAAATGACCCATGTAAGCTCCACCACGAAAAGGATTGATGGTTTTATTTTTTATTTTTTTATCTAAGATGTATTGCAAAGTGATTTAATTAATCATATATATGAATGATCCACTAAACAAGATATTGAATGACATTAAGAAGACAGCATACTATACCAACTTATTTTTTTATAGCACTATTCATTTTGTATTATTGACCTAACTTGCGAGCAAAACCAGATGTAATTTTCACCCTTATAAACTTAAGTTTAATATAAGGATCTAAATTGTTTTGCTTAAACCTCTCACTTTATATGGCTATATGTATCACATTAAAGCAAATATTTATTTGCTTTTGGAGAAATAAATATTTACACATTCGTAACCTCTTTACTAATGATTAACTCATATACGTATTAACACAAGCCAATATCGTTTTGGTAACTAAAGAGTTTATATTTGACCATTAAAGTAATATCGCCTGCAACTGATTCAGCTTTCGCTAGTGTCTCACTCTTTACAATAATATATAAGAGGAAATATTAGTACTACTTCCGTCCCAAAATTTAAGTCTATTTGGACTTTTTGAATTCAAATTTGACATTAAATATGTTTGTTTGTATTTTATAATACTTGGTGCAAAATATATGAATGAATTGTGTTTTAAATATAATTTTCATTTGTAAAATTTTCATCAAGTATAAATACAAACAAAAATATTTAAGGTCAAAGTTTGATTAAAAAAATCAAAACATACTTATATTTTGAGACAAAGGGAGTAGTATGTATTTCAAACAAGTTTAAAGTACTTAAATAATTACTACAAAATTACTATGTTTTGATACTAACTTTATTTTTACGTGGATATGATCGACATATTCCTCCTTCCCTAAATGTTTAAATTTTGCTTTGCTCCAGAAACTTAATTGTGCTAAATATAATTTTCTGGAACGTAATTGTGTTTGATGTAAATATATATGCCTAATAATATTATGCAGTATTTAGTATATATGCAAGATTCTCTAGGTTACGGTCATAATAACACCATCCACCACGTATCAAATTTGATCCGCGGCGGTATGCACTTACTAGGGTCAGTCTCGGCTGCAACAAGCTCCAAAAGAAGCGACTTTCCAAGCATATCGGTGATATCATCAAGTGGTCTCGTAAAACTAAGGTTCGATAATACCCCACCTACAGTCATTTGGACCGTAATCACAGCTTTAACAGTAGTAGTTTTTACCACACCATCCGCGCTAAATTCACCCGCCACAGCTTTAATTTGGCCAACTGAGTTTACGCTATTTCGCTTAGAACAAAAAAGCCTGTGACGTTTAACAGGAAATGCTAGAGTGTTATGAGATAGAAATGAAGTAGGGTTTCCACTAGCATGACTACCACTACCATCTCCGGCGATAAAAGCCTTCTTGGCACGTGTGATTATTGGTGAACTGAGTGTTTGGTGGTGGTGGTGGTGGTGGTGGTGGTGGTGATTGAGGTGTGGTTTCAACATGTTTTGTGAGGTAAGTGATTTACATGAAGTACCATGCAATGTCTTACTTTATATAGAAATAATGATAAGAGCTAAGGATTGAAATTTACAATATTGTCCATGGGTACATCATTATAACTTGTGGATTTGTCTATTATTTTTATAACAAAATGATCCGCTAACCAGAACCCTTTGTTAAACACACTCAACTTAACCTGTTATTAAAGCGTGTTTGGTGCATAGTGTTTAACAGCATTTACGAGTGAGGGTTGAGATCCTTTGCAGTGAAAAAAAAAAAAAAAAATTAAGCCTGTCGTTGATTCTTAGTAATCCTCATGCACTCTCCTTTTTCTTATTAAATTTGGTTAGAGGGTATTTTTGTCGTTCTTAGTTTTCATATTAAAATTTCAAACGAAATAACTTTCAAGCACAAACTTTCTGAAAACCGATTTCACCATAATTTTTAAAATTCGATTCTCTTTAATTTGGTATAAATCTTGATAAATATTTCAAACTTTTTTTTACATATCAAATGGTTCTTGATTTTCTTGATTTTTTGGCATTTTCGCCCTATTTTTACGCTCATAAATGTCGAATCTTGAAAAACTTAAAACATGAAAGTTATAGATTTTGTTCACTCTTTACCCGAAATTTAAATCACTCAAATTCGATGTCATATGGGTAAGATATCGCGCGTTAAAGATGGTGTTTTACTCGCATTTGTTGCATCTGAGTGTTTGATGAAATGTCTAGCTTAGATTTTTAGTGTTAAAGTTGAGCTTAATGCACTAATTTTTGTCCCTAGCGCATCATTAATCATTTTCAATGTAAGATTCAAAAGTGGCGTTTTTAATAGTTAATGTTTTAACTATTAAAGCGATGAACAAAGTGATGAGCGATGAACCAAATCAATGTTAAAAAAAAGCATAAAAGCAAAGCGATGAACACAACTAAACGATGAACCAAACGAATAGCGATGAACCAAACCAAAAGCGAAACTATGATTGATGAACTAAACCAAGCGATGAACCAAACCAATAGCGATGAACCAAACCAAAAGCGAAACTATGATCGATGAACCAAACCAAGCGATGAACTAAACCAAAACTAATGAACCAAAACCAAAGCGATGAACCAAACCAAAAGCGATGAACCAAACCAAAAGCGAAACTATGATTCATGAACCAAAACCAAAGCGATGAACCAAACCAAAACTAAAACTATGATTCATGAACCAAACCAAAAGCGATGAACCAAACTAAAAGCGAAAGCGTGATTGATTAACCAAAATAAGCGATGAACAAAACAAAACAAACACCAACATGTTAAGTGAAACTATGATTGATGAACCAAAATAAAGCGATGAACTATGTTTGATTTGGTTCATCACTTTTAATTTAGTTCATCGGTTTGGTTTTGTTCATCGATTTAATTGATTCATCGATTCATCGATTGATGAACCAAGATTAGCGATGAACAAAGCGTGCATTTTATTTTATATTAACGACTAAAAAATCACTTTTGAATCTTACATTAATAAAATGATTAATGATGCGTCGTGGTACAAAATTTAGAGCATTTAACGCAATTTTAACACTAAAATCTAAGCTAGACATTTTATCAAACACGTTGTGTGCAACAAATATGACTAAAGCGCATTTTTAACGTGCGATATCTCACTTATTTCATATCGGTTTGAGTGATTCAAAACTTGTGTAAAGTGAACTAAAATCTACAACTTTCGTGTTTTAAATTTTGCGTAAATCAACCTTTAAATTAGATAAAAGTAGAATTCGAATATCTTAGAAAATTTCAAAGAAAATCATAACCCACTGAAATCTTAAAAAAAATTCGATTTATATATCAAGATTTATACCAAATTAAAGAGAATCGAATTTTAAAAATTATGGTGAAATCGGTTTTTAAGTAAAGTTTGTCGTTTGAAAGTTATTTGCGTTTGAAATTTGAGGTGAAATTAAAAAAATGGGTCAAATGACCAATATACCCCTAGACGAAATTAGTAAAATAAAAGGAGGAGGAAGTTGGTGGACGGTGTCGAGTTATTAGTGGCTTTTTGAAACTGCAAATTTTCCTCTTTTAATAGATCCGCTCTCTTGGGGTGAATGTTGTGATTTTTTATGCACGTTTTGGCAAGCATATGGAAGCTTTATCGTTTTATTAAAATGTTTATTCTTCAACGCTTCATGAGTAGCGTTTAGAAGCGTTGAACATTTAGGAGTTGTTTTAACCATTATAATTACTACAGTTACGTTAACAAACGTTTTTATAAAGATAAAAAATCTAATACTCACAGCTACTGTATTAGTCAGTGCTAATGTCACTGCTACTTTCGTCAAACACACTCACAATGTAAAAGATCTCAAGTTCTAATACTTAGTGCAAACAAAACGACCACGTCAACCTTTTCAGAAAAGAAAGATATGATATCATCTGAATGAAGTAGTGACATTAAGCTCATTGGGTTAGTTTGATGATTCTTTTCTTGAAAGCATATATGTATTATGTATCATGCACTTATGATCAATGAAATAAATTGAAGTTGACAATTCCTGTAAAAAAAATATTTTGATTGCTATCTCTGATTCAATTAAATGTAATACTTTCGTGCTAATCATAGTCTAGATGAGGCACTTTATTTTGCACACTTAAAAATCCTTGCATACTAAGGATAAATCTCCACATTCCATCTAGTTTGATCTAATGGTGATGATTAACCTAAGATTTAATATGTCTAAACCTAAGTCCATGTTTTTTTCTTCTCTTTTTATCTTTCTTATTTATTTTCTCATTATCTAGATTTTTTTAATCACTTTTCTTAATTTCACGTTTTTTTTTCCGTCAGTTTTCATACGTTTTTGTCCGTTTTTCTACTTTTATACGTCCACTTTTTTAAATGCGTTTTATCGGTTTTCTTACGTTTTCATACGTTTCGTCCGTTTTATTACGTTTTACGGTTTGTTACGTTTTCGTTTTCATACGTTTACATACGTTTCGTCCGTTTTCATTTTCATACGTTCCATCCTTTTTCTTACGTTTCGTCCGTCTTCATACGTTTTAAATCGCTTTCTTACGTTTTCGTCCGTTTTCATACGTGTTTGTCTATTTTCTTATTTTTTCGTTCGTTTTCGTCTGTTTTTGTCAGTTTTCTTAAATTTTGTCTGTTTTCTTACGTTTTCGTCTGTTTTCATACGTTTTCATCCGTTTTCATACGCTTTCGTCTGTTTTCTTACGTTTTTGTCCGTTTTCATACCTTTTCTTACGTTTTCGCTTGATTTCTTACATTTTAGTCCGTTTTCCTATGTTTTCGTTCGATTTCTTACGTTTTCGTCCGTTTTCTTACGTTTTCGTCCGTTTTCATACTTTTTCTTCTGTTTTCCTACGTTTTCGTCCGTTTAAAACGTTTTAAATCTTTTCTTACGTTTTGTCGGTTTCTTACGTTTTCATCGGGTTTCATAGGTTTATATCGCTTTCGTCCGTTTTCGTTTACTTCCATTTTCGGCGCTTTCGTGCATTTTCGAACGTTTTAAATCCGTTTTCATCGCTTTCGTCCATTTTCATCCGTTTTATCGTTTCGTTCGTTTTCAAACGTTTTTTCTTTTCATACGTTTTATCGTTTTGTCCGTTTTCATGCGTTTTTGCAATTTTATCGTTTCGTCTATTTTCATGTGTTTTCATGCTTAATATTAAACTTTATTATATTACATATCTAATATCAATTGTGATATTTTATTATATAAAGTTAATGTCTAATATCACTTGTGATATTTCATAAACAAACAAGTATTTTTTAACCTTTAATATCACCGAGATATTTCATTGCTCTGTATATTTTTATATATTATCACCTATGTGTTTTCTAATATTTTATAATTTTCGATTCAAGATAGTTTTGTGTCTTTCATCGCAATTGATAAGCGCAAACTTTTTAATGCAACCGATGTTATCTATCACTTGTGATATTATACTCTTGGTAGAAATAAAAGGGTTAAAGTCTCTTTAGGTGAATTCTTATTTTGTTCAAAAAAATGCTAATTTAATACAACACTTGTTTGATTTTGAGAATATGTCAAGTCTCTATTTTCATAGTTTGCTTCCTTTTTATTCATTTTGATATTTTTAAGTGACACTTATTTATCTCTTGTGATATAACACTGTAAGAAAGATAAAGAATATTACACTCTTCATCATATATGTGTTATCAGTTGTGATACTCAACTAAGAATGTGAAATATTAAATTCATACCAAATGTGATAAAAATTTAGTATTTTACCAAGTATATATGAAAGAAATGATAATAAACATCACTTATTATATTCTTGTGATTATTACATTCATTTTCTTATTTGTGTTTTGAAAATATTTAGGAAGATTTTTGTGTTTTATGATAATATGAAATATTAGAAAAGGTGTTTAGCGAAAACAAGAGATGTTATAAAACTTTTGTTAGACTTGTGGTGAATTTTTTATTTAATGGATACATTGTGCATGTTTCGATAGGTTTTATAGCGAATTTAAAAATATCTATGGTTGAATCGTGAAACTAAAGAAGTTATGGTTGAAGAAAGCACATCTTTATAAACAAACCGAGTAAGCTCAAACACCGTGATATTACACATGATATCATGGGTGATATCACTCACTTGTGATATCACGGGTGATATCACAAGTGATATAAACTATGATATCACACATGCTATCACCGGTAATATCACACATGATATCACGGTGATATCAGCGATGTTATCATACATGATATCACGTGTGATATCACAGTGTTTGAGCTTCCTCGGTTGTTTATAAAGATGTGCTATCTTCAATCATAGCTTATTTAGTTTCGTCGATTCAATATAGATATTTTCAAATCGCTATAAAACCCATCGAATATGCACAATGTATCTATTAAATAGAAAATCCACCACAAGTCTAACAAAAGTATCATAACATCTCTTGTTTTCATTGAAAACAACTTTTCTAATATTTCATAATATCATAAAACACAAAAATCTTCTAAATATTTTCAAAACACAACCATCACATTCTTAGTTGAGTATCATGGCGATAACACATACATGATGAAGAATGTAATACTTTTCATCTTCCTTACGATGTTATATCACAAGAGATAAATAAGTGTCACTTACAAATATCAAAATGAAAACGTCTGAAAATGGACAAAAGCGTATAAAATTAAATGAAAAGCGTGAAAGCGGACAAAACGTCGGAAATGGACAAAAGCGTATAAAGCGGACAAAGCGGATGAAAACGTGTGAACGGATGGCGATAAAATGGATGAAAACGTCGAAAACAGACGAAACGTCTGAAAATGGATGAAAGCGTAAAAACGAATGACAACGTATGAAAATGTCACGAACGGATGAAAACGTATAAAACGGACGAAATAAATGAAACGTAAAAATACAAGCGGCGTCTAAAATGGACGAAATACATGAAAAGCTAAAAAGCAGACAAAAAGTATGAAAAGGCGGCGTAAAGCGTAAAAAGCGAAAGCGTATAAAAGCGTAAAACACGTCTGGCGTATGAAAATGGACGAAAATGAAAGAAAGCGACGAAAACGTGTGAAACGAACAAAACGTGAAAATGAAAATGCGTATGAAAACAAACGAAACCTAAGAAAGCGAGGAAAACGGACGAAACGGGCAAAAAAACGTGAAAACAAATGAAAACTTATGAAAGCAGGGCGGCGTATAAAGCGGACGAAACGTCGAAACAAAGCGGTAAAATGTCTAAAATGGATGAAAACGTAAAAGCGGACAAAAGCGTCTAAAAGCGAGACATATAAAGCGTATATAAGCGTATGAAAATGTACAAAAGCGTGTGAAAGCGGACGGAAGCGTCGAAAGCGGATGTAAGCGTGCAAAAGCGGATGAAAGCAGACGAAACGTGCGAAATCGACGAAAAAGTAAAAAAGTGCGAAAACATATGAACACGGACGGCGTATAAAACGAGCGAAGCGTATGAATACGGATGAAAGCGTGTGAAAGCAAAAAAAACTTGAATAAAAAAGCGTGAAGAGGAAGTTGTCGTTGCTGGGCGTTGGACTCCGTGAGAGGAGGCATTACTTGCAAGGTGTTACATAGTTGTTTTGGAGGATCCGAAAGTTGGAAAGTTTCAACCCAGAGATACGTTTTGGTATCGGGTCAGAAATGAGTTCAATAGAAACAACTTTCAACGGCACAACAAGGATATGATGTCAAGCAAGTGGAAAACGTTGAACGACATATGCACAAAGTTAAACTCTTGTCACAAACGTGCGCAACGGGATCAGCGAAGCGGGAAAGTGGTGGATGTGATGAAGCGGGCAAAGCAATGGTTTAGTGAGGAAACCAAAGCGGCACCGCTTGGTCTCGATGACGCTTGGGAGGTTTTGAAGGCGGATCTTGAAGGAAAGATCCAAATGTCGTGGCTTGGATCAATGACGAAAAAACCGAATCATCAAAAATATAACTTGAAACCTCGTCGATAGATTGTATTCGTCATTTCCTTTAATTTGTTGTAATGTTTAATTTGCGGTGTGTTTTTTATTTCCTTGAAACTATTTTATTTTATTTTTTTTATTTCGTATTGTAATATGTTTTCAATTTTAATAATATGTTTAGTTTAATAAATGAAGTGTTTGTTTTAGTTTAAGGGTTGAAATTGAAAATATGAAATGTTATTGATGTTATTGGGATGTTATTGATATGGGTGTTTTTTTAGGATGTTAAAATGAAATGTTAAAGCTGATGTGACGCTGACGTGGACAATGTTATTTTATAACTCAAGTTACCATTGTGTTTGCTCTTATAGAAAAGCATGAAAAATACTAGTAACAGTTTATATCAATTATCATTTGGATAAAAGAAGAGTGGCGAATATTCCTTTTATTAATAACTTTAATAATAAATATAAACTAATTCTTTCTAAATAAATGAAATTTATTTGTCACATTTCGTATTTTTATGATTTTTCAACAATACACGAATTGAATAAACAAATAATGCAATCACGTAATTCACGTGTTAGTTACTGGCATTATCACATCTGATTATTACTTTAAGGGCAAAATCGTTTACACAGGACATCAATCTATTATATCAATTATCATTAGGATAAAGAAGAGTGACGAATATTCCTTTTATTATTAACTTTAATTATAAACAAATTCTCTCTCAATTAATCACATTTTGTTTTAAGCTACACTGGTATCATTTTTGATAGAAATGAATCGCGTAAAAGGTCTTAAACTTGGGTCCAATTCTAATTTAAGTCTTAATCTTTTTTTCTCAATTTAAGGTATCAAACTTTTTTTGTGTTGCAATGTTGGATAATTTAGAGGTTACCAAGTTAAAAAATCACACTCAGCAGGTAACCCATTTTTCAGTGACCTATTTTTGTCCCATGACGTGCTAAAAATCCAGTGACCTGATTTGCCTTTAAAAAACAACCAAATCTCAACACTATGAGTATTGCGTATTATCTAACCCTTTTGAAGATCCAAAGACATCAAGAAATATAACGTTAAATTTAAATTAATCAACAAAGAGCTTAATTACTGAGTAAGTGAGTAGCATACTAACATGTTTTTTATATGTGTAATTTGCGTTAGTTTGACGAATTGATATTAATATGCTCGAAATCGTGATAGTTGTTAGTTATAGTTAATGCTCATTATTAGATCGTAAATTGCTTGTTTCTGCATAAAATTCGAGATCTAGTTTATTAAGATGTTATGCGAATAATTCATGCTCGTAGTCGGAAATGATGAATAATTGTTAATTTGTGTGTGATATATAGAGAATGATTTTGTGTTTAACAAGATATATTCATATGTTGTTTTGCTAATACCGATTTCTGTATGTGTGGTTTTTGATTTAAGAGAGTAATATTGAATTTGCTAAATCCATTTAAACAACATCAGTGGTTATTCATGAACTTTCGATCTGTGTTAGATTGCATGGCTGTTTAGGTCGAAATAGATCATTTGCTTCGAATAAGATCTTTGAGAATGCCATTTTCAAGTTATTTTGATAGTGCTAAGGTGGTTGATGATGGTGGATGGATGTTGAAGAAAGGTAGTGTTTGGATTTAAGTTTAGCAACCGGTTACCTGGTTAACAGGTAAAAAGATCCTTAGATTGCACAACATAATAAGTTGATCTTAAATTGAGAAAAAAAAACTTGGTCTTTAAATTGAAATTGAGCGTATGTTTGAATGCGCTTTTTATGCGATTCTTGGCTTCGATAATAATACACGATTGAAAAAACAGATAATGCAATCACGTAATTCACGTGTTACTGGCATTATCACATCTTATTATTTTAAGGGCAAAATCATTTACGCAGAACATATCAATGATCAATCTATTATAAAATTGACAAATTCAGAGAACTAGCTAGAAGTTCATATCAGGTTCCAAATAAACAATATATATTCCAAATCACATGAAGTACGCACAAATGTTATAAACATCAAGACTACTCAAATATTTACAGAGATTACAATTTGTACGAATGATCGATCTAGATAATTAGTTACTGACACATTTAAGGGCTTCATAGTCTGTGTAACATCGATTGTGAACCCTGATAAATTAGTCAACAAAAAAGTTAAAACAATGGTTATCCAAGAAAAAAAAAGCATGTTACAAAATCCTCTTACTTAGTTTAAAAAAAAAAGCATAGTTGGTGTTCAAACGTTTTTTATATTGGTGGCTTGGAAGGTTTTGGTATTTTTAAATTACTTTATATATATGTATACGTAAACCCTCATGAAACTCGATTGATTTTTTTTTGAACGGCGAAATTTTATTAACTAGCAAGGAGCTAGATCAAAGACACATTACAAAGAGATTAAATGGGGTTCTTAGTAAAGCCTCCCAAGACAAATCCATTTACATCCATTTTACACCAAAGAAAAGACAACGACATAATATCATCGATAGAAGGAAGAACTTATCATCAAAATGAGGCGATTCAAACACCCATATGGACCACCAAGCCACATAAAAAACACCTTCCAAGAGCTTCTTATTGTTAGAAGGAAGCTTAATAGAGGAGAACCTATTGATACTATTAAATTCAAATCATTAAACACTTAAGACGTGCTGCAAAGTTTATTAAACCCTAGTTTCTCAACTAGGGTTTTACCCGTCTGGTTTTGAAGTATTAGGCGTATCTTCTTCTTGGTTTTCTGGTCTTGTTGGTGGCTTCGATTGTGGGTTGACTATGCAGGGTTCTACGAGAGAGAGGTCGTAAGGTGGGACGATGGAGCATGGCACGGTTTGGGCTGTTGGTGTTCGGTCTGATTTTGAGTGAAAGTCTCTACGATTTTGATGTTATTACGCTTTGCTAAAGAGGTGGTTCAATTTAGGTCTAAAGGCGGAGATGTCTTGGGCAATAGCCTAGTCATGATACTAGTCATGACACTTTGAAGGTCATGATACTTTATTGAAAATTCGGGCTATTGAAAAACAATTCGTTGAGGAAAACTTGTTCTTGTGGGTGATGATGGGCAACCATTAAAACCGGTATGACGATGGATGCTACTCTTGGGACTAATCCTTTTGAGCATCTTAAGGTGCCTTGATCGCGAGAAGGAGTTAGAGGAGATGCTACGCTATTGGTTATTATTCTAAACCTCCTCGAGATACGAGTGTTCCTATGGCTTCTAATGTTAATGCTACTAGTAGTCTAATAATGTTAATGATAAGGTTGATCTGAATGCACATGGGTACATTTGTAATGAGAAGGTTGGTGTTTGAAACAACCTACACATCGATATCTTGGTGTTACTTCTCTTGAACCTAAGAAACACACGTAAAACTTTCGTAGGTTGGAGTGTAATAAGAAAGCTAATGGTGTGGATCTTTCCGTCCCGATGAAAGTGGTTGAAGAGGTGAACACTAGGTTTGAGAATACTTTGTATGGGTATTTCCTTGGTCGGCGACTTGCTTTTCTTGTTGTTGATTACTTTGTTCGCAATCGTGGGCTAAGTTTGGTATACAAAGGTAATGATGAATGCAAAGGGTTCTTCTTTTTAAGTTCAATTCGAAGAAAGGTGTTGATGATGTTCTTGAAAGCGGTCCTTGGTTGATTAGAAATGTACCTATTATTCTTAAACCATGGACATTGAACACCAACTTACTTAAAGAGGATTTGACCAACATCCGGTTAGATTCTTTCACTAGCCAAATGTGCGAGGACTCGTGGGGCCGTAGTAGTTTTGCTAGATGCATGATTGAAGTGAAGTCGGATGAGGTGCTTGGGACGGACTTCTTGTTGAGATACCGTTACTTGATGGGTCGGGTTTGACTATTGAGAAGATACGGGTTGAATATGAGTGGAAACCACCTCATTGTGATAAATTTAAGATTTTTGGTCATACTCTTATTGAATGTCCTAAAGTTGTTGAACCTACTGCTCAACCTACTAAGCGTGTTAATGATGGTTTCAAGACGGTAAATAACAAGAAGAAGGGAAAGCAAGGTGGGTCTACTATTCCGGGTCTCTACGAAGAATCCTTCTGATGTGGCTAGTTCGAGTGGAACAAATATCTCTACATCTAACCAGTTTGTTGCTCTTAATACGGATGCGTTTGGTATTCCTTCAAATGACACCAACAAGGATGTGGATTCTGGTCGAGAACCCCTTGTGAGTGATTTGAAAGAGATGGAGTCGGGTGTGGCTCTAATAACATCAAATAGTCCAGAATATTAAGTGTCAATTTCCCCCGTTAATGCTCGTTATTTATATCATTTATATGGATTTACGCTTGTTTTCCATTGTTTTACTCGTTCAGGTAAATTGCGAGCATTGGAGCTAAAGAGGCGGAAATGGAAACATTACTTAGGTTTATCACGGTATGCTTATTTTGAAGAGGTTCTGGCGTAACTCGTCTCTCGTTATCTTAGTAACTATTGCGTGACCACAGTCCAACTCATCAAGAGGTTCTGACGTAACTCCTTCCAAAGATTACGGCGTAACTTCATTAGGTCAAAGAGGTTCCGCGATACTTACGCAGTAACTCGCATCACTTATGGCGTAACGGGTTTATTGAAGAATACGGCGTAACCACTTATAAGGTTCTGCCGTAACTAGCGATCTAGTGCTTTTACGATGGGATAGAAGGTTACTGGCGTAACTCATCTATTAGTTACGCCGTAACCCGGACACAACCTATAAATACCCCACGAATTCCGGCATTTCTAATCATCCCATTCCACACAATACTACGAGCGTGGGAAAATACTCAAGGAAGGTCTAGGGAAGCATCGGAGCTGTTTCGAGGAGAAGTCACACCATTACGATAAGCTTTAGCGTTTATTATTTCTTTTACTTCGATTCATGTATTTCATACCTTTGAATATTGAATTGATGTGCATGATTAATATGAGCGGCTAAGCACCCTTTGGTGCTAGCCTAGTTATAATTCCTTAATTGTTACATTTGCGTTTACCTTTACTTCCAGTACAATTATTTCTAAGTGTATGCATGCATAGTTCTTTGGTAGTCACCCAGGTTGGGTAGTTTTGAATGGCGGTGAGGCCAATTGCCTAGGAGATATGACCAAGTGACCCTAGGTGGCGGATGAGACGGAAGGGTAAGATATGACCAACCCACGACCCTTTCTACTTGTGCGATTTGACCAGCGATCACTATCGTTTCGATGAACTTAAATATTGAGGGTGTAGTGTCTAAGTTCCTAACGGTAGGGCACTCACTATTTAGAATCTAGCATGTAGCGGTACTTAATGACTCGGCTTAGGGGACCGGGAACAACATGACTTATGACGGTCGCTTTGATTTCTCTGTGGTGGCATCTTTCTTGATAGGTTAGGCGAATTGACCAAATCTTGTCCCCTCGAATTTGACCCACCAAGTAATTGGAAGTAGGTGAGCGTAGACATAACTAGTTAGGAGGATTAACTAGGTTAGCACCACTATTCTCTATTGATTTCCTTTCTACCATTTAATTGCTTTTATATTACGCATTCGTAGTCTAATTAATTAAAACCCTATCAAACCATTTATATTCTATGACAATTAGACTTAGTAATTATCAAACACACATAGCTCTTGGGACGACCTCGGCTTTACCATTTACTACACTACACACGACCGGTTGCTTGCCCGTTAGTGCATTAGGGTAGACCATAGGTATAGCGAGACACTATAAATATTAAGACACAGTCGATAAAACACGCATCAAGTTTTTGGCGCTTCTTGGTGAGACTATATTAGGATTAGTATTAAGTCTTTCATTTCATATTTAAACTTTTCTCACGATCATATTTCAAGTTTTCAAGTACCATGGAAGTGGTTAACATCGATGACCTCACTCTTGAGGAATACTTGGCGTTGACTATAGGCGATCAGTAGGGTCTCGTAAGACCGGCAATCGGAGCGGATATTCGTTTCAAGATTAAAGACCAATTTATGAGGGAGCTTCGCTAACCCTTTTCGGGAAGCGAGGGCGAAGGCGCATATGAGCACGTTGAAAATGTCATATACATCGCTAGCCTTTTCAACATTCGGGTGTGTCTCATGATCTTTGTTATGCTCGGGGTCTTCCCTATGACTCTAGCTGGGCGACGGAAGATGGATCAAAAGATTGCCCAGGGCGGTTAATACTTAGGCGCTACTTAAGAAACACTTTATCGAAAGATATTGCCCACCATCAATTTCTAATCAACTCTTGAGATCCACAATTTCAAACAAGAAGGCAGCGAAACTACGTATCAAGCTTGGGAGAGATACAGCGATTTTCTTTATAAGTGTCCTACCAATGATCTTAATAACCGCAGAAGGTCAATATTTTCTACAAAGGAATAAATGTAACTACGAGGCGAGATCTTTGGATTATCAAGGACCTATCCGAATATGACCCTACTACTGCAATAGAAGCCATTCGAAAATGGCGGACCATTCTCAAAAATGGCACGACGAAGGAGTAAAAGAAACCTAGGCGGAAGTTTCGGCGGAATTGCGGTTGCTAGTAAACTTGAAAATCTTGGAAGAGATATGCTAAAAATCAAAAGCTGTTCATGCCATCCAAGTCGGTTGCAAAAAGCGTGGTAGGGACATTTGACTAAAAGCGTCCTAAAACAACAAGAAAGATACGATCGAGGAAGCTAAATCGGGGAGAATAGGCCCTTCTATGGGGATAATCGTAATGGTTTTCGTGGAGGACCCCACCGTATTATGGCGTAATGAGAGAAGATTTAACCTGGAAGGGATTATCAACAAGTACCTTGTAAACACTACGAAGAGGCAAATGGAGCAAGAAGAATGGCTTAAGAATTTCCAAGATAACACATACAAAACCTCACGAAAAATCATCACTTAAGAACTTGGAAACTCTAATTGGAAAGCTTGGCGGCGAGGTTCAAAGAAGGAGCGAAGAACAAAAGAGCAACTCTACTATATGTGGTGTGTTCTCGACAACAACAAGTGCTCTAATAAGTCGGATACCGATGGCGAAAGTGAGTTACGCGTAATCACACTCTGAAATTACAGGCGTAACCTAGATTCTAACAAAGACACAAACAACAACCACAAAGAAGGAATCATTGGTGTAAAAGTATTGCAATTGTTGACGAGGAATACTACTGATTTGTGGGCCTCATGTGATCCTTGAAAAACTGCGATGGTGGTGTTGATAAGAAAAGAATAGAGGATAGCGGATCTGGATGGACTACTACGAATGAGCGAAGAAAGGGTAGCCAAGTTCTTAATTAATGAAGTGGAAGGGCCACCCATCAAGCATTCTGCAAACCCTTGCTCATCATTGAAGATGAGATCACTAGCAGCAGCCTCGTGCAATCCTTTTCATGACTATTGCAGCGGAGGAGGGAATGTGAAGAACGAAGTGCGGATATGCCCAAGCAGTGCAGGAGACCGACGTTGATTTTGAAAATCTATCATTCGATGATTGGTATTCCATTAGGTTCGGGGCGCGATAATTAATTCAACTCGTTCGAGAATCGAAACTAAAATATGAAAACACTTTCTTGAGGAAAAACCATTAAACCCCTCGATGATATTCCTTACGAAGATGACTATGACAAAGGAGTTAGGAATCCTTTGGTGCGAACAAATTAAAACCATCAGCGGAGCAGTTTGGGCCTCCTGCAACCCTTTTGAATATGAATGTGATGGAGGAAGCGGGATCGAGAGAGGCTGGGGAAGGCAATTCCTTTGGAATTCGACTAATGATTCTGAAAAAACGAGCGCCTTGGCGGATGATCTCGGATTGACGGGTGGATCAAAATCAAATATGGAACAATTGACACGTTTACAAAAAGAAAATGCGGGAAGGTTGCATGAGTATAAATCAACCAAACAACGAAGTTCACGATAAAGAACCGATTGATGACACCAAGACTACGTAAACAATGAAAATGCGGACATATTCTCAACCAACTTGAAGATTCCGATTCGATAATGATTTCGATTATCTCGAGTTGCAAAGCGAAGCGGTTTCATCGACCCGGATGATGAGATACACGAGAAGCGAAGATGCAAGCTTCTTGGCATCCCATTTAAAAGGCCACCTCTATTATAGGCTGAAAATTTGAGTTCTGCGATACCATTTGGGGCACGGAGAAAATTTTTGCAAGATCTGAAAATTGAAACCAAAGAATACTGCGCCTTTGCAACAAATGTCGGATGGGTTAGGCGCAACTTAATGAAAGGCGTGGATGAAGTGGGACAAGATCAAAGACCCCATAGGAGCCCGGCGGCTTTGAGTCTAACAAGACTCGTAAATAAAGAAAAGTGCTCTTCGGGAGACAACCCGAATTATCCCTTTCTTTTGTTTTATTTCCTTTACATTGGGTTTGTGTTTTCTAACCATTTTGCGGGAGACAATGAAGTAATTACTGCTGCGATTCTTGATCTAAACATAGTTCTGGCGTAACTCATCTTGGTGATTACGCCGTAACCAACATTTTAGCGACAATTCTTGACGCATTACCAACTACGGCGAATACCATCTCGATGGTTCGCCGTAACTATTCGCTTCTCGGCTCGTACCGGGTTTTGCAAATTCGGCGTAACTCTCTTATTAGAGTTCTGACGTAACTATCTCTGCTTAATTCTTTCATTTTAAAACACGGTAACCTTGTATTAGTTTTAAATGAACTTTGTGGGTGTGTTCCTGTAAACCCTCACGAGACTTCACTCGTCCACTTGGGACACCAAGTGGTTAAAAGCTGTTGCATTAGCTAAATGCAACCGTGTTTCCTCTGAAAGTGAGTTAGGTTTGTTTTCATTTTATTTTTTTCTTTTAGAATTATGCTTGTCGGTATTGTGATTTCAAGGATTGAAGTTTGCTCATGGCTTTAACAAAGTACGATCCTTTCTCGTGGGCCTTCTTATTTTGGAGCAAATTTCGGGGAAGTTCTCGCTCTAATTCTACCTTTCTCTTCACCTTTATTTTAATGCCTAGTACAAAGGGACTTTATACAATTCAAGTGGGGGATGAGGTAGAATTATCTCTTGAACTTTATTTAGCCCTCATTTTCTAGTTTATTTTGAAAAATTATGCCATTTTTATATTTGGACATGTTTTCCGAACCTAACTAGATTATACCTTAGCCGAGCACATACAACCCTTGATATTACATGGTGAGATTAGCCTTATCCGTTTCCTATATTTTACCCCAAATCCACCAAATTATGAGTGTCTTGGGTAGCTTGTAAACTTTAGAACTTGGCCTTTGCATCATTTCGAGACCATATCGAGGTATGTTGAGTTAGCTCGATGTATTTGGACTTTCGGTTTTAGAAAGCGATATTATAGGATTATCACCCAAACGACCTACCATTGTGAGTCTATCGATTAGTCACCCCGACTTTCGACCCCCTTGTGAAACCCTTTTATTGCACTCACGCCTTTAGTGCAAGATACCCCTAGATACACCCTACGAGCCATTCCTTTCATTTTGTCACCCAATATATTGTTTCATTACACCACAGCCTACCACCTAGTCTTTATTTGTAATTGAGAAGTCATCATTTGCACGAGTTCAAGGTTCGAGTGGAAAGGTTTGGAAATCACGCTTTCGCCGACAACAATTATGAAGATCATTGAAGACTCCCAATTCCTTTGTTCATCTCAAGTGGGGGATGTTATGTTATTAGTTATGATCTAAAAAAAAAAAAAAAAAAAAAAAAAAAGGTTGATTCGGTTATGATTTTGTAAAGTGCAATGTTATAAGCACTATAGTATGAGCTTTATTGTTTAGTATCTAGGAGGCCACCTCGGTCACATTTGAAGATTGGAGTTGGAGTAATACCAATGAAGAAGAAAAGGTAATGTGCCCATCACGGCGTCCTCTAATGACACATCTACCTTGCATTTCATGATCCGGTCTCTAGACTTCTAAGCTTGAATTTTGGGCGGACGATAAGTGGTGATGACTTAGTTATAGATATAGACTACACCTTGTTTTCATTTTACACCAATTATACATCCCATGTCTTATCCTACCCTTTAGTCATGAAGCATGTCTAGGTGATGCGTGAGCAATCTTTGGTGTCTTGGCCATGGATTTGGTCATGTATCATTGATTTTATCAACCGGCGTGACATGTTAGTAGTGACAGTCACCCTTAACCTTTATCGTGTCTACCCATATTGCCTTGAGAATTGTTTAGTATAACTCCGATGGTGGAGATTTGTGTAAATGCCAAGCTTATGATAGAATACATGCTATGGTATGCGATTGGTGATCACCCAAATTGACACTTAGAATAGTTGAGAGATTTGAGTGTTTGTTCCCTTTCATGAGGTGTTCGGCTTTGTTTTATTCTAGCATAAAGGTTTGTAAACTCATATTTTCGGGTTTTGGGACATATCTTTTAAGGAATCTATCTAATAAGGTCTACTTGAGGGCAAGTAGAGTTCAAGTGGGGGATATTTGATAACATCAAATAGTCACGAATATTAAGTGTCAATTTCCCGTTAATGCTCGTTATTTATATCATTTATATGGATTTACGCTTGTTTTCCATTGTTTTACTCTTTCGGGTAAATTGCGAGCATTGGAGCTAAAGAGGCGCGAAATGGAAACATTACTTAGGATTTATCACGGTATGCTTATTTTGAAGAGGTTACGGCGTAACTCGTCTCTCGCATTACACGTAACTATTGCGTGACCACGAAGTCCAACTCATCAAGAGGTTACGACGTAACTCCTTCCAAAGATTACGACGTAACTCCATTAGGTCAAAAGGGTTCCACGCCCGATACTTCTGCGTAACTATTGCATCACTTACGGCGTAACGGGTTTATTGAAGACTACGGTAACCACTTATAAGGTTCGCCGTAACTAGCGAATCTAGTGCTTTTAAGGCGGAAAAGAAGGTTACGGCGTAACTCATCTATTAGTTCTGTAGTAACCCGGACTGCCTATAAATACCCCACGAATTCCGGCATTTCTAATCATCCCATTCCACACAATACTCACGAGCATGGGAAAATACTCAAGGAATGTCTAGGGAAGCATACGGAGTTGTTTCGAGGAGAAGTCACACCATTACGATAAGCTTTAGCGTTTATTATTTCTTTTACTTTCGATTCATGTATTTCGTACCTTTGAATATTGAATTGATGTGCATGATTAATATGAGCTAAGCACCCTTTGGTGCTAGCCTAGTTATGATTCATAATTATTACATTTGCGTTTACCTTTACTTCCGTACAATTATTTCTAAGTGTATGCATGCATAGTTCTTTGGTAGTCACTTCTGGTTCGGTAGTTTTGAATGGCGGTGAGGCCAATTGCCTAGGAGATATGACCAAGCCGACCACTAGGTGAGCGGACCGAGGCGGGAAGGGTAAGATATGACCAATGACGACCACTTTCTACTTGTGCGATTTGACCAACCGATCACTATCGTTTCGATGAACTTAAGAATTGGGGGTGTAGTGTCTAAGTTCCTAACGGTAGGGCACTCACTATTTAGAATCTAGCATGTAGCGGTACTAATGACTCGGCTTAGGGACCGGGAACAACAAGACTTATGACGGTGCTTTGATTTCTCTGTGGTGGCATCTTTCTTTGATAGGTTAGGGCGAATTGACCAAATCTTGTCCTCTCGAATTTGACCCCACACAAGTAATTGGAAGTAGGTGAGCGTAGACATAACTAGTTAGGAGGATTAACTAGGTTAGCACCACTATTCCTCTATTGATTTCCTTTCTACCATTTAATTGCTTTTATATTACTGCATTCGTAGTCTAACTAATTAAAACCTTATCAAACCATTTATATTATGTGACAATTAGACTTAGTAATTATCCGACACACATAGCTCTTGGGACGACCTCGACTTTACCATTTACTACACTACACACGACCGGGTACCTTTGCTTAGTTAGTGCATTAGGGTGAACAATAGGTATAGTGAGACACTATAAATATTAAGACACAGTTAGTAAAACGCATCGAGGATCCTAAAACTAGTGATTCTTGTATTCCCCGCATCTTCTACTAAGAGGTTAAACCTTTTTCTAAAGTGGGAGAGATCGTGGTGTCGATTACGAAGATGAGGTGGTTGCTAACCCATTTGATGAGTCTGCTAATCTATTCGGTGGTGGCCAGCAGTTTGAAGATGAGTATGATGACTATGACTACGATGACTATCTGAAGCGGTTTACGATCTTCGAGAATTTGGATGCCTTTAATGCCATGTATGACACCAAGCTTCAAGGACCTAGGAATTAATTTTCTTCGTTATGTCCTATGTTATCATTTGAGTAGTGGTTTGTTTTCTTGTTTAGAAAATAGGAAGTATCTTGTTATATAAGCTTTATGCCTATGTAACGTGCTGAGATATGGGATTTCACTCATATCCATTGTACTTAAACGTTTTTGGTTAATATATTTACCAGGGTGCAGGATTACTCCCCTTTACCCAAAAAAGAAAGAAGAAAAAGTCTACCCATCGAGATCCCACCAACTACAAATACGCCTCAAGACGGATTGAGCCATGTCACACTGAAACAAAATATGATGCGTATCTTCCACAAACAAACCACAAAGCGGACAGTTGCTAGACTCCATATGAAACCCTCGTCTGATAAGATTCGCCCTAGTTGGAATACAATCCCGCCTTGCTCTCCATCCAAAAATATTGATTTTAATTGGAACGTACTTTACCCATTTAGTCGGCTCAAACCCTGAAGATAACGTCAAATCATCAATACTATTCCGAATATCTTTCACTCTAAAGATACCATCTCGAGATACATTCTAAATTCATTGATTTTCCATTAACCTTAGGCTGCTCATTTTAATCTCTAAAAGGGTAAATAATTTGATACATAAAAGGTGATCAGGTGGAACATACAAACCAATATTCTTTGTTGGATTGATTATAAGGGCAAATATTTTATTAACTCTAAGTTTGATTCAACGGATCAAATAGACCAATAGTTTTCATTGGAGTAGACAGGAGAACTCAAATATCACAACCAACATCGACTATAAAAACTTAGAACCTGTCTAAAAAAATTTCAGGCTGCAGCTTGCTTTTTTGCATTTAAGGCGCTTTAAATAAAAATATAGAAATGGTCTCTCGTGGCTTTTTGGCTTGGTCTAAAGATTTAAATGGACATTAAGAATTTATGCAGGTAGAATTTCATATTATGCAACACCTCCATTTGGAAAGATGGAGAAGTTACGGAGACAAATAATGTTTTATGAACATGGAAAGGAGTTGAATGTGAATAAAGTTAATAGCACTGATTTTCCAATTAGCGGCAACCTAAATTTCAAAGTTGATTTTAACTCTGATATTGTCATGACTTGTGATCCTGCAGCGTTTGATGAGGTATCTTTGGAGGTTTGTTGTTTCTTCCATAATTTAATTGATCGGTGAACGACTTGTAAGATATAACTTTCACATACACATCAAACCATAACACAAAGTAGCATATAGATGGAATTCTAGAGAGAAAGTTAGAGGTTTAGGGAACTTAGTGAGAGAAAGTGAAGGATATTATTATGAGCTCCAACTCTACCTTGGAAGGTAGAGAGTATTTATAGTCTTACATAAAAGCCACACTTCGGGGTGTGGATCGGGCATACGGTGGGTAAAGACCCGTCCGTCCTCCACGGTGTTACTTAACTAAATACTACTTAACTTAAATAAACTACGACTACGAGCTTTCTAACGATTACATATACTTGAGGTGACCGACTCTTTAATACCGGGAATTTCTAATTCCTAACAATCTCCCCAAGGGAGGTCACCTCAATCATGTACCAAAATTACATAGAATACAAATAGATATAACATTTAACAATTGTTCTTGCATTCTTGATGTAGTCCTTTGCTCTAAGCTCGTAGTCATTGATTCTTCACATTGCATGTTTGGTTATTCCAAGTGGAGGTCTTTTCTTGATCCACGTGATAATAAGTTTGAGCCATCTTTTGAGATCATCGACTATCAACAATCTCGACACATCCATTGTGGTGTTGGTATTATGTGATGTTGTGACTTTGGGACCGACATGCTCACATTACGGATCATGATATCTTCTCATCGAGTAGCGGAAGCTTTAGTTGATTCATGATATTGGCGGCGCGTAGCGAAGCATGGAGTGAAAATATCGAGTCATTGATGCACTAATCATGATTTCTTTTGAGATGAATGTGTTAAGTGAGCATGCGGCTATGGATTGACCGCTTCATTACGATCATTTGCAAATGTCGGGCGTACACATACAACGATTAGCAATAAATCGCATGCGAAAGTGTCTTTGATCACTTCGTTGAATTGAGGTACACGACCCGCGGTTCCCGTTGATCGATACAAGTCTTACTGTGATCGGTATAATTCCTAAGAATTTCCTTGACGAGGTTTCGCATTGCTCTAGTTGTTCTCAAACGGAACGTCTCAAAGAAGACAACACGGAGTGAGTGAACCAACAAATTTTAAGTCCATTCATTGATGAAAAGAGATTTGAAAAACAATCGTGTATTGCTCAATAGAAATTGTTTTTGCAATACAACGAAGGTTTTATTGAAAATCAATTATCAATCATAAAAACCTTTTGGTTTGAAAAATGAGTACAGTCGATGTGCTAAAGAAAAGAGTTTTTAAGCACAAAGACCGGTTTTCAAAGGTATCCGTCAATCCATAACTGAACGGGATTGATTCAAGAGATTGAATCGCCCCATTGTTTCATTCGGTTGTCACATGGTTGATCTATATAATAGATCTCACATGCCACCTACCGAGGAGCTTGTTTGATGTTGGCTCGAGGCTTTCCATCTTCATTGTGAATATGTAAACACATCACTCGGATGTTACGGCAATACCACAAGGATAATGCGTGGGACTCAGATATAATCTCTCTTTCCACATTGTGTGAAATAGAGAGTCTTCATTGAAAGTGTCCTAATGAGATTTATTGATGATCTCGTGGCTCTAGACTCAATTTGTGCATATTTGGATCCTATAGGGAGACTAGGAGAGGGTCTCCTTCTTGATATCAACAATCTCTAAGAGAAAGTCGATAGATAATGTCGGTTCCCGTGAGAATGAAACAAGTCCTTTTAAGAGGAACTTGAGTGGTTTGGAAAGTTGAAGTGCGGTCGTCCTTTGGGTCCATGACGTCTTGTCTTCAATACCGATGTTACCATCGTAACCAGCATATGAATTGAACCCGGTTTACGCCTAAGGTTGAATAAATGGAGGCTATTTGTTTTCACCCTTTTCTCATTCAATTCTTTTAATTCTTCAACCCTTGATGCTTACGAGACTTCATAGCTAGAACCTTGTTGGGTTTATTCGATTACTAGCTCGGTCTCGATCCGCACTCTTCCCATATCTCATTTTCTCCTTTTATCATCATACCTAAGGACTTCTACACTAACTAGTGGATTGTCCTGGGTAGATCCCTCGGATTAGGCGGATCATGGGAACAAATACCTAACCTTATCATCCTTATATCACCGTACATAAAGTAAAGTTGGTCGGTCTATTTGGTATTGTTCATACGCCATTGGAACCAATTGAAAACCATTTGAAAATCAATTCGGATACTTGTGATATATTATCAAAGCATTTTGTACTGAATTGTTTTGATATTTTTAGAACGAGAACTCCCCTCAACATGTGCATCAAGTATTTGAAATCGTTTTGCACACGGAGGCAGAGAAAAATTAACTTCTTTGATTACCATTTTCTAAAGATATCAACATCACTTCCCTCATCAAATCAAGTAGATAAAGCATTTCCGGGAAGGATGAGGTTTCCATGAATTTTGCTCCCCTCAATATGTGCCTCGAGGTTTGAAAAGAGTTTTGCACATACTAGAGGAACCACACATGAGATAAATGATCACGTTTCAAATCATAGGTTTAAGATAGATGCTCCCCTCAACATGTGCATGGAAAATTTGAAATCGTTTGTCACATGTGGGAAGGATAGCATGTACATCCTTATAAAACCATTTACCGAATTATCGGTTTAAATCCAATTTAAATCACACATTCTCCCCGATCACAATTATCAAATCATTTGAGATTTGTGATCTCTTATAGATTTAAATTGATTTTGAAAGCTTTTAAGGAGAATTGTGACTTGATTATGAAAGCGTTTTAACGATAAGGATCGGATTTTAAGACTTTAAACTCCATTGATAAAACATGCATGTATATCTTTTGAAAACAATTTAATGCCAAATAACTTTTTAATTTAATTGAAATCATTCTCCCCTCAATCAATGACATAGGTTGTTGATTGAGAGATAGAATTTTGACAAATAAGTCACGATGATTATCAAAAATAGAGAGATTGAGTTATTTTTCAAAGCATTTAGTTTTCATTGAGATAAAAGTTTATAGAATCGAGCATGGAATTTTGAAAACATGATAAAACATGGCTCTGTTCTTTCTTTAAAACCGGGTTCTTGCTGAAATGACAATAAACCATTGTTTCTCTTTCTCCCAATTTATTTTTTTTTTTATTTTTTTTTTTTTTTTTTATATTGAACAACATATATAGTCCGTGTCATTCTTTGAATGACATCACAAAGAACCGTAGATATTATCGAACCGAGAAAAACATATTGACAATATTTTTGATTTTTGAATAATATATATTTATATATTTATATAGATATTTTATATTTATATATTTGTTTTCGAAATTTAGAAGAATTCGAACGAACATTGTAAGATATAACTTTTCACATACACATCAAACCATAACACAAGGTGGCATATAAGATGGAATTCTAGAGAGAAAGTTAGAGGTTTAGGGAACTTAGTGAGAGAAAGTGAAAGATATTATTATGAGCTCCAACTCTCTACCTTGGGAGGTAGAGAGTATTTATAGTCTTACATAAATCGCCACACTTTGGGTTGTGGATCGGGCATCTGATGGGTAAAGACCGTCCGTCCTCCACGGTGTTACTTAACTAAATTACTACTTAACTTAAAGAACTACGACTACGAGCTTTCTAACGATTACATATACTTGAGGTGACCGACTCTTTAATCTGGGAATTTCTAATTCCTAACAATCTCCCCAAGGAGGTCACCTCAATCATGTACCAAAATTACATTGAATACAAATAGATATTACATTAACAATTGATCTTGCATTCTTGATGTAGTCCTTTGCTCATAAGCTCGTAGTCATTGATTCTTCACATTGCATGTTTGGTTATTCCAAGTGGAGGTCTTTTCTTGATCCACGTGATGATAATTTTGAGCCATCTTTTGAGATCATCGACTATCAACAATCTCGAGACATCCTTTGTGGTTGGTATTTTGTGATGTGACTTTGGGACCGACATGCTCACATTACGGATCATGATATCTTCTCATCGAGTGGCGGAAGCTTTGTTGAATCATGATATTGGCGGCGTAGCGAAGCATGGAGTGAAAATATCGAGTCATTGATGCACTAATCATGATTTCTTTTGAGATGAATGTGTTAAGTGAGCATGCGGCTATGGATTGACCGCTTCATTACGATCATTACAAGCGTCGGGCGTACACATACAACGATTAGCAACAAATCGCACGAAAGTGTCTTTGATCACTTCGTTGAATTGAGTACCGACCCACGGTTCCCGTTGATCGATACAAATCTTGCTGTGATCGGTAGGATTCCTAAGAATCTCCTTGACGGGGTTTCGCGGTTGTTCTATTTGTTCTCAAACGGAACATCTCAAAGAAGACAACACGGAGTGAGTGAACCGTAAATTTAAGTCCACCGATTGATGAAAAGAGATTTGAAAAACAATCGTGTATTGCTCAATAGAAATTGTTTTGCAATACAACGAAGGTTTTATTGAAAATCAATTATCAATCATAAAAATACCTTTTGGTTTGAAAAATGAGTACACGATCGATGTGCTAAAGAAAAGAGTTTTTAAGCACAAAGACCGGTTTTCAAAGGTATCCGTCAATCCATAACTTTGAACCGGGTTTGATTCAAGAAATTGAATCGCCCCATTGTTTCATTCGGTTGTCACATGGTTGATCTATATAATAGATCTCACATGCCACCTACCGAGAGCTTGTTTGATGTTGGCTCGAAGGCTTTCCATCTTCATTGTGAATATGTAAACACATCACTCGGATGTTACGGCAATACCAAGGATAATGCAAGGATAATGCGTGGGACTCAAGATATAATCTCTCTTTCCACATTGTGTGAAACAGAGAGTCTTCATTGAAAGTGTCCTAATGAGATTTATTGATGATCTCGTGGCTCTAGACTCAATTTGTGCAGGATCGGTAGCATATGAAGTGAACCCGGTTTACGCCTAAGGTTGAATAAATGGAGGGCTATTTGTTTTCACCCTATTCTCATTCAATTCTTTTAATTCTTCAACCCTTGATGCTTACGAGACTTCATAGCTAGAACGTGGGACTCAAGATATAATCTCTCTTTCCACATTGTGTGAAATAGAGAGTCTTCATTGAAAGTGTCCTAATGAGATTTATTGATGATCTCGTGGCTCTAGACTCAATTTGTGCATATTTGGATCCTATAGCGGAGACTAGGGAGGGTCTCCTTCTTCAATATCAACCATCTCTAAGAAAGTCGATAGATAATGTCGGTTCCCGTGAGAATGAAACAAGTCCTTTTAAGAGGAACTTGAGTGGTTTGGAAAGTTGAAGTGCGGTCGTCGTCTTTGGGTCCATGACGTCTTGTCTTCAATACCGATGTTACCATCGGTAGCATATGAAGTGAACCGGTTTACGCCCTAGGTTGAATAAATGGAGGGCTATTTGTTTTCACCCTTTTCTCATTCAATTCTTTTAATTCTTCAACCCCTTGATGCTTACGAGACTTCATAGCTAGAACCTTGTTGGGTTTATTCGATTACTAGCTCGGTCTTAGTCCGCACTCTTCCCATATCTCATTTTCTCCTTTTATCATCATACCTAAGGACTTCTACACTAACTAGTGGATTGTCCTGGGTAGATCCCTCCGATTACGGCGGATCATGGGAACCAATACCTAACCTTATCATCCTTATATCACCGTACATAAAGTAAAGTTGGTCGGTCAATTTGGTATTGTTCATACGCCATTGGATCCAATTGAAAACCATTTGAAAATCAATTCGGATACTTGTGATATATTATCAAAGCATTTTGTACACGAATTGTTTTGATATTTTAAACGAGAACTCCCCTCAACATGTGCATCAAGTATTTGAAAATGTTTTGCACACGGAGGCAAGAGAAAGAATTAACTTCTTTGATTACCATTTTCTAAAGATATCAACATCACTTCCTCAACGGATCAAGTGGGTATAGCATTTCGGGAAGGATGAGGTTTCCATAAATTTGCTCCCCTCAATATGTGCCTCGAGGTTTGAAAAGAGTTTTGCACATACTAGAGGAACACACACATTGGATGAATGATCACGTTTCAAATCAAAGGTTTAAGATAGATGCTCCCCTCAACATGTGCATTGAAAATTTGAAATCGTTTGTCACATGTGGGAAGGATAGCATGTACATTCTTGTATAACCATTTACCTTATTATCGGTTTAAATCTAATTTAAATCACACATTCTCCCCGATCACAATTATCAAATCATTTGAGATTTGTGATCTCGTATAATTTAAATTGATTTTGAAAGCTTTTAAGGAGAATTGTGACTTGATTGTGAAAGCGTTTGAGCGATAAGGATCGGATTTTAAGACTTTAAACTCCATTTATAAAACATGCATGTATATCTTTTGAAAACAATTTAATGCCAAATAACTTTTAAATTTAATTGAAATCATTCTCCCCTCAATCAATGACATAGGTTGTTGATTGAGAGATAGATTTTGACAAATAAGTCCGATGATTATCAAAAATAGAGATTGAGTTATTTTTCAAAGCATTTAGTTTTCATGAGATAAATGTTTATAGAATCGAGCATAGAATTTGAAAACATGGTAAAACATGGCTCTGTTCTTTCTTTAAAACCGGGTTATTGCACGAAGATGACAATAAACCATTTCTCTTTCTCTTTCTCAAAATATTTTTGATTTTTTTTTTTTTTTTTTTTTTTTTTTTTTTTTAAAGAATTGAACAACATCTAAAGTCCGTGTCATTCTTTGAATGACAACACAAAACCGTAGATATTATCGAACCGAGAGAAACATGACAAAATGACAATATTTTTGAAGATTTTGAATTTTTCAAATTTTATGGATTTTGAAAGGTTTTATAATTTTGTATTTTGATTTTCGAATAAATATTTACAAGAGATAGATGAAGAAAGACCTTTACTCCTCGTCTTCCTCACGAAGGCGTTTGAGAGTTTCGGTTGAAGGCTTTTCAAACCAAGGCGTGGAAGAATAAACTCAAAACGTTCTCTTGGAAGAGCTTTGGTGAAGATGTCCGCTAAGCGATATTCGGACCTCACAAAATATAGTTCCACCACACCTTTTCCACTTGTTCCCGATGAAATGATGTCGAATGTCGATATGCTTTGCTCTTGAGTGTTGAGCGTTGTTGCATGAGAGAGCAATAGCACTTTTATTATCACGATGCGAGGGATTTTGTTGAATTCAAAGCCATAGTCGGATAATTGAGATCTCATCCATAAGATTTGAGCACAACAAGATGACATGGCTATGTATTCACCTCTGTAGAGGAAATAGAAGTACTCATTTGCTTCTTTGAAGACCACTCACAAGCTTATCACCCAAAAATCGAGCACCTCGGCGTGCTTGACGTGTATCTTGACAACTGCATGATCGGCATCTGCATAGGCCGTTAGTGACATACCGGTGTCCTTGGTACCATAGTCCCATATTGATGGTTCCTTGGAATACCGAAAGACCCGTTTAAGCGCTTCAAGGTGCTTTTTAGTAGGCTTAGCACGGTATCTAGCACACATGCACACAGAGAACAAGATGTCTGGTCTACTAGCGTTGAGATACATCGGGGATCCAATCATACTCCTATATTTCGTTTGGTCAATCATGATCCACGAGAGGTCCTCATCTAGTTTGGTTCGGTCAATCATGGGGGTGTCAGCGGGGTCACTTGAATCAAATCCAAATTTCTTTAAAATCTCATTGCATATTTAGATTGATTTATGAAAATGCCTCGGGACTTTGAGAAATTTGTAATCCCAAGAAAAATGACATTTGTCCCATCATTGACATTTGAAACTTTGAACTCATTTCATTTGAAAACGATCACATTCCATTGGGTCGGTCGAGGCAAAATAATATCATCAACATAAATTTGAACATGAATCAAATGTTTGCACGACTTCACGGTGAACAATGTAGGATCAAGCTGCTCCTTTGATGAATCCGGTTGATAGAAGAAACTTTGATAGATGTATCATACCATGCCCTTGGAGCTTGCTTTAAACCGTAAAGAGCCTTCTTCAAGCGATAAGCGTGAGTAGGATGCTCTTGATTCACAAATCCTTGAGGTTGGGCGGCGTGAGCGACTTCTTTAAGATCTCCGTTTAGAAATGCCGTCTTTACATCCATCGATAAACTACCATGTTCTTACTAGCGACGTTAGCGAAAGATTACGATTGCCTCGATTCGAGCAAGCTGGAGCAAAAGATTCTTCAAAGTCTATACCCTCCTCTTGACGATATCCTTTAGCAACTAATCGAGCCTTGTTCTTCAACACATCACCATGCTCATCAAGTTTTACTTTGAAGATCCATTTTAGAGCTATAATCATAGCTACGATCGGAGGCGGTACTAACTCCCATACATCAAGGCGATCAAACTCATGAATTTCATCTTGCATAGCATTGAACCGACTATCTTCATTCATAGCGGTTTAACATCTTTTGGTTCGATCTTAGATAGTACGGAGTTGAAGAAGCACCATAAGGCATCGGTTGCGAGTTGCTTCCGGTTGATCTGAGACGAGAGGATTTCCAATGATGTTGTCTAATGGATGATCGTGAGTCCATTTTACGAGGTGTTCATGTGGCATTTGTTGAGGCGGGGTAGGCGAGTCGATGTCTCTGAAGAAGATGGTTCGATGATGATTCGGGAGTAGCAAATATGTTTTCAAATGGAGCATCTTGAGGAGTCGCAAAGGGATTAACTTCATCATTGATGCGAAACATTTCCATGATGTACATTTGAAGAATGATGATTTGTTGATGAGGCGAAGGATCGTGGCGGTGCTTCTTGACTTACGAGATATTGAAACCGATGGATTGACTTCATTCACGGAATATGAGCATCCTCTGTTGTAGGGATCAACACCTCATTAGTAGTAGACTCATACAGTTCATCAAACATTGGATCAAACAATTTCTTTACATCATCTTGGATGGAGGTACATATGGTGTTTCTTGAGAGGAGTTTGGAACAAGGGATGAACCAATAGGATTGTTTTGAAGTGCGGGTCTGGTGGAGTGTCCGGGAGCCATTTGACCGGTCGACTCATCAAGCGTAACGTGAATTGTTTCCATGATATTTCGGGTTCTTTTGTTGTAGATTCGGTATCCCTTTTGTTTGGTGCATATCCTACAAATACTCCAATGTCGACTTTAGCTCTAAGTTTGCCCAAGTCTTGACCCTCATTAGTTGGATAGCACAAGGCACCAAACACACGAAGGAAAGATAGATTAGGTTTTCTGTTGTGGACAAGTTCATATGGAGTTTTTCCATGAATGGTGTGAATCGAGGAGCGATTTTGTGTGTAGCATGCGGTGGCAATTGCTTGACCCGGAGAAACATTGGAACCTTTGAGTAGATCGGCATTGTTCTAGCGGCTTCAACAAAAGTGCGATTTCGTCTTTCAACTACACCGTTACATTGAGGGGTTCGTGGAACACTTCTTTGATGGTGATTCCAACGCTTTCATAGAATTCACTAAGTTGTTTGTTGACAAACTCGGTTCCATTATGCATTACGATAATTACGGCGGTTTTGTTTAGTCTAACTGCAATTTGTTTGATGAGTTTGATGATGATATCGGGTTTCATCCTTTGTCCTTAAGAACTTGACCCGTGAATCTAGAATAATCATCAACCACAACTAACACATATTTCTTCCCAAAGATATTACGCACCTCATTGGTCCACATAAATCCATATGAATCATATGAAGAACTTACGTGACGAGTTAGTAGGTTTGGGTTTATGGGCATACTTCTTGCTTTTCCCAATTGACATCTTGAACAAAGATGATCCTTTTCATACTTTAGTCTAGGTAAACCTACAACTAAGTCCTTTACGGAAAGATCGTTGATGGTGCGAAGTTCAAGTGATTGAGGCGACGATGCCATAACCATGACTTTGTTTTGAAGCCTTTGATAACAAGCGATTGGTGAAGCTCTCATCATGTCATCGATAGAGATAGTGTAAAGGTTTGAGCCACGAGTTCCTTTCAGCAGTTCCTTACCATTAAGATCTCTAACAAAGCGGTATGTTTTACGAAGGCTACTTCTAGATCGAAATCACGAATTGACCAGCGAGAGAGCAGTTATGACCTAAACCTTCCACATAATACACTCTCGAGATGACACTATCACCAACAACATAATCTCCATAACCCATAATAGCACCGAAATGATCATTACCAAATCTAACGATCCGATGAATTTGCTCACGAAGTTCATGAGCCGTGACGGTCTCCATCATATGCTTGGAGCGGCTGAGTCCGGTACCACGAGCGATTTGAGCGATCTGCGGTTGAACACGAGACAAGAATGGATAAGCGGATAATTGGGATCCCCATGCAAGAATGGGTTCCATTTGGTTAGTAGCAACAGTTGGAACACCCGCATCGAAATAGAAGCATTCATATCGACGGTGAGGTAATGGAATCATTGTGAATAGATGCAATACTAGTGTCGTATTAGCCCTATTTACGATGTGACCACTTCTTAAGGAATAGTTCTACCGGTGGGCATCCATTTTCTAGTGGGCATTATCGATTGGTCTTATGACCAACGGTATCAATAAAAACCTATTCTCTTTGAATGTTCTTCCTGGGTTTCCATTGTTTTCTAACTTTCTTTCGCTTTTGCCTTTTAGCCTTTTTAGCATGAATTTTAGCATTAACAATATTAATCGGACAATTAACATCATTAGGCAAAGCATTGACATCACATCCATGATTAGAAAGCGAATTCAAGCAATCATCGGTACAAGGTTTGCAAATAGTATCGAATTGAATTAATTACGATGCGCTTATGGCTAATACTAGAATCAACACGATTCGTTTTATTCGATTCAAACTTAAGGTTCCTAGATTGTTCTTCTACTTTCTTCGGTGCACATTCTTAGCTTGAGAGGTCCTATCATTCCTTGTATTGTCTTGAGACTTTGACTGCTCCCTTTAATGTCACCGATTACTCTGTAGAGGAATGGGAACATTAGTTTGTTTTACTACTCTTTGCACCACTGTTTAGATGTCTTTGGGATCGAACTACATGCGGTGCACTAAGGTTCACTTTCTTAAAGCTAGATGTCTTGAGATTAGTACTCCTAGAAGGCACATTTGAGTTCTCTTTCCTAGCATTGACGGATCTAGAATCGAACTACTCAAGGGTACACTATGACTCTCATTCAAAACATTGGGAATCGAGTGCATATCATATTTGGCCTTAGGCATTGAGCATGGAATCAAAGGGTTAACTCTCTCACCTAATGTCTTTGGGCATATGGTGATCAAGCATTCTAAGATTTCTTGAGATCGTTTGGCATATGAGCATGCATGTCCAATTGCATTATCATGAGGTTTCTCTAGCTTATCCTCTTCAACAATCTCACGCAGCATTCTAAGCAATCCTTAAGGGATGAGAAATATGTTTGAATGGCAAGTTTGTTGTTCCTTAGGTGAGGGGACATATGTCACGAGATAAAGCATATTTATTACAAGAGTGAACCTTAGATACAACATTCTCCTCATTGATCATTGGCATTTTCCCTTTTACGACTCTTGATTCTCAATTTCCTTTTGCAATGAAGTTATTTGTTCGTTGTTTTTGTTACTGAGTGACTTTAATTGATTCAAACAACTCATTGAAATGACGTTTAACCTTTTCATTTTCTTCTAGAAAACTTTCGTTTTCCTTTTGTAAAGCATTTACTAGGTTTTGAAGATGAAACGTTTGAGAATTACGAGAATCTAAAGAAGGAGGCATTTGGGAGCTGTCATATTGTTCGTTTGACCCTTTAATTGAGAGATTTGGGCTTTCAACTTTACGATCGTGTTGCATGAGCTTGAATCATTCATCTCGTTTGTTAATTTGAAAAGCGCATCAAACTCGGAGCATCGAAGATGTCTTGATATTTGAAGTTTTGACATTTTCTTTGAGATGTTGATATTTTAGTTGTAAATTAAAATACTCAACTTCTAGTTTAGAAAAATGTTTAACCAAATTGTCATGATCATCCAGTTCAATTTTCTCATTTAGTTTAGAATTAGTTTTTCAAGCTCAATGACACGATCATGGGAGACTTTCGAGGGCCACGAGATAATTCATGAAATTTGGAAGCATTAATAGAGCAATTTGAAGCGTTGAAAAACACATCTTGAGCAACACATTCGATAATAAGATTCTCATTTAATGTATGCAAGTTCTTTCTCTCAATCTCATTATATTTTAGTGCACGCTCATAATCACTAACTTCAACAACCATTGCATCAAATTCCTTTTCCATACCCTTAATATCGACTTCTACCCCTTTTTAAGACTCTCAAAGTGATCTTTTAGAAGTTTAAAGAAGGGCATGACCTCGATTAAATAACATTCTTTCATTTGTTCAAAACCTCTTTCACCTTGATTATACCGATGGGTGTGATCCTTTTCTTGCAAGTTTTCTCAAAATCAACAAATAGTTGGAATATAACGTATTGGCTAATTAATGTCTTGCTTTTAGTGGCAATTGTTCTAGGTACAAGATGCATAGGTGTATTAGGAGGATACAGCGGTTGCTCTAGGCATTTTCCAAGGGGAGGTTTGTTTCTACAATATTTTCGACTTTACGCTTATCTAAATCCATTTTCGAAAGACTTGTTCGGAGTCAACAAAGTCTGAGGCTTAAACTTGTTCAAGGCAATCCAGGTTTTCCTTCTTGTAATCATGAGGAGTGATAATTATGTTTTTCTCTTTGCATTTGGGATCATCTAGTTTCTTATTCATCTTTTCCTAGTGACTTCATCGATTTCTTATCTTCCTCGGTGCACTCAACGCAACTAGGTTTACGCCTAGGCTTAAGGATTTCATTACCATCATAAATTACCTTATGAGCATTTCTAGCCTTTTAATTACCTCTGGATTTGGTTCCTCTACAAGGGAATGCTATGCTTATCGCTTAGAACTCGATGTTTAGTGATCATGTGAGCGATCGAATGGTGTTTCCTTGTATGTACAACTTGTTTTCAAGTTTGTTTTCAAAGTTTTCGATTAGAAAAATCTCTCAAGAGTTTTGATTCCTTTGCATTAAATTCTTGCTTAAGCATTTTCACATTTTCTTGAAGTTCTTGTTTTGCTTAGTTTGTTTTAGAAAGTTTTTCTTGCAAGGAATTTAATTCTTGTTTCAATACTTCTTCTCTAAACTTACTTTTTCTAATTCTTGTACTCACTTGGACATCCATTTCACCTTTCACGGTGGTCAACTCAAATTTTGCCGTTGTTCATAAATAGCAACACGTTCCTTATAGGCATTTAGTTCGAAATTATGGAATCATCGAGGAGCACATGCGGTGTATTCATCAAAGACATAGTCATTGTTGATGCGAAGATGCATCACTTGGTACAACTTCACTTTCACTTTGTTTCACGTATTGATCGTATGGGACAATATTGATATTACCCATATTTTCAATATTTGATTCAATAGTTTCGATTGGTTGTACTTTGTCATGCATCTGTTGCACATCGACATCATCGTATAGCTTTAATACCTCGAGATGAGTTTGTCCTTGGATGGGCCACTTTGTGGTGAAGAAGAGATCTTGGGAGAAACCATTGGAGAGATGCTAGCCATAAAGATTGTGTGTGCGATGGGTCCATCATCTACATCAGTCGTATGCATCACGATCGGCGACTTGAAAGGCATTCGATGATTGTGACCTATCTCACGAATAAATTGCTCATCCACATCTCGCATCATAGGTCTTGGCATTGCCCTCGGCAAAAAAACAACAATTCCTCTTCATCCAACGCAGCACCATTGTCACGAGCTTGTGCGGCAACATCTTATCTCTGAAGTAATCGGCGTTACGAGGGCGCTTTGGAGATGTGCGGTTCCTTGCAATGTGTCCTTCACCACCACGGTTATAGCATTTGATTGGCTTAGCTTGACCTTGGTTACCATTTCTTCCTCGATTACGGTTTCCAACATAACCTCTCCCGGCTCCACCTCTTCCACGATCATCTTGTCTTTCTGAATCGGTTGCACCACGATCCTTCCATCTTTAACGATGGCTTGATTATGTGGGTTAGATGCGATTCGAAGGTTGTTGTTGGTTTGTGGGAGAGAATTCATGTTTTGACTAATGAGTAGAGCTAGTTGATTAATGATGTTATCCACGTGTGCATCGGCATCGACTTGTTTGAACATAGGATCGGGAATGAGTTTGTGATTACCATTACCCAAGGGTATGACTTGTGATGCTTTGGTTGTGATTCCAATGTTTGAGTAGAAAGCGTTGAGTCATTAGGCGAGCTTGTCTCTCCACGGTTGGTTTTGAGCGATTGAGAATCAATTTTTCAAACATGGCATGTCTCTCATTACGAAGGAGGAAGGCATAGAGTTGCTCATAGTTTGTATTCTTCAATCCTTTAGTGAGCTTCACAATGTAACAAACTTGTGCCATTCGGGATTCATGTTGTTCACAAATTTTGAGTTCAAGCAAATGTTAGGCATAGTCATTCGATGTTCCTCATGTCATTCACTAACTTATGAAATCTCACATAGTACTCATAGACACTCTCATCTGGTTTCATCTTGAAGTGCTCAAATTCGTCATAGAGTTGGGATTCTCTGTCTTCCATAGTTAATTACGAACACGAGAGAAGCATCTTAACATTATCCCAAAGCGCCTTTGCATCGGTGTTATGATTGATCGACTTGTAGATGTCTTTAGGAAGACCTTGAAGAACAATGTTTGAAGCCACGATATCGCATCAAATCTCTTTTCTCCTTATCATCAAGCTCATCATACATCTTAGGTCCATCCATTCCGTAAATAGAGTACCATCTTCATTAGTATCAAGTATGTCTCTAGTCGTTTCAACTCGATATGGTCCTTCATCAATGGATTTGAGAATATTGACACCATTTTCCTTTCCAAGGCAATACAATCGATTCGTTGAGCCCAAGAATCGTAGTCGATTCATCAAGCATGGGTGGGCAGTATCGATCCATTGCTTGTACATCCTCGACAGCGATGGAGATGACGGTAGGAGCGTTGGTAGACATGTTAACAGTTATACGGGTTTTATAACTCTATGATTAAACCGGAAATAGATTCTTTCACGGGTTTTACTAAATCAAGAAAAACCGTAAACAATCACTCAAGTCGCTAGATGATAAAGCTCTAAGTCGCTAGAAACAAATGCACTAAGTCGCTACCAATTAATTCGCTAGACACCAAGTCGCTAGAATCCCAAGTCGCTAACAGAAAAGCAAGTCGCTAAGTAGTAACTCGCTACTGACCAAGTCGCTAACCAAATTTTGGCGACAATTAGCTACACAAGTCGCTAGAAACACAAGTCGCTAAAGAGCAACTCGCTCTTGACCAAGTCGCTACCACAAGTCGCTACCCGTGGTGGAGATCCACTACTTGTACTTTAACTCGCTAGCTCTAACTCGCTAGCTTTTAACAACGTAAGTCGCTACAAAATAATGAAGCAAGTCGCTACCAAGAAAAAGGTTATCCGTGAACTAACTCGCTACCATGAAAAACCATATAAACATCACTTTTCAATCCAAAACAACCCAACCAAGATGATTCAAGCTTACCAAATGAAAACCTAAACACTTTTGATGATTCTAAACATAAAAGTACCAACAAAATTCAAACTTTAACACAAGAAATCAACCAAATGATGCAAAACCACTAAACTTTTCAAACTCAAAACCACCTAAAACCACTATAAATCCAAAGATGTGCAAGATATGATCTAACCATGGCTCTTGATACCAATTGTAAGATATAACTTTTCACATACACATCAAACCATAACACAAAGTAGCATATAAGATGGAATTCTAGAGAGAAAGTTAGAGGTTTAGGGAACTTAGTGAGAGAAAGTGAAAGATATTATTATGAGCTCCAACTCTCTACCTTGGAAGGTAGAGAGTATTTATAGTCTTACATAAATCGCCACACTTTGGGGCATGTGGATCGGGCATCTGAGTGGGTAAAGACCGTCCGTCCTCCACGGTGTTACTTAACTAAATTACTACTTAACTTAAAAGAACTACGACTACGAGCTTTCTAACGATTACATATACTTGAGGTGACCGACTCTTTAATACAGGAATTTCTAATTCCTAACAAGATACATTTGAGATTTGTGATCTCTTATAATTAAATTGATTTTGAAAGCTTTAAGGAGAATTGTGAATTGAAATTTTACAATAAGGATCGGAAAGTTTAAACTCCATTGAAAACAATTTTTGAATGAATTTAATTGAAATCATTCTCCCCTTCAATGACATAGGTTGTTGATTGAGAGATACTAGATATTTCGAAAAACATGATAAAGTATCGAAAAGAAACATGACAAAATGACAATATTTTTGAAGATTTTTGAATTTTTCAAATTTTTATGGATTTTGAAGGTTTTATATTTTTATTTTGAAATTTTATGGATTTTGAAAGTTTTAATTTTGTATTTTGTTTTTGATTTTTCGAATACATATATACAAGAGATAGATGAAGAAAGACCTTTACTCCTCGTCTTCCTCCACGAAGGCGTTTGAGTGTTTCGGTTGAAGGCTTTTCAAACCAAGTCGTGGAAGAATAAACTCAAAACGTTCTCTTGGAAGAGCTTTGGTGAAGATGTCCGCTAACCGATATTCGAGACCTCACAAAATATAGTTCCACCACACCTTTTTCCACTTGTTCCTGATGAAATGATGTCGAATGTCGATATGCTTTGCTCTTGAGTGTTGAACGTTGTTGCATGAGAGAGCAATAGCACTTTATTATCACGATGCAGAGGATTTTGTTGAATTCAAAGCCATAGTCGGATAATTGAGATCTCATCCATAAGATTTGAGCACAACAAGATGACATGGCTATGTATTCAACCTCTGTAGAGGAAATAGAAGTACTCATTTGCTTCTTTGAAGACCGACTCACAAGCTTATCACCCAAAACCGAGCACCTCGGATGTACTTGACGTGTATCTTGACAACTCGCATGATCGGCATCTGCATAGGCCGTTAGTGACATACCGGTGTCCTTGGTACCATAGTCCCATATTGATGGTTCCTTGGAGATACCGAAAGACCCGTTTAAGCGCTTCAAGGTGCTTTTTAGTAGGCTTAGCACGGTATCTAGCACACATGCACACAAGAACAAGATGTACGGTCTACTAGCGTGAGGTACATCGGGGATCCAATCATACTCCGATATTTCGTTTGGTCAATCATGATCCACGAGTGGTCCTCATCTAGTTTGGTTCGATCAATCATGGGGGTGTCAACGGGTCACTTGAATCAAATCCAAATTTCTTTAAAATCTCATTTGCATATTTAGATTGATTTATGAAAATGCCTCGGGACTTTGTGAAATTTGTAATCCCAAGAAAATGACATTTGTCCCATCATTGACATTTGAAACTTTGAACTCATTTCATTTGAAAACGATCACATTCCATTGGGTCGATCGAGGCAAAATAATATCATCAACATAAATTTGAACATGAATTAAATGTTTGCACGACTTCACGGTGAACAATGTAGGATCAATGCTCCTTTGATGAATCCGGTTGATAGAAGAAACTTTGATATGTATCATACCATGCCCTTGGAGCTTGCTTTAAACCGTAAAGAGCCTTCTTCAAACGATAAGCGTGAGTAGGATGCTCTTGATTCACAAATCCTTGAGGTTGGTGGCGTGAGACGACTTCTTTAAGATCTCCGTTTAGAAATGCCGTCTTTACATCCATCGATAAACTACCATGTTCTTACTAGCGACATTAGCCAAAAAGATTACGATTGCCTCGATTCGAACAAGCTGGAGCAAAAGATTCTTCAAAGTCTATACCCTCCTCTTGGCGATATCCTTTAGCAACTAATCGAGCCTTGTTCTTCAACACATCACCATGCTCATCAAGTTTTACTTTGAAGATCCATTTTAGAGCTATAATCATAGCACGATGGGGCGGTACTAACTCCCATACATCAAGTCGATCAAACTCATGAATTTCATCTTGCATGGCATTGAACCGACTATCTTCATTCATGGCGGTTTAACATCTTTTGGTTCGATCTTAGATAGTACGAGTTGAAGAAGCACCATAAGGCATCGGTTGCAAGTTGTTTCCGTGTTGATCTGAGACGAGAGGATTTCCAATGATGTTGTCTAATGGATGATCGTGAGTCCATTTTACGAGGTGTTCATGTGGCGGTTGTTGAGGGCGAGGTAGCGAGTCGATGTCTCTGAAGAAGATGGTTCGATGATGATTCGGGAGTAGCAAATATGTTTTCAAATGGAGCATCTTGAGGAGTAGCAAAGGGATTAACTTCATCATTGATGCGAAACATTTCCATGATGTACATTTGAAGAATGATGATTTGTTGATGAGGCGAAGGATCGTGCGGCAGTGCTTCTTGACTTAAAGATATTGAGGCGAAGGATTGACTTCATTCACGGGAATATGAGCATCCTCTGTTGTGATCGATCAACACCTCATTAGTAATTGAATCATACAGTTCATCAAACATAGGATCAAACAATTTCTTTACATCATCTTGGATGGAGGTACATATGGAGTTTCTTGAGAGGAGTTTGGAACAAGGATGAACCAATGGGACTGTTTTGAAGTGCGGGTCTGGTGGAGTGTCCGGAGCCATTTGACCGTCGACTCATCAAGCGTAACGTGAATTGTTTCCATGATATTTCGGGTTCTTTTGTTGTAGATTCGGTATCCCTTTTGTTTGGTGCATATCCTACAAATACTCCAATGTCGACTTTAGCCCTAAGTTTGCCTAAGTCTTGACCTCATTAGTTGGATAGCACAATGCACCAAACACACGAAGGAAAGATAGATTAGGTTTTCGTTGTGGACAAGTTCATATGGAGTTTTCCATGAATGGTGTGAATCGAGGAACGATTTTGTGTGTAGCATGCGGTGGCAATTGCTTGACCCGGAGAAACATTGGAACCTTTGAGTAGATCGGCATTGTTCTAGCGGCTTCAACAAGAGTACGATTTCGTCTTTCAACTACACCGTTACATTGAGGGGTTCGTGGAACACTTCTTTGATGGTGATTCCAACGCTTTCATAGAATTCACTAAGTTGTTTGTTGACAAACTCGGTTCCATTGTCTGCTACGATAATTACGGCGGTTTTGTTTAGTCGAACTCTGCAATTGTTTGATGAGTTTGATGATGATATCGGAGTTTCATCCTTTGTCCTTAAGAACTTGACCGGTGAATCTAGAATAATCATCAACCACAACTAACACATATTTCTTCCCAAAGATATTACGCACCCTCATTGGTCCACATAAATCCATATGAATCATATGAAGAACTTCGTGACGAGTTAGTAGGTTTGGGTTTATGGGCATACTTCTTGCTTTTTCCCAATTGACATCTTTGAACAAAGATGATCCTTTTCATACTTTAGTCTAGGTAAACCTACAACTAAGTCCTTTCGGAAAGATCGTTGATGGTGCGAAGTTCAAGTGATTGAGGCGACGATGCCATAACCATGACTTTGTTTTGAAGCCTTTGATAACAAGCAATTGGAGAAGCTCTCATCATGTCATCGATAGAGATGGTGTAAAGGTTTGAGCCACGAGTTCCTTTTAACAGTTCCTTACCATTAAGATCTCTAACAAAGCGGTATGTTTTACAAGGCTACTTCTAGATCGAGAATCACGAATTGACCAGCAGAGAACAGATTATGACCTAAACCTTCCACATAATACACTCTAGAGATGACACTATCACCAACAACATAATCTCCATAACCCATAATAGCACCGAAATGATCATTACCAAATCTAACGATCCGATGAATTTGCTCACGAAGTTCATGAGCCGTGACCGGTCTCCAAATCATATGCTTGGAGCGGCTGAGTCCGGTACCACGAGCGATTTGAGCGATCTGCGGTTGAACACGACAAGAATGGATAAGCGGATAATTGGGATCCCCATGCAAGAATGGGTTCCATTTGGTTAGTAACAATGGTTGGAACACCCACATCGAAATAGAAGCATTCATATCGAAAAATGAGGTAATGGAATCATTGTGAATAGATGCAATACTAGTGTCTCATATTAGCCCATTTACGGTGTGACCACTTCTTAAGGAATAGTTCTACCGGTGAGGCATCCATTTTCTAGTGGGCATTATCGATTAGTCTTATGACCAACGGTATCCAATAATAGCCTATTCTACTAATGTTCTTCTGTGGGTTTCCATTGTTTTCTAACTTTCTTTCGCTTTTGCCTTTTAGCCTTTTTAGCATGAATTTTAGCATTAACAATATTAACTGGACAATTAACATCATTAGGCAAAACATTAACATCACATTCATGATTAGAAGCGAATTCAAGCAAACATCGGTACAAGGTTTGCAAATAGTATCGAATTGAATTAATTACGATGCGCCTATGGCTAATACTAGAATCAACACGATTCGTTTTATTCGATTCAAACTTAAGGTTCCTAGATTGTTCTTCTACTCTCTTCCGGTGCACATTCTTAGCTTGAGAGGTCCTATCATTCCTTGTATTGTCTTGAGACTTTGACTGCTCCCTTTAATGTCACCGATTACTCTGTAGAGGAATGGGAACATTAGTTTGTTTTACTACTCTTTGCACCACTGTTTAGATGTCTTTGGGATCTGAACTACATGCGGTGCACTAAGGTTCACTTTCTTAAAACTAGATGTCTTGAGATTTGTACTCCTAGAAGGCACATTTGAGTTCTCTTTCTTAGCATTGATGGATCTAGAATCGAACTACTCAAGGGCACACTACGGTTCACATTCAAAACATTGGGAATCGAGTGCATATCATATTTGGCATTAGGCATCGAGCATGGAATCAAAGGGTTAACTCTCTCACCTAATGTCTTTGGGCATATTGTGATCAAGCATTCTAAGATTTCTTGAGATCGTTTGGCATATAAGCATGCATGTCCAATTGCATTATCATGAGGTTTCTCTAGCTTATCCTCTTCAACAATCTCACGCAGACATTCTAGGCAATCCTTAAGGGATGAGAAGTATGTTTGAATGGCAAGTTTGTTGTTCCTTAGATGAGGAGGGACATATGTCACGATAAAGCATATTTATTACAAGAGTGAACCTTTGATACAACATTCTCCCCATTGGTCATTGGCATTTTCCTTTTACGACTCTTGATTCTCAATTTCCTTTTGCAATGAAGCTATTTGTTCGTTGTTTTTGTTACGAGTGACTTTAATTGATTCAAATAACTCATTGAAATGACGTTTAACCTTTTCATTTTCTTCTAGAAAACTTTCGTTTTCCTTTTGTAAAGCATTTACTAGGTTTTGAAGATGAAACGTTTGAGAATTCGAGAATCTAAAGGAGGAGGCATTTGGGAGCTGTCATATTGTTCGTTTGACCCTTTAATTGAGAGATTTGGGCTTTCAACTTTACGATCGTGTTACAATGAGCTTGAATCATTCATCACGTTTGTTAATTTGAAAAGCGCATCAAACTCGGAGCATCGAAGATGTCTTGATATTTGAAGTTTTGACATTTTCTTTGAGATGTTGATATTTTAGTTGTAAATTAAAATGCTCAACTTCTAGTTTAGAAAAATGTTTAACCAAATTGTCGTGATCATCCGTTCAATTTTCTCATTTAGTTTAGAATTAGTTTTTCAAGCTCAATGACACGATCATGGGAGACTTTCGAGGCACAGATAATTCATGAAATTTGGAAGCATTAATAGAGCAATTTGAGCGATGAAAAACACATCTTGAGCAACACATTCGAGAATAAGATTCTCATTTAATGTATGCAAGTTCTTTCTCTCAATCTCATTATATTTTAGTGCACGCTCATAGTCACTAACTTCAACTACCATTGCATCAAATTCCTTTTCCATTCCTTTAATATCGGTTTCTATCCCTTTTAAGACTCTCAAAGTGATCTTTTAGAAGTTTAAAGAAGGGCATGACCTCGTTAAATAACATTCTTTCATTTGTTCAAAACCCTTTCTCCTTGATTATACCGATGGGTGTGATCCTTTTCTTGCAAGTTTTCTCAAAATCAACAAATAGTTGAAATATAACGTATTGGCTAATTAATGTCTTGCTTTTAGTGGCAATTGTTCTAGGAACAAGATGCATTGGTGTATTAGGAGGATACACAGTCGCTCTAGGCATTTTCCATAAGGGAGGTTTGTTTCAACAATATTTTCGACTTTACGCTTATCTAAATCCATTTTCGAAGACTTGTTCGGGAGTCAACAAAGTCTGAGGCTTAAACTTGTTCAAGGAAATCCAGTTTTCCTTCTTGTAATCATGAGGAGTGATAATTATGTTTTCTCTTTGCATTTAGGATCATTTTGTTTCTTATTCATCTTTTCCTAGTGATTTCATTTATTTCTTATCTTCCTCGGTGCACTCAACGCAACTAGGTTTCGTCTAGGTTTAAGGATTTCATTGCCATCATAAAGCACCTTATGAGCATTTCTAGCCTTTTAATTACCTCTGGATTTGGTTCCTCTACAAGGGAATGCTATGCTTATCGCTTAGAACTCTATGCTTAGTGATCATGTGAGCGATCTAAATGGTGTTTCCTTGTATGTACAACTTGTTTTCAAGTTTGTTTTCAAAGTTTTCAGATTAGAAAAATCTCTCAAGAGTTTTGATTCCTTTGCATTAAATTCTTGCTTAAGCATTTTCACATTTTCTTGAAGTTCTTGTTTTTGCTTAGCGGTTTTAGAAAGTTTTTCTTGCAAGGAATTTAATTCTTGTTTCAATACTTCTTCTCTAAACTTACTTTTCTAATTCTTGTACTCACTTGGTCATCCATTTCACGCTCACGAGTGGTCAACTCAAATTTTGCACGTTGTTCATAAATAGCAACACGTTCCTTATAGGCATTTAGTTCGAAATTATGGAATCATCGAGGAGCACATGCGGTGTATTCATCAAAGACATAGTCATTGTTGATGCAGAAGATGCATCACTTGGTACAACTTCACTTTCACTTTGTTTCACGTATTGATCATATGGGACAATATTGATATTACCCATATTTTCAATATTTGATTCAATAGTTTCGATTGATTGTACTTTGTCATGCATCTGTTGCACATCGACATCATCGTATAGTTTTAATACCTCGAGATGAGTTTGTCCTTGGATGGGCCACTTGTGGTGAAGAAGAGATCTTGGGAGAAACCATTGGAGAAATGCTAGCCATAAAGATTGTGTGTGCGATGGGTCCATCATCTACATCAGTCGTATGCATCACGATCGGCGACTTGAAAGGCATTCGATGATTGTGACCTATCTCTGAATAGGTTGCTCATCCACATCGCATCATAGGTCTTGGCATTGCCCTCGAAGAAAAACAACAATTCCTCTTCATCCAACGCGGCACCATTGTCCCGAGCTTGTGCAAGCGACATCTTATCTCTGAAGTAATCGGCGTTACGAGGGCGCTTTGGAGATGTGCGTTCCTTGCAATGTGTCCTTCACCACCACGGTTATAGCATTTGATTGGCTTAGCTTGACCTTGGTTACCATTTCTTCCTCGATTACGGTTTCCAACATAACCTCTACCACTCCACCTCTTCCCGATCATCTTGTCTTTCTGAATCTGGTTGCACCACGATCCTTCCATCTTTAACGGTGGCTTGATTATGTGGGTTAGATGCGGTTCGAGGTTGTTGTTGGTTTGTGGGAGAAATTCATGTTTTGACTAATGAGAAGAGCTAGTTGATTAATGATGTTACCAGCGTGTGCATCGGCATCGACTTGTTTGAACATAGGATCGGGAATGAGTTTGTGATTACCATTACCCAAGGGTATGACTTGTGATGCTTTGGTTGTGATTCCGATGTTTGAGTAGAAAAAGGTTGAGTCATTAGGCGAGCTTGTCTCTCCTGGTTGGTTTTGAACGATTGAGAATCAATTTTTCAAACATAGCATGTCTCTCATTACGAAGGAGGAAGGCATAGAGTTGCTCATAGTTTGTATTCTTCAATCCTTTAGTGAGCTTCACGGTGACAAACTTGTGCCATTCGGGATTCATGTTGTTCACAAATTTTGAGTTCAATTGAATGTTAGGCATAGTCATTCGATGTTCCTCATGTCATTCACTAACTTATGAAATCTCACATAGTACTCATAGACACTCTCATCTGGTTTCATCTTGAAGTGCTCAAATTAGTCATAGAGTTGGGATTCTCTGTCTTCCATAGTTAATTACGAACACGAGAGAAGCATCTTAACATTATCCCAAACCGCCTTTGCTTCGGTGTTATGATTGATCGACTTGTAGATGTCTTTAGGAAGACCTTGAAGAACAATGTTTGAAGCCACGATATCGCATCGAATCTCTTTTCTCCTTATCATCAAGCTCATCATACATCTTAGGTCCGTCCATTCCGTAAATAGAGTACCATCTTCATTAGTATCAAGTATGTCTCTAGTCGTCTCAACTCGATATGGTCCTTCATCAATGGATTTGAGAATGTTGACACCATTTTCCTTTCCAAGGCAATACAATCGATTCGTTGAGCCCAAGAATCGTAGTCGATTCTGTCAAGCATGGGTGGGCAGTATCGAGCCACCGCTTGAACATCCTCGACAACAGATGGAGATGATAGTAGGGACGTTGGTAGACATGTTAACAGATTATACGGGATTTTATAACTCTATGATTAAACCGGAAATAGATTCTTTCACGGGATTTTACTAAATCAAGAGAAAACCGTAAACAATCACTCAAGTCGCTAGAAGATAAAGCACTAAGTCGCTAGAAACAAATGCACTAAGTCGCTAGAAATTAATGCACTAAGTCGCTAACACTTAATTCGCTACACCCTAAGTCGCTAGAGTCCCAAGTCGCTAGACAAAAAGCAAGTCGCTAAGTAGTAACTCGCTAAGCCCAAGTCGCTAGCCAAATTTTGGCGACAATTAAGCTACACAAGTCGCTAGAGATGCAAGTCGCTAAAGAGCAACTCACTCTGAGACCAAGTCGCTACCACCAGTCGCTACCCGTGGTGGAGAATCCACTACTTGTCCTTTAACTCGCTAGATCTAACTCGCTAGCTTTAAAGCGTAACTCGCTACAAAATTGTGAAGCAAGTCGCTACGAAGAAAGTAATCCGTGAACTAAGTCGCTAGCATGAAAAACCATATAAACATCACTTTTCAATCCAAAACAACCCAACCAAGATGATTCAAGCTTACCAAATGAAAACCTAAACACTTGTGATGATTCTAAACATAAAAGTACTAACAAAATTCAAACTTTAACACAAGAAATCAACCAAATGATGCAAAACCACTAAACTTTTCAAACTCAAAACCACCTAAAACCACTATAAATCCAAAGATGTGCAAGATATGATCTAACCATGGCTCTTGATACCAATTGTAAGATATAACTTTTCACATACACATCAAACCATAACACAAAGTAGCATATAGATGGAATTCTAGAGAGAAAGTTAGAGGTTTAGGGAACTTAGTGAGAGAAAGTGAAAGATATTATTATGAGCTCAACTCTCTACCTTGGAAGGTAGAGAGTATTTATAGTCTTACATAACTCGCCACACTTTGGGTGTGGATCGGGCATACAGTGGGTAAAGACCCGTCCGTCCTCCACGGTGTTACTTAACTAAATACTACTTAACTTAAAATAACTACGACTACGAGCTTTCTAACGATTACATATACTTGAGGTGACCGACTCTTTAATACCGGAATTTCTAATTCCTAACAGTCATCTAGCAATAAACACAAATTAGTTGTCCCTCTTTACACTTCCATTCTTTATCTTGGTAACACCTTTCCACAACTGGTGAAACCCGATACCTTAAAACGACTTAAAATAAAAATAAAAACATAAAAACTACTAAACGATGGGGGTACTTAAAAAGAAAAACATTGATCTTTGTAGATCAATCCTCGGAAGCTTCCAAGCTAGATGTCTCGATGTCGTTTGAAGAGGGAAACTTGCTTTCAGCCTTCATTTTCTTCACATCTTGTGTCGAGCAAATCATGATCCGTCTAACCATGTTACAAAACTCACTGCAATCACAACCATGTAATAACTTTGTAAGGGTTTGTAACAAAAAAAGGAATGCATTTTTTAATTTGAAACTGTGTTTAATCATTTTGCAATTAAAGAACTTACGGCCATGGATCATCCCCCACGAGCATCATATCACCTTCATCATCGGTGAAAATGATTTCCTATTCCTTACGAGGGCGTGGCCGTCCTTGATCTCAAACATGTCTTCAAGTTCATCAATCACTCACCATATCCTCCCAAGGCAGTTAAGTTCTGACGTCCCAACGCCTTCCCTTTCATTTGAACTGTCATTATTAACCAAGCGAGATTAGCGAGACTTGAAAAACAAGAATGCAAATATATCTTTGACGTTGAAAGGAAAATGTACCTTAATACGACTACTTTGGTAGATTTCCTTTGAACTTCCTTTTGTGACACTAGCACATTCCCTTGTTCTTTCTGACCCTTGAAAGGATTAGACTTGAGGTCTGAAACTCCCGGTAGAAAGGTCTTTGAGCAACCGCCCTTCAATAGCGAATTAAACAACACATCATGATCGGATGGTGTTCTTGTCATGGTGCTTTTCGAGTGTAACATCGGCTTTAGAAGGGACCATGAGATCAAAACAAATAGATGCAACTTGAAAAAGCATTCTGATTGCTTCTTCTTGACCGGACTTTGAAGTGAATCATTGGTTGGTTTGAGTGATGATTCGAAGGTATTTGTTGATGCAATTTTCTTAGTAATGATTTAATATATAGTCTCATTATATGTAGGCTCCTAGAGGTGGCCAAGATGACCTATTTGCATGGGACAAGAGAGAATATTTACTGAAAGTTATGCATGGAAAGGTTGTGTTCTTACCATCGAGTTTGATAACTCTTGCCAATGTAAATATTTCATCTCATATAATCGATCTATTTGTTTGCTAGGATGTCGTTTTTAGAGCGGAATATACTAATCCAAATTATCTCTCATGAATCTTTGCGGATGTTTTTATTGGTACTACTAATATTAGAAAGAAGGTTGTCACTCATGGTCATGAAAAGGTAATTCAAGAACTCTACTATCACTATGATTCATTCTCAATTTTTCCTTGACATTTCACTTATCAAACTCGGTTTTAGGTGCAATTTCAAATTCTTGGCTTGCTTATTAAAACTACTTACTTGTTTATTGTGTTTCATATGCCATATATATATATATTAGGAGGTGTGCATGTCACACCCCAAATTACTTGTTTTCGTGATGAATGGAATACTGGGATGATCATAGCATCAAAGTTACTGATTATATCGAGCGACCTAAAGTGTCGTTTTGAAAATATCATTTGATTAAGTAAAATAATCGAGTTTACAAAACATAGGTCCCAAAAGATTTCCAATGTACCAAAATGAGTTTGTTACAATCAAGCGATAGTTAAGCGCATAAAATATATGTGACGCCTTGACACCGCGACTCCATGATAAGTCCACATGCCATGAAGTGAATGCCTTAGATACACGAGATAAAACATGCTAAAAAGTGTCAACACAATGGTTGAGTGAGTTCATAGAGTTTGGTTTATCATTAAAAGCCTTTAAAGAACGTTCATGCAACAAAGACAAAGTTTTTGGTCATTGAGAATAGTCCACAAAGCAAAGGCATTGTAAATCCACTCAGTTTCAAGTTCCGCCTATACAAAACTTGCAACCTGTGTGTTCACAAACCACTGCCAGAAATAGTATGTCTAGTAGTCAAGTATACGTTGTCATAATAGTTCACCATATAACACCACGTATATAATAACGTATGCCAGGCAAAGCCCCTAGAATAAATAATATGCGTTCCGTAACATAGTGAACGAGAGGTTGGCCGACCTCTAATAGCGCTATCCATACTACCTACTGGTAGGAGACTAACAATGCGAATGTACGAACAGTACATCATACAACTATCATATACAATTAAGAACACTCCGAACAAGGGAGAATTTGCATGCTCCACCAATAAGGCGAGACTTGGTATTGCTCCATTCACATAGGGAGACTTTGCACACTCCACCAATAAGTCGAGAATTGGTATTGCTCCGTTCACATAGGGAGACTTTGCACACTCCACCAATATGGCGAGAATTGGTATTGCTCCGTTCACATAGGGAGACTTTTAGGTCATAGCACATACGGTTCAATAAGTTCAAACAAGTTATAATTTCGTAATTAAGTTCAAGAGTTTAAGTCGAGTTCAAAAGTTCAAAACAGTCAAAGAGCTCAAAACATATCAAAATGTTCAAAATAGTCAAAGGATTCAAAATCACGTCAAACAAGTTCAAAATATATCAAAAGGGTCCTTGTACAAGTTAAAAGAGTTCAACTATATGTTAAAAGGTTCAAATCAAGTTCAAAGTGTTCGAATATATGTTAAAAGGTCCAAATCGATTTAAAAGAGTTCAAATATATATGTCGAAGGGTTCAAAATCAAGGAAAGTGGTTCAAATAATAGTGTTCATAACATAGTGATCAATTTAGTTCGGGCATAATCTACTTACTAGCATAAGTAGTGAAACAAGAGTTATTTAAGTTCATATAAGTGTAAAGTAAAAGAAAGTAGTTGAGCATGTATCTCCCCCAAAGAGTTTATAAAATAATTAAACGAGTAAAAGTGGGGCTACGAACTCACCTGATGCAATGTTTATGATGACAAAAGTAGGTACACTGAAATGAGGTGCGATCTCTATCTGCAACCTAATATGAATGATATGCTCTAATGTAAGTCATGAAACAATGTCGTGCATGCAAACTCATATGATATCCATACCACTTTTGTAATTGAAAATAAAGTTTATCGTCAAAAAATAAGTTTATAACGTCTTGTCAAGTTATAAAATACTTTACGCTTATATATATTGAAACCACATCCCACGATAGTTGTTTAGAAATTAAACAAGAATTTATAGTTTTTCGTCGTAAAATAATATACTTTGACAACTCATGAAAATGACTAAGTAACCTTACGAAGCTTAGTCGCAAAATGGTGAATATTAAATATTGGTGTTGAAGAAAAATAGTTGTGATCGTCGTAATTCAAAAAAGTATATCTTGGTCGTTATAAGTCCGTTTTCTACGTTTTATATATCCATAGTTTCGTGTTAAGGTATACTAATGTATTTTTGATAAATTGACTCATCTATACTACTTTATAAAGGGTTTGGGACTTTCTAAATAAGAAGTCTTAAAAATTTTAAGGCCAAAAACATTTCTTTAATTGGAAATTGAAATTAACAACACAACATTCAAATGTAAATTAAATGTCTTTAATTGTGACAACTTTAATATTCATAAAACACATTGACTTGTAAGTTGAAACAACCCATTTAATCTATCATCATGTAGTGAATGTTTTGATGGATTAGTAATTGGACCATCCGAAAATCTGAACCACAAATGGGCTTATCCAAATATACATAGGCCGGTAGTTTTATCACTAAAAGTTATGGTAAATGTGTTGATGGATTAGTAGTTTAGTCATTTTATTTGAAGTTTTATTTGTAATGTTCTTAAATGTATTTGAATTATTATGTAATCGTTGAAAAAAAAAGTCGGTCACCTTGTTGTGCTTAAAAGGTCAAATGAAAAACATTTGTTCGCCATAAAAATGGCCACCGGGTACCCGCCGCTGCATTGCGCGGGTACCCATCTAGTTTAGATAATGCTTAAAACTCATTTTTGCTCCTTAAAAATCCCTTGACAGCTTGCATAATTTCAGAAAATTAGTTTTTGTCGTTAAACTTGAAAATAGCGTAACTTCTTCGTTATAAATCCGTTTTGACTCGTTCAAGCGACCACGGTTTCGTTTTAAAGTATATTTTCTGAATATCTAGCCCAAAATAATCCATGACCTGTCGAAATTTCCAGATTTTACAAAAATGAACAGCCCTTAATTATAAGTTGTCGAAAATGATTTTTCTAGTGTAATACTTGTTCTAACCATTTCAAATCAATACCAAATCTAATCTAAACCTACCATACACCTTCTTAAGGTGTCATGGGTTCCTAAAATTCATCAACAATGATAGGCTTCATGAAAATAATTATAGGATAGTTTATATTCATTATAAGTAATAAAAACAAGTAAAAGTGGTATGAATCATAGAATACTTGCATGGTTTCCTTACTAGATCATAAAAATAGATCAAATAGAAGTATGAAAGATTAGGAAAATCATTAGAAGCTTACTTGAATGATTGAAGAGTTTTGGAACTAAAAATTTAATTAATCTTTAGGTTTTTATTTCAAAACCTTGAAATAGATTACTAATAGGACTTGTTTAACACTTGATTCTTGAAAAACTTATGGTTTCTTCCTTGTTTCTAGCTTGGCCGATCATCAAGAAGAAGAAAAGAGAGGGTTTTTGCTTGTTTCACCTTTTAGTATATGTTTCTATGTGTTTTCTTTTTAGAAAATTAATAAATGTAAAAGATATTTGATTGTAAAAGAGTATAGGTGGAATTTTGGTCAAGAAAATATCAAGTAGTAATGACTTGGAGGGGGGAGGTCGGCAAGGGTTTTTAGGGAAGACAAATTGTGTAGTTTTGATGACTAAATGTAATTTAAGTTATGTTTATTGCAGATTTTGTACATGTAAATAATTATTAAGTGTACCGTTAACTTGAAATTGATTTTAACGGAACAAAATAAAATATATCGAAGTCATAAAAATGCATTTCTCGTAAGTATTGAGTGAATAAATAATTATCAAATATAATTTTCGAAAACCGTCGTAAGTATATTATACTTATATACTAAAACCCAAAAATTGCACGGGGTGCCAAAAAAAGTTGATTACTGGATGATTACGTATTTAACTTTGGCCTCTTATTGGTTGTTTCCAACTAATCTTTACTAAACATGTTGGTAGTGGGACAAATGGTAGGCATCTATTGGATTGTAATATAAATGACAATGGTCTGGTACTGTTCCATGGTTTCCGAAGCACTGTAGCAAACCCGTTAACGGGCCGTAATGCATTAATTACAATGGCAAAAAAGTATATTTTAATCCTAAACATGGTTTCCACTAACTCTAAAACAACAAAATTTTCCCATTCTTTGGACTAAATCATCACCAGAATCTTCCAGTGTATCCCATCTTTCTTCCAACAAATAGATCTGCAACCAAAAAAAGAGAGGAAAAAAAATTGTAAACATCTTTCTGTTACAAAGGTAATTTTATTATGCTCTAAAATGTTTCTACATTGATGATGAAAATGTGTAGGTACTTAATGAATAAAGAATTCACTATTGGTGTTGTTTTCTTAATTTAGCCACTGCTATTGAATCAAAGGAGGTGTATTCCACCAAGTTGGATAAGGTAAACGTAGGTAACAACATATATTTTGTTACAGGTTTGGAAGTATCTTTATTATTTGTGTCATCTAACATTTTTACTTTATGTGTGTCATATAAACATGATGCTATGCAAAATTTTGTGCATAGATAGTTGTTGCTTATATTACTTATTGCCTTTACTGTGTGTGCACATTTTAAAAGATGCCTAAAAAGCGTGTTCAAAAAAACATATCAAAACCATTTTTTGAAAACTATATTTTTCACCCTAATAATAACCATTCAGCATACAGTCAAGCACCAACAGACTTCAAAGTAAATAAATGCCAAAATAAAGTGGCAAACAACCAAATTTTGGAAAAGAAGTCACAAAAGCGCAAAATACGTCAAAGCAATGAAAGTATGGAGCAGAATCGGAAAAAACACAAAGGTAAATTAATTTGATAATTTTACATTTTTACATTAAGTATACTATTAATGCGATTTTATAGAGTAGTAATACTTACGTAGAATGTGTTCACCGTTATGCAAGATCGAATAGCCCCTGCTCGAATTATGGTTTGGTCGCAAGGAAAGTGCGGCAACTTCGAGCTCCCAAACAGCTTGTTCCATATTCACAATCATCATTCACGTAACTCGATGATCGACTATAGTTATGGGCGAAAAACCTTGTACGAATCAACAAAATATAGGTGATACCATAATTGAAAACCACAATCTAGAAGAAGCAAAGAAGAATGCGAACTCGCACATGCAATATTGAAAAACATGGAAATGTCCATCACCTATTAATAAAGATACAGTAAACTTAATGCGTAAATTCTCCGTTGTTTAATCCTATTAGTTGATTTGAATATTTTATTTATATAAAGTAATGGTACTTACAGAAGTTGTGAACATCATATATAAAGACCTAATAACAAAGAAGTTGCAGCGATTTTGAGCTTCCAAACAGTGGTTCCACATATTCATAGTCATCTTTCAATCAAATAATATTTATGGCTGAAAAACCATGTACATGTCAACATAAGACTAATACCAATACTGGAAACTACTATATAGAAGAAGCAAGTGCACCCACCATTGAAATAACACATAAATGTTCATCAACTATGAACAACCATACAGGTAAATCTAATGTAGAGATTTTGTTTTGGTCAATTTTTACAATTACCTTAAATAATTTGTACCATGTGCACAGAAGTTAAATCTTTTTCCACAAATATGGCAGGACACAAAAGGAAGTGAATGCAACTTTCAGCTGATGATCAAACAATATATAAGTAAAAAAAGATGTACACATCAATGTAATACCAATATTGTAAACCACAATATAGAAGAAGCAAAAAAAATGCAAACATTAACAGATGCAGCATTAAAAAACCACAAAAGTGTCCATCACCAATGAGTAAACATAGAGGTAAATTTAATGCAATGATTTTCTTATGTTCAGTTCTTATTAGTTGACTTAAGTATTTTACAGCATCTATGCATAACACTAAAACTTCTTTACAAATGTATCAGAATGCAAAAGCCGACAAAAGCAAGTGGCATCATATGATCAAACAATATTTAATTCCAAAAGGTTGTGTACAAGTCAACATAATAACAATATTGTGACACCATTTTATAGTGAAGGTAAGAAATGCGTTTATAATTATTTTGTATATTAAACTTTTTATTATTAACAACAATGTATAAGATTCTTTTACATTTAAAAATGCAGATGTCCCATCTTTATATATTGATTTGGGTGACTGTGATTGGAAATGTGAATATTGTAACGCATTATTTTGGTATGGGAACAGTCAAAGGCTACTCTAAAGACCATAAAGTCGGATATAATCGCGATGTGCAGGAGGCCATGTTTATATTGAAAAGAATTAGAGCCTCCTAAAATTTCAAACAATTATTTACGATAAGCATTTTTGGAGAATATACGTGCTTATAACCAAATGTTTAGTATGACTTCATTTGGTGCACAAATTGATGAAACAATAAGCGATGGACGAAGTCCGACGTGTTCAAGATCTCGTGTCAAATCTACTATTGGATAGGCACATTATGCCCGCAATGGAGATGACCCAAGGTTTCGCAGCCTATATTTATGATACGTAACACGAAATTGACAATATAATTAAACCTTTTGGTGGAGAGATCATAGTAATTTGAAGCAAGAAATTGTTAAAAGTTTGATACAAATATCGGATAAACACAATGAATTGGTACAACTATTCGTAGCAAAGAATAGATAAATGCAAAGGAAGCAAATGTACCGATTTCAAGATTCACTTGACAATGTAGTTGGAGCTCGACAATACTAGTTACCATCTTCGTGAACTCTTGGAGCAATAGTATTTGAAACCGCAACAGAACAGCCCATACGAGACACGATGTCATCATAGAATGCAAAGACAAGAATCCTCAAAGAATTAACAAGCTTCATCCATTATATATGTCTCTCCAATTCTCGCTTCTTTTTGTATATGAGCAACCAGGCTACCATATACAGATGAAGCTGACAGGTGTTAATGCAAGAAGAAAAAGGTCAAAATTATCTATGAATATGTATTACGCATACCAATTACATGAAAGACCCAACCAATTTGGTCTCCTATTCAAAGGTGGCAGATTATTTCAGCAGTATGTTGTCTAGGTTTATTGTGCACTTGAACAAGATCGACTAGATTTTATAAGGGCTAAGCAAAATAATATCAGAAATGAATATTTGTCGGGCATATATGATGCAATCTTAAAAGGAGATCATTTTGTAGTTGAAATAGGGAAAAAATTATTCTTCCATCAAGTTTTGCGGGTGGTCCAAGATATATGTACAGTCATTATCTTGATGCCCTTACAATTTGCCGAGTTCTTGGGAACCCGTAATTTTTCATTACATTCACATGTAATGTCAATTGGCCAGAGATCAAGAGACATAGGCAACACTATCCATACCTTACAGCAACAGATAGAGCTGATATAATAGATCGGGTTTTCCAGCAAAAGGTCTGTAAAAATCCTTAAAGAAAATCAAATTTTTGGTCAATGCACTGGAGGTACACAATACTTATAGAAACTTATTTTTTTGTGCAGCCTAATTAGTTATCTTATTATTGATTTGTACCAAACTTAATAATTTGTAAAACTGTTTTTATGCAGTTCTCTATACTATTGAATTTCAAAAGCGTGGTTTACCACATTGCCATACATTATTGTGGATAGATTCAAATGACAGAATACGTAATCCTGATGATGTAGACAAGTATATTTCAGTGGAATTACCTGATAAGACACACGATCCAGATGCTTATAAAGTGGTTGCTGATATGATGGTCCATGGTCCATGTGGAGCTGCAAAGCAAAAAGCACCATGTATGCAAGAAGGCATCTGCACAAAGAATTTTCCAAAGAAATACAATGAAAAACTTACTTCGACAAAAATGGACATATACATTACCGTAGAAGAAACACGAAAGCTTAAGTAGCAAAAGGCGAGTTAAAGTTAGATGCTATGTAGTACCTTATAACCGCCTGCTTTGTCTCATATTTCATGCCCACATAAATGTTGAATATTGTGGCTGGAGTATGTTGATAAAGTACCTATTTAAATATATATCTAAAGGCACGGACCGGATTGTCGCCCATATTACGAAACCTATTGGTGATCCAAGTGCAGCAGCATCAGCTCCTAAAATACAAATAGACGAGATCAAGAATTACATTGATGGCCGTTACATCTGTCCACATGAAGCGTGCTGGAGAATATTGAACTTCCCTATACATCATAGAGAACCAACTGTTCAAATCCTTGCCGTTCATCTTAAAGATATGCAAACAATTAGTTTTCCTGACAAAGAACCATTGAAATCGGTACTATCTGATGATGGAAGAAAGCTAACAACACTCACATAATGGTTTACATATAATGCAAACTTTGAAGATGGGTGGCACTTAACATATTTGGATTTTCCTTCTGAATATGTTTGGTATGAAGAAACAAAGACATGGAGACGCAGAAAATACAAAACCAAATCTTCAATTGGTCGGCTAGCATACGTTCACCCAGCTGCAGGAGAACTATTTTATTTTAGAATGCTACTGAGCCACCAGAAAGGGTGTAAGTCATTTGATGACGTTCGGACTGTTAACAAAAGAATTTTTCCTACATATCGTGCGGCATCCCAAGCTTTAGGACTACTTGATGATGATGGAGAATGGGATACAGCATTAAAAGAAGCAGCATTAACTGCATCAGCAGCAGAATTACGCACCCTTTTTGCCCATATGTTGATGTACTGCGAGGTTGCAGACCCCATACAGCTTTGGGAAAAACATTGTCATCTCATGGCAGATGATATCCCACAAAAAGTTTCACAAATGACGCACATCAGAAGCATGCATGTCAATGATCGAGAGATAAAGGGATATATTATGTATGAAATAGAAATGATTCTTAACAGTTGTTCGAGATCAGTAAAAGAATTTGGTCTAACGCTACCTCCACAACAGTTACTTGATGATTTGCAAAATAGGTTGCTAATGGAAGAAAAAAACTACAACCATGCAGAACTGAAAGAAGAAGTGACCCTTTCTATTGAGAAATTAAATGCGGAACAGCGGGCAATTTACAACAACTTAATAAATGCATCCAGAGAAGAACGTCAAGAGTTGGTATTTGTCTATGGGCACGGTGGAACGAGAAAACATTTTTGTGGAAAATGATCCTCAACACCTTGCGTTCAGAAGGAAAAATAGCATTGGCAGTCGCATCCTCAGGTATTGCATCGTTATTACTACCATCTGGGCTAACAGCGCATTCAAGGTTTAAATTGCCAATTGAATTAACAGATGAGTCGATGTGCAGCATTAAAAAAAATACACTTATGGCAAAGTTATTATCACAAACTGATTTAATAGTTTGGGATGAAGCACCAATTAATGACCGTCGTTGTTTTGAAACGCTAGATAGAACCCTTAGAGATATTCTCAACAATCCAGATAAATTATTTGGCGGAAAATCAGTGATGTTAGGCAGTGATTTCAGACAAACACTTCCCGTTAAAAAGAAATGTTCAAAATCACAAATAATTGCTTCATCAATAGCTCAATCATATTTGTGGTCACACTTCAAGGTATACAAGCTAAAGCAAAACATGCGGCTCCTACAACCTAACCTGAATGAAGAAGACATAAACAACATCCATGATTTCTCTTCATGGTTATTGGAAGTCGGAGACGGTAAAATAGGAGACATAGATGAGTTTGAACCGAGAGGACACTGCTTGGCTTACAATTCCAGATGAGTATCTAATTCGAGATGATGAAGACGGTGTTGCAAAACTGATAAACTTCATCTACGATAAAGAAACACTAAAAGCACCAACAGCGCAACTGTTACAAGAAAAGGCAATCGTATGTCCAAAAAGAAACAGCTGATATCATAAACACATAGATATTGTCATTGGTACCTGGAGAAAGTACCACATACATAAGCTCAGATGAAGCAATTCCGGAAAAAGATAAAAAAAAAAAAATTCAAAAAAAGTTATCGAAAAATTTCAAAAATTTCACAAGATCGGATATGATGGTGCATGAAAAGTTGTGAAAAAAAGTGATATTTTTTCTAAAAAATTATGAAAAAATACATTTGCATTAAATCATTTTTTATGCATCAAAATTGGTTTTGCACCCAACTTCTTTTGACTTTTTTCATCAAAATAACATTAAGATCTAACTAAAACAAGTTGAAAATTTTGTGCATCAAAATTTTTTCATGCATCAAAATTCGTTATTTTGCATTAAAAAACGATCAAAACTCAAAATTATAAAATGTTTTCACAAAATTTTATGCACCAACATACCCGATCTTGTGAAATTTTTCCGAATTTTTGGAGAATTAAAAAAAACAAATATTTTTATTTTTTTTTGATATTTGTCTTTTATTTTAACTTTACCTATATATATATATATATATATATATATATATATATATATATATATATATATATATATATATATCTTACTACTTAATAATGCATTTAGACTTTCTATAAAAGGAAGTCTTAAAAGCATAAGCCAACACACTTGCTAATATAAGAAAGTCTCAAATTAAGTAGTAAGAATACGTTTTTCACATATTTATGATTCACTATAACTGTCCTTACATAAATGTATACATATGATTCACTATAAATGACTATAAATGTATATGTATGATTCACTATAATGCATACGCTTAACAAGCCATAGTCAACCCATTTCACAATCTGCACACCATGGTAACAACCCCTTTCAGCAAACACCAATTCAAAATTGTAACAACACATTATGGTAACAACCCAATTTATTGTTTTCGTAACAGCCTACCAGAATTGTAACAACAGCACAAAATCAGCATTAAACTTCTACAATCTTGCACTATAAAAACATGCCCATAAACTATTTTCCTAAAACATAAAACACACACCCGACACCTTGTTATACAAAACAACTCATGTTTCATTCCTCTTTTCTTTCGATTTAGATAAAACCAAAACGAAGCGCCACCTACCCGACACCTTGTTATACAAGATCTTGAAGTCGAGCTCCTTGCAACAGATTCATGAACAATAAATAAGAAGTTGAAGCCGATTCGCAAATATACTAGCATGTTCATCGAACAAGAAAAAACGAAAGAAGGAGAAGATTCGCAAATAATACACCTACCCGAGACCTTATCAAAAGATATTGAAACCGATATATTCTAGCCTGGTCATCAAACAAGAAAAAAAGAAAGAAGGAGAAGAACAAAAACGAAACGAGTACTACCAAATATATAAGACTCGAAAGAAATTAAAAGCTGCATAAGATCTCAGTTTTCGTGTTGTTACAAAATCATTATTGATTTTGAACACATGCACATCATAGATCTATATAGAAGATCACTTTTTTCAATATACGAAACTTTTGAAAAAAAATAAAAAGAACAAAAGTGTTCCTATCATTTCTCTATTTTGAGTTACAAACAAAAAATCTTAATCAATACCTACCTAAGACCTCAATATAAAGATCTTAAAAACGAGTCTAATTTTATTCAATCAGATATATCGTGAGCTTATGGGCTAAAATTCTTAAAAGAGAATAGGAGATTATAAGGATGAGTTTGCCGGACTTGTTCTTCAATAACAAGGATGACAAGAAGATTTTTGTATGTTTTAGGCTCGGTAAAGTTTTAAGAATACCATTCAAGGTTTGTTTGTTTGTCGAAGGTTATTTGTTTGTTGTGCGCCTGTAAGCGGTGAAGAAGATCTTGTGTGTTCTTGGTCCTCGGTCAAACAATAGAAGCTTTGAGAGAATAATTAGGAAAAGGGGGCGGAGTATGTGATGTTTGTGGATTAGGGTTAATAACATGAGAGTTATTAGGTTTGTGTTTTATATATCCGATTTGTGTGGACATGGACCGATTTGGTTTTTGTACCGGGTTGATGAATTATGGGTCGTGTGTATTATGGGCCGAGCTTAACAGCTGCATGTAAACCTTCAATCAAGGCTTCAAGTTCCACCACCACATCACTTTTCATATATCTACTAACCGAAAGCACTTTCTGCACTTTTAACACTTGACCGATCATTACTATCAAAAATCGTCACACCAATCTCACCAAACGACGTTTTAACTGTCTCAAGATCAAGCAAAAAACCCTTGCAATATACCTTAAAATATTCATAATTCTTGGAGACGTTACAAAACGGCTAGGCTTGCTTTCGACGCAAAATTTTGGATATCTTGAACTTGACATTGGTAGGCCAAGTCATCATCCTCGAACAAATAACTGTAAGTCTGTAACTGATACCCATATTATAATAACTTTTTTAGCTTAAGTTCGTGTATCAAAATTTTGGATATCTTGAACTTGACATTGTCAATATATTCGTGTGTGTCGACCATAATAAACTAAAAGAGATGAACTTTGTATTGTTAATGGTCAAACTTTGGAATATGGTTATTATTGGAGTGAAATTGGGTTATTCGAATTTTGGGCCTGGTTATTAGTTAATTCAAAAATTGTCATAAAATATGTCACATTTGAGCTTTAAAATGACAAAGTGATTATTTAACATCAAATCCTTTCACCTCCTCATGTCAATAACTAACAACTACAAAAAACCCATCTCATCATCAACACAACCAAGACTCGACTCGAAATTTAGTCATAAGGCACCACACGTTCTTGTGGTGTATACTCATAATATATATATATATATATATATATATATATATATATATATATATATATATATATATATATATATATATATATATATATATATATATATATATATATATATATATATATATATATATATATATATATACAGTAGCGCTCTACGCGAACCAATTTTACGTATGTAACTTTTCACTGCGACCAATTTAAACTATTTTCAACCATTGGATCATTTAATCAAAGGCTAAAAAGTAATAGTGGCAGTTTGGTAATTGTTGAAAGACCATTTATTTTAAAAAAAAACATAAAACGGTATTACGGTAATTCTATATTATAGCTTTTAAAAGAAACCGTTCCTTATATCATGGGATTATGGACCCATTTCATATTGAAACACCAATCAATTTATTTTTTAGGTTAAAGCCTCCATTAACCATTGCCACCACCAGTCAAAAATCACACCGATTGCATCTTCAACAAAAATCCATCTATCTTCTATCACCAAAAAGAATCTTAAAGGTTATTGAATTATTTATTTTTCCCGTTTCATTCTTACGACTAACACTTCAAGATCTGAAAATTGCCATCATAATTCTTTACTACTTCTTTCAATGAATATCTAAGATTTGTTGATGAATAAAGGTTATTGAACTGTTCGTAACAGGTTAGTGAGGGCGGCTGCACTAATTCGTTGGGGCTTCAAGATCTGAAAACCGCCATTACAGTGAGTTTTTTTCTTCTGTTGTACATTACTACATTTGTTCAATTGGTCATGATAAAATATGAATGATATGTATTGGTTTTATTTTGATGATGTGTATTGACTTTGATTTTGCCGACTTATATAAACTTTGTATAAAAGATACTACGTATTTATTTGATCTATCAAATTTGACATAAGTTTTGTATAAAATATATTTATTTTGATAATCGTGCATAATAAAAGTGCTAAACATGCATTATTTTGATTAGTGATAAGAGTTTTGTTTAGCGAGATGCTTTTGGACCTTTTGACATTGGGCTAAATGTTACTCAGTAAATCTGGTATTTATAATAATCTGCTATTTATAATATCACGCCTGCATATCTTAGCATACAGTTAACCCAAATTCAAACTATTGCATTTGCTATATTATAATGAGGCAGTTTAGATAGTGCATATATGTTTAGATTGTGCATATGTGTTTGTTAGTTAGTTTTAAATCAATGAAAAAGAATGTGCATACGTGTTTTAAGGTTGATATGAAATCAAGAAAATAAATTGTGCATGTGTGTTTTTAGGTTGATATAAAGTCAAAAAATGAGGTATGAATATGTGTTTTAGATTGTGCATATGTATTTGCTAGTTGTTCATAATAATAAATTGTCAAAGTTTTGTAATCTCACGATTTAACAAGGAAATATATTTGCCTATGTGTTTTAAGGCTCATATAAAATCAAGGAAATATGTATGCTTATATGTTTTAATTTGTGCATATATGTTTACATTGTGCATATGTTGTTTGTTGCTTGTTCTTAATAAAGAATTAATAATTTTTTTTTTTGTAATTTCGCGATCGAAAAGACATGTTACGATCACGATAAAGATGAACACAAGTGTAGAATGAGATACAAAAGCGCCGCACATATTATTCCAAGAACGCACACATGCTTGTAAGAGTGCATAATGTTGAACGACGAAAATGATCTATATTTAACTAGATACATTTGTATTTGAATTTTATTTCATTCGATATCAAATTTTGTGTATACTATTTATATTTTTGGTTGGTTATAAATTTCTGAAGTTACATCTATATATTATGTTTTTTATTATAAATTTCAAGATAAAAAAATCGCTTAAAACATACGCAAGAATTATCATTTTAGCAAAATAAGTTTGATGTGTAAACAATTGTACGTAAAAAAAACATATGTAAAATTACAACAATAAAACACATATGTACATGTCATTTTCCAAAAAACATGCATGCACCAAAAAAATATATAATTAAAAAAATTAAAAAGCTTAAAAAATGTTTTTTTATTAAAAAAAAATAATTATAAAATTGAAAATATGTTTTACCATTATGCCCTTTTGAATTAAAAAAACAATAATAATAATACTAAATTTTCATTTGTCCAAAGTGGTTCTCAGAAAGCCTCAGACAAAAAACGGTTCAGATTGAACGTTCTATATATATATATATATATATATATATATAGTAGAGGTTAAACGAAAAGTTCTTTATAATGAAAGAATGAGTACGCACGTGGAGGTGACGAAATTTTTGGCAAAAAAAAAAATTTGGCGGGGGGGGGTATGGTGATGTAAGCGACTGACATGTCACTCCACACGCCTTCTCATTTTTTCATTCTAAGAACTTTTCATATTAACTCAAACCTATATATATATATATATATATATATATATATATATATATATATATATATATATATATATATATATATATATATATATATATATATATATATATATATATATATCCGGATCGATTGAGAAGGTTTTCAAAATGATAGATTTTTAACTTTGATTCATTTTTTCAAGTGTAAACCCATTTTAATGTAATTATAATTCAAATTGTGTAAAAAATTTGAATCAATGTTAAAAATCTCTCGATTTGCCATATATATGTAGAATATCGAATCATCTATACAAATTTAAAGAATCATCTTCATAACTCGATTTTAACAATGATTTGTGAATCAAATTTGGATTTGTAGATTCGATTCACCATAAAATAACGTTTACTCGTGAATCAAATCAAAACATGAATCGCTTTTGCTCAAACGAAGATTTCAATCTTCTCAAAATAAAAACCTTCTCAATGGAATCGAGTCGATATATATATATATATATATATATATATATATATATATATATATATATATATATATATATATATATATATATATATATATATATATATATATATATATATATATATATATATATATATATATATATATATGTAATTATCACGTAACCAAATAAAAATGCGAATCATGGAAACCAGCTTTTATACTACTAATAATGCATGATTTATATCATATCAATGTATGATGGCAATTTTGAAAATATATGCAACTTTTCTAGAAAAAATTAAATTAAGGGCAAAATAGGTATTTTAATCCTTCCATAAAAATAGGATCCTATAACTCCCTTCCCCTAATTAATCTTTTTCTCTCTGAAACCCAAAAGCTGCCGCCCATTTAACCTAATTAATCTTTTTCTCAGTCTACAAGCACAAAACCGCGCTCCATTTTTCTTCTCTCTCCCTTCTAAAGGTAAAATCAAAAAGATCGATCATGATTATGATTACGATGGATGATATAAACGCTTATCCGCGACGCCCCTCTCGATTCATTGTTCAAAACCTAACCTAACTCGCCACCATGACTTCAATCTCCGGATCTGCTCAAAAACCTAACTCGCCTACCATGACTTCAATCTCCAGATCGAGCAACCAAAACATGAATGAAGCGATTGAATATTCATAATTGCTTTTTTTCGCTTTCACTAGTGATTTCGTTGCTCCATCCGATGTGTACAATTCATGAGTTTTAAAATTTGATTCATTTTCATTTAGGTAAATCGATTTCATTTGGTAAAGCTTTTATATTCAATTAGTACTATTGTTGTTGAGATGTAGTCTTGTTATGGGTTTGTTAATAGATGTTGAAAAGTAAAAGAAAAGAAAACCTTCAACCATAGGTTTAATTGTTAAGACATTCTTGTTATGCAGGATATAGTATTTAAATAATATATGAACTTAACATATATTATTAATTTGAGAGTTTTCAATGTGGTATTATTTGATAAACTAATGAATTATATAAAGCAAGAATATTATAAAATGGTATTAATTGGACAAATGTGAGTACGGTTGTAATTATACTGATTTGAGTAAATAAATATTGTTAAAAGCGGTACACGCTTATGGTTTTGCATTAATCATCGAGCATTAACATGGTTAAATACTTTGACACCTTTGAGTGAAACTCGATCTACAATTTTCTATGGTATACTAAATGTCATATTTGTTACAATGGTCAATTTTCTATGTGTGTTTGCACACTATGTGTTTGATGAAATGCATTGACAATTGATCATTCATTGCGACACACAATCAGAGATAATCTTTAGTAACGCATGTATACTTTAGATGTAGAACCTTCGAGTGTAACTTGAGTATGTGCAACTGGTCTTATATGTTCTTAAATAGGCAAAATCCATTTCTAAATGTGTTGTTGGTTGTACCGCCTATTGCAACCGGTCTTATATGTTCTTAAATAGGCAAAATCCATTTCTAAATGTGTTGTTGGTTGTACATCCTATTCTTAAATAAGCAATGGTTCAAATCTTACTTTTATTCGCCTTATCGCTTCAAAGCACATGTGTTTTGAGTGTGCATATGTGTTTTATAGTTGTGAATTTGAAACCTTCTATGCATATGTGTTTTTACGCTTTCATGAACTTGTTTCTTTGTTTAATTTCACCGTTATGGAAAGGATTGTACAAGGATTAAAAATACATGTGTACATATGCCTACAAAGAGATCGAGAAATCGAGAGTGGCCAATGAGGAAAATGAGAAAAACACATGTGTACAAAGAGATCGAGAGCTAATGAGGAAAAACACATGTGTGAAAGTGGCTAAATGAGGAAAGACACGTGTACAATGAGAAAAAACAAAGAGATCGAGAGTGGCCAATGAGGAAAAACACATGTGTAGATTGCATAAAATTGCATAAATGTATTAATAAAGTTTTGTTGTTTGTATACATACTTATGTAATATTTTTTATATACATACCAATGAGGATAAACACACGTATAGATTGCATAAAATTGCATAAATGTATTAATAAAGTTGTTGTTTGTATAAAGTTACATAATTGAATTAATAAAGTTTTGTTGTTTGTATACATACTTATGCAATATTTTTATAGATACATACGCAAATATAAAACACCCATGCAAAAACGAAAAATACAATTATCAAATAATCAAAACACATGTGCACAAATGTAAAAAAAAAAAAAAAAAAAAAAAAAAAAAAGAATTATGAACTAAAAAACATTTTTGGAAAAAATCAAATATAAAAAAAAGTAATTTTACCATTATGCCTTTTGAATTAAATTATACAAATTAATATAAGAAAAAATGATTGGTTGATCTTGGTTACCATGATTCAGTGAAATTATTTTGGTTAAAATAACCTTCCCTATATATATATATATATATATATATATATATATATATATATATATATATATATAAAGATCTCGATTATTGTTTTCAAATCAAAGATAACTTAAAAAATCGAAACTTTAATTTCAGTAGGACATATATATCTCAAACTTACCAATCACTATCAAGTTATTAGACGGATTAGCAAATTATGATAGATCGTCTCTCGTTTAAATAACTTGGTTACCAAATGTTGCTTTAGCTTGTATGTGTTTAAATGAAGCGGTCAAGGGTTAGAGGCTTAGAGCTCAACATTCAATGTTTTTCCCCGGATATTCATAGATTCTAACATTTTGAACTACTAATCTGCGATTTTTTAACCCATTGTCAAGCATACTCGAATCATGTAAAATAGTTCTTTTCCAAAAAGTTGGTGTGTCACTTCAAAGTTGCTAGTGCCAAGTAGAAGTTGCACTTGAGAACTCAAACATTTTAGTAAAGATTGTAATAAGTCTTTTGCCACTAAGTCACATCAAATGTTTAAAAAATTTATTGTTTATTGAATAATTGCTTAATTTTTATATCATAATATTATGTGTTGTTACAATATTAATATCCATGTTAGCTTATTAGCTTTGCCTTTTGGTGTTCATCTTCACAAATATTGACAATATTATTAGTTGATAACTATGTGCTCATTTATGGGTTTTGAATTGTAGCTTTCCATTATAAATAATCACATCAATAAAATTATACCTATAGATTTTATGTAGATAACATAAGATTGGCAGGCCCCGATCTTCGACTAGGATGGTAGGGTTGGTAACTTTTCATGTCAATTCGTCAAACCATAGCTGTCGCCAAATATCCCAAAAAAAATCACAATCGAATACTATAGTTGTTGTACCCCAATTATTCATTCTTTTCCGTTTGTCCCCACAACGAAAACAAGTGCTATTCATGTGCAGCATTTCTTTATAAGTCTTCATATTCAAGAATGGAAGATGAGCATAAGTCCCTCATAATAAGCCTGCACAGACAACAAACATAACAACATATTTGGACATAGATTATGATTTTGAACAAGAAACCCCGTTTACATAGCATCTAAACAATTCTAAACTGCTAAAATAATTAGACTAAATAAATACTTAAGCTATAATCAACTATATGCGAATCACGAAGAAACAAAAACAGAACACTTATAAGATAATTTTATAACGGCTTTAGTTTTATGTAAAATTTCAACTAGTTAAACAAAAAATGATAGTTCACAGCCTGAAATAATTATAACCTAACTTTAACTCAAAGAATAAAACAAAATGTGCCTTATGTAAATTTCACTAGAAAATATATAACACACAAGATCTCGCAAAGAAGTGAGATTTCTATACACTCGTTAATAATGTTTGACACACTAATCACTAATGTTATCAAATTCAATTTCTAACACATTCTTTTCTTGCTCTTTTTTGTGTTAGCCTAAATAAACTTAGAAAAGCTATCATGTGAGTGTGAATGTGATCTGGTCCCATGGCAATCCTCCATGGACCCAATATCGATCTTTCAAGATAACCAGAGTCTGGACTAAGTGTGAAATTGTCGAGTGCTTTTGTTGTCCTTATATTTTGATTTCTTTTCCAATATATTTTCATTCTTCTCTAAAACGTAAAAGAATAAAAATTGAGAAGCTCCACGTATAACTTTATATATAGCATGTTTTTAAGTGCCATAAAACGAGAATAATTTTCTTGTTATTAACATGTGTATAGTATATGTAAGTCTAAACCGTTCAGTTCGTTCAGTTCAAACCTAAGATTATTACAAGAAAAGCACGCTATTGTATTTCTAAGGAGGTTCGAGTTTTTCTTCAAAGTATTAGTATGATGTTAACCAAATTGAAAACACACACCTTTATATTTACGCGGTACTGCACTTACAGATGAGCGACCGCTTAAAGCCCCTAAATATGATGATGTTAACCAAATTGAAAAGACATACTTTATATTTAAGTAGTGTTGCACTTGAGCGGCCGCTCAAGGCCTCTAAATTTACCTCAAATATTACTAGTATTCAATAGACATTTAATATTTAAAAAAAAAAATGCTATATGGTTATAAATAAATAGTTGGATTTTATCTATCTATCTACCTTTATTACAAAAGGCAGTGCTTCTTTGCTGTAGCATGTCTTAGGAAATTACACTTAGGCAAGGAATATTTTTGTTCTTGACGTTAGCAAGTAAACCACTCTTTCACATCATCCCATGTCAATATGTTTTTCCACACTCCTCTATACAAACATGCTTTCCCACATTTATTCACCAAGCTAGCTAGCTAACACTAATGCAAAGGTTAGTTCTTCCCTTTTTAATGAATTTTGAATCATAAACCCGCCAAGAATGTTAGGAATCATTTTGAAATCCTGAATTGAAAATAACAAAAAGAATGCACTATATATATGTTAAGTTTGGGGATATGTATTATGTAATACTTTTTTATCAATTACTATAATGATCTCTTGTGCCAAAGTTTGGGTTGATCCTTTTTCCTCTTTCTCAAAAACTGGACGCCACTTCCTATTTTAAAGTTTTTTAGCTACTGTAATAGTGTTTTGGTTTCTAGTCAAGAGTGAGTAATAGTTATAAGTCTTGATTTTCAAACCTAAAGTCCAAGATAATGTTGCAATATTTGATATGATTGCAAGCATAATTTAATTTCTTGGATATATGGTTAGAAGAATGAATGCAGGTCTTGAGGAAAATATGTTACAGATCATGCATTGCAACACGCAGAAAGTTGCTACAAACCGTGAGCCATTTGTGACAATCTAATATACGTGTAAATTGAACATATATAAGAATATTGATTGCATTATAGTAAGATCAAGTTTTCTTGTTCGTTATTCATCACTTTCGATCGATGCAAGACATACATGATACACCCTTTATTTTTACCTCAACCAATAACCAATTGAACCAACCATTTAAATAGATATACTATTAGGAACCCCCATACTAGTCACACCAGCTTCCGAAAAAGGCTTTAAAAGGTTGTACGGGATAACACCGACTCCATTCCTGTTCTTCCTGGTCTCATCAGCATTCCTCGAATCAATAATCCCTTCCAGTTCCTTCAACTTTCCAGAAAATATTTCATAAGCTGCTTTTATTTCTGGAACAGCCCCAAATGCTGGTTCCATCTTGTCACCGATATACTCCTCATCGGAGAATGGTTGGATAAAACATCCAAAACTGCCATAACTTGGGAGGCTTGGATTTGCGAAGGAAATGTAGATAAAAGTTCATCTTCGGGCCGACGCTTAAATGCTCCCATTCATCATCAGTAGGGTCTTCACATGGCATTTTGACTCGGCTATTGTCCCCTGTTAGAATGTACCCTGCATAGTCGTATTGTCCAAAGTTGACGGCTGCATGGTGACCGGATGCTACCCATATTATTGTTGTTAGTATACCGATAAGGTCTTGTGGTGTTTTGAGAACGGCCACCATGGTTCGTCTTTCTTGTCTGCGTGGCCCTGTGTCCTGATCTCTTTTCCACCATGCTTGAATCTCTTCGTCAGATTCTACAAGATTTTCTTCTGGGTAGTAATGGTTTACATAGTTTGTAACCCAATCTTTGATGATATCCCATAGGACTAAACCATCATTTGCATACGGATAATCTTCCACCGATAGCTTCAAACCGTGTGGTGAATCGGGATCTTCCACAGCCATGCCCCTACAATCAGACGTGGCAAAATGGGAGGGTGAGTAGTATTGTCGGGTAATTAGTCAAAATAAAAACTTTGTTTACATATAAAAATGCTAGGCTGGGTCGGTCTGGAACTCTTTTAGCCCCAGAAAATAGATGATTAGTGTGACGGACACGATATCAAGTTCAGAGTATAAAAATGCAATTTTTCTTTAGCCACTTTGACCTTTTTGGCTTCTTAAAGATGAATATAACCAAAATCGACTCATTTATGAGTAGATTGGTCGAAATTAGCACAACTAGATTTTAAACAAGAGCATGGATCAGTTACCTTGCAATAAGGTCAGCTGGCAAAGCTTCACGGTCAAAATGCCAGAGTTGACCATATGCTATAGAACTCAACTCAATGCTATACTTTCCTGGTGAAAAACACGATTCAATAATTCCACCAGAGTTTATGAGGGCTTCTCGAGCCAAACCATTGATCTCCATTGTGTATCGGAAATGAGGGTGCAAGAGATTATGTATAGGGTGCATTTTACTAAGCTGGCGATTAGTTGCAATTATATATGGCTCAGTGCAACAATGTGTCCTCAACCTGAAAATCAACCATCAAATTGTAATGATTAATTAAAATGTAAACATTGTCTAATGAAGCGTTTGATGCATACCAGTGACTAACGAGTTGATGATAACCACTATCATGAGCAAGTGCATGCAACTTAGCGAGCTTCCGAGCCAAGATCCAGTTGCATCATAACATGGAGTGAACACTCGCCCATTGAGGTTTGCCATTCTGGGTGGTCGAACCAACTCAATAGCTAATGGCCTCGGTGTTCCAGTTGGAGTAAGGTACATGAGTGTTCTTGATCCGTATAAAGTTGTTCTCAAATTTGTGAGTTCTCTAACTTTGTTGACATATGGTAGGAAGATATCATGATAATCTAGCATGAAAAGCTTCTTGTTCTCTAATGCCTGTATATGATATACCACTTCATGTTAATATATATATTATCTAATTATATTTCTAAATTGAAAGGTTTTAATGGATATTTAAATAATAGTATGTCCGGATTCGAACTCGAGACTTCGGGATTGCACACATTACGTTTGAGAATTGATGTACATAATTAATATAAATAAAACGTTATTGTTATTAATTATTAATCACTAAATAAAACATAACGATAGTTAAATAATTAACGAGGTTTGGTTAACGGTCGTTAAATATTAACTAGAAGGACTAAGAATGAAATTAGATATCGGAAAGTTCTAGAACCTTTTGGGATGCTTGGCGATCGGTGGGGGGTTCCAAACCCAATCCCATCAAACTTGGACTCCAAGATAAGTTACCTATAAATACAATTCATTGTATTCATTCATAACCCAATCTTGGATCACCAATAACCTAATTTCTTCTCCTTCTCCTCTCCTCTAGGTGTGCCGGTCGAAACACCCTTCCCAAGGATTTCGATTTTGTCTTAGCTCAAAGATAAAGTGTTTGGTTTATTAGTGATTCAAGAACTAGCTTCTCACATCAAATCGCTATTAGTACGCGTGTGTACAAGAACGAAGAACAAGCACACTTGAGCTTGTAATCCTTGGTGGTCGATTTAATTGGGTTGACGATTTGTATAAACCCAGTTAGGGTTTTGGGTTTGTTACTTGATCACATAATCGCTTGATTGCTTGAATTGCTAAAGCAGACGACTTTCTTGTTTGGTTAATTAATTACATATATTATTCCTATAGTCTTCCGGCTTTGATGATGTATTTGTTTTATGTATAATTGTTATGAGTATAAAATTCGAAAGGTGGCATCACGAGCCGTTAATATGATGTAATTAATTACCAAACACATAAAATTGAATCTTTATGATTATTTACATGCTTTTATGGTTTCTAGGGTTTTGAATTGAAACCCTAATTTTTTATATATATGGGTCGATTACCCTAATATTTATTTATTAGGTTTTAATTTTGTAAACTTGTAGAAACCCTAGGATTGCATGCTAATTTTATGTGGTTAATTAATGAATAATTGTTATGTGCCATGTTATATGCGTATCTCGGGTGATAATTGTTATATGGAATCCATGGTGGAACATGCATGTTTTGCCATGGAGTATTGTTTATTGTATATTGATTAATTGTTAAGTGATACACACATGTTTTATTTATTTAATAATTATAAAATTGGGAAGACTCAATTATAACTAATAAAATTAGTTATGTGCTATTTGGTATACTATTAACTTCGGCTTACGCAATCGACTTGTCGATGTATGTGCTCATCTACCCTATAGATGAAAGTCCTAGTTAATGTATGCATTTATTTACTTAGAATTGTTATTAGAGTTTCTTGAAATAATTATGCATGTGGCTAACTGCTTTTACATATGTTAAAATTGTTTAGTTATATGTTTATATTATTTGAGTGTGTTTAATTTTATTAAAATGCTTTTTTGTTTATATATTGTTTTGACATGTTAGTAAGCAAAAGGGTTTTTATGAATAGAAAATTAAATGGACTAAATAATGGCGAAATTGATTTATCTAAGAATTATTCTTGAACTTTAATCGATCGATGCGACTGCATTAAATGGTTAGAACGGCTCACCCACTAGAACAAACTATAAAGGGGTATTTAAGAAGTGAGCATAGTCTCACCGAATGGATGTCTATGTTATGCCAGTGCACCACCGGTCCTCACCTGTGCTCGATTGGAGCTACCTAGTATAACCATTCTATGTGCGAAGCATCTTAGTCAAAGTTGTAAGTTTCTCAACGCATCGATTAAAACTTTGTAGAATTCAATCTTAGCAATTAAAATCTTTTAGTAAGTTTTTGAAAATTTTATGTTATAAAGTTGTATGCATGCTTCTTTATACATAAGGTTTGATTACATCAAAAATTGTACCCTTTAAAATTTAAGTTTATGCCATCTAATGATATGAAACACTTGAAGTTGTAATTTAGTTATGTGAGACCTTGATCTAGATTACAATAACGAGGTGAATTATTTTGTTGTGCGAGACCTCGACTTTATGATTTGCGCTTTTAAATTAGACAACTTAATTAAGTTAGTTAGTGAGACCTATAACTTAAGGCATAAGATGGGATAAAACATGCTTACGTTTTGTATTAATTGTTTTGGCAAAATTGTAAATCCCATAAATTTTTGGAATTGAAAACTTGTTTGTCAATTATCGTTTTTCAACGATTACCTATTCTATACTTTCACCACTAGCAGATCAACTGATGTGGTGGAACTATGATAACGAGGATCCAATATTCAAGGAAAATACTATGGTTAATATGAATATTGACCAAAGGGTATTTTATTTTCTTGAATGTTTTCTTATCGAAAGTACTAACTTTTGAACTTTTATTTCAGAAATGGCTCAAGCCGAATCTCTTGCACTAGCCTCGCTGCTCAAATCTATGTTTGATCGAGAGAATTGACCGTAGCCTAATTTCAATGATTGGTATCGCAACTCGTAATTGTCTTGAGGGTTGCCAAAAGACTCAATTATTTGACTCGCCTTGTCCTCCCGAACTCGCAATGATGCTCTTCTTTGAAGCACGAGTGCCGCATGGCAACTGAGTATGACAAGTATAATGAGGTCGCTCGCATTATGCTCGGGAGTATGAACTCAAGCTTGCAAAAGCACTGAGAGTTACTTCCCTAATCTCATCGCCGGAAGAATTGCAAAGTTGTTTGAAAAGCACTGATCGTAGAGTCGTATGACTTGATTGATGCTCTTCATAGTTGCAAGCAGGAGATGGGAAACCTGTGGCGCCCACCGTTCGGAAATGATGAGTTACATGGACCGGTTGGGCGTTTGAACTATGTCTACCCTAATGACATACAAATTGGCACGATCAATGCATCCCTTAACAAGGAATTTGATGGTTTCATGCATGAATTATAATATGCATTGCACGGGAAGACAACAATGAGGTACATGCAATGCTCATTGATTACGAAAAGGTTTGCCCGAAGGCCTCTACACTGCGGTTTGACCATCCGAGGCGGTAGAATTTCTAAGCCTAATAAGCCGCTAGCGAACAAGAAAGGGAAAGGTAAGGGTAAAGTCGATGGGAAAACAAGTTATGACTTATCGCCAGAACCCAAGAAGTACCTCCCAAAAGCGTGAGAATCTGGCGAAGGATCGGGCTTGTCATCACCGCACCGAGGTTGGACACTGAGAGGAATTGTCCATTGTACCTTGATGAGTTGCGAATAAGAGGTATAAAAATCATGGCCGCTGCACTTGTACTCTTTTGATGATAGAATTATTGCTTTTCCTCATAAAATAAATTCGGGTATATGATACGGATGTGGTATTCACATATGTAATACATCGCAGGACTTAGAGGAGCAAAGCTTGCCTATGGACGACAATACCGTGCGTGGGTAATGGAGCACATGCATGCAGTTCAAGCTATAAGCACGCTTTGATTTAGTTTTACCTTCGGGTTTAGTACTTGTCATTAAACGATTGTCATTACGCACCTTCCATTGTTGGGGGTGTCGCTTCGCTTCCTTGTTAAAAGATATTGGTTTCGCTCATACATTTACCGATTATGGAATTTCTTTCTTTAAATGATGTTTTTACTTTAATGTTATTCCAAGAAATGGTGTGTTTGAAATTGATTTGCATGATAATGTGAATGATAAAAATAATTGCCTTTAGCATCAATAATAAAAGAATCAAAAGTGATTTGGATTCTTCATTTCTTTGGCATTGTAGACTTGCTCATAGGCAAGAAACGCATGCAACAAAATGCAACACGATGGGCTTTTGCAAGACATCAATGATGAATCATTTGATAAATGCGAATCTTGCATATCCGGGAAGATGACCAAGAAACCTTTACAAATAGTTTAGAAAGGGCTTCGATCTTCTTGGTGTGATACATACGGACGTATGCGGACCACTAAGACATGTGTCAAGAAAGGGTGCTAGCTACTTAACCTTTATCGATGATTTCGGTCGTTATGGTTATGTTTATTTACTTAAACATAAACATGAAGTCTTTGAAACATTTAAGGTTTTTAAGAGTGAAGTAGAACGCAACTAGGAAAGAAGATTAAAGCTCTTCGATCCGATGAGGTGGTGAATATTTAAGCCAAGAGTTTAAAGATTATCTAGTCGAGTGTGGTATTGTCCAACTCACATCTCCTTATACTCCACAACAAATGGTGTATCCGAGAGAAGGAATCGTACATTGCTAGACATGGTGCGATCGATGTTTAATCTTACTACTCTTCCCTTATCCTTTTGGGATTATGCTTTGAAACCGCTCGTGATATTGAATATGGTTCCAACTAAGAAGGTTGATAAGACTCCTTATGAAGTGTGGTATGGGAAACCTCCCAACTTGTCTTACTTAAAGGTCCGGGGTTGAGGCGTTTGTTAAACGCGACTCTGTTGATAAGCCGCAACAAAGATCTCATTAAGTGTGTCAGAGGATACCCAAAGGAAACGATGGGTTACTACTTCTACTTTCCACGAAAACAAAGTGATTGTTGCTAGGTATGGAGACTTTCTTGAAAAGGATCTCATATCTCATGAATTCAGTGGGAGAGTTTATGATGCGGAAGATGATCAAGAAGATACAACACCTTCTCGAGAACACTAGCCAAACTCAAGTAGAACACGAAAGTCCGAGTTCCACCGAGATTGAAGTGGTTCCCATTCAGAGATCCGCAAGGACTACGCGTGCACTGAGCGTCATGTCTCAACGTAGAAGCCGAGGAAAATATGTTAGGGATCTTGGTGAACCTCGCTAACTATAAAGTCGCCATGATGAGTCCGAAAGGAAAATGGCGGTTGCAATGAATGGGAAATGCAATCCATGAAAGACAACGGTTCGGATAGAGGTTGACTTACCTCCAAATGCTAAGGTAGTTGAAGTAAGTGGCTCTTTAAGATAAAGACCGACATGGATGGCAATGCACACACCTATAAAGCTCGTCTTGTAGCTCAAGGTTATACTCAAACCTATGGGATGTACTACGAGAGACATTTTCTCCCATAGCGCACATTAGAGCTATTAGATTCTTATAGCCATAGTCGCGCATACTATGACTATGAGATATGGCAAATGGATGTCAAAGCCGCTTAAATGGTCGCCTAGATGAGGACATCTATATGGCGCACCGAAGGATTTGTGAATCCAAAGTTTCCAAAGCGTGCAAACTTCAAAGATCCATTTATGGGTCAAGCAAGCATCAAGGCAATGGAACAAGAAGTTTGATGAAGAAATCAAGAAATTTGGTTTCACTCAAAATCTTGATGAGCCATGCGTGTCACAAAGCTAGTGGGAGTAATGTTATTTTCCTTGTCTTATATGTCGATGACATATTGATCATGGGAAAAGACATTCCAAGTATGCAAGATGTAAAGTCTTATCTTGGAGAGTGCTTTTCATGAAGGACTTAGAGGCAAGATTTATTCTGGGAATCAAGATCTACGGAGATAGATCAAGGCGGTTAATTGACTAAGCCAAAGTGCTTACATTGATAAAACATCAAGAGATTTAGTATGCAAAATTCCAGAAGGATATTCTTACGATGCAAGTTGAACATGGTTTAAGTAATAAACTTTATGCGTCAACACTGGCTGAGGTGGAATACATGAGGAAAGTTCCTTATGCTTGGTGTAGGATCTATCATGTATGCCGTGAGATGTACAAGGCCCGATGTGGCGCACTTAACATTACAGTCGGTATCAACAGAACCCAGTGTGAAGCCTTGGTAGTCATTAAGAACATTCTTAAGTATCTAAGGCTACTAAAGAAATGTTTCTAGTGTATGGAGGAAATCAGGATGCGTAACTTGATGTTACTGTGTTTTTGCGATCGTCATTCCAAAGCGATAAAGATGATACGAAGTCTCAGACGGGTTATGTCTTTGTCATTAATGGAGGAGCATTGTTGGAAGAGCAAGAAGCAAACAACAGTTGCGATGTCTATTACGTGTCGAGTACATAGTCGCCCGTGGCTGCGCGATGGAAGTCGTTGGATTAGGAAATTCATTTCGGGACTCTGAGTAATGCCCTCAATTGAATTACCTTTAAATGTGTGTTGTGACAACTCGCACAATAACATTCGCCAATGAGCTCGGAGTCATGAAGGGCGCGAGACATTTTCCTCGTCGATATCACTATGTTCGAGAACAAGTCGACATAGTGAAATCAATCTACTCAAAGTTCATACAGATGAAAATCTAGGCGATCCCTTTACGAAGCCTTTGCCAAAAGATAAACTTACCGACCATGTTGATGGGATAGGACTTCGCTTAGCTAGTAGTTTCATGCGGATCTGTGATTAGTATTTGGATAAAGGATGTTATGAACAAATATTACTTTAATGAAATAAAATAGTTGTTTATGTTTATTTTTCATTTTCTTAATATTATATCCTATATTTGCATGTTTAATCCATGAGTAACTTTATGTTATTCTAAATAGTCCGTTGTCAATCAATGATGCGGAATGTCATTGAATTAAGACAAATCGAAGTTTTGTGAATATACTTTTAAAGTATATTGATGCGTGGGACATACCAGATTCACATGATATTCAATGAATTGAATATAGGACTCATCCCAACTTTACATGATGATACTTTTGGATTTTATCATTAAGTATATCATGAAGTGTTTATCCTCGACTTGAGATACCGGATAACCGATATGAATGTAGTGCATTTGTGTAAGATAGTCTAACGCTATCCGTAGAATCGGTAGTTATAAGGGCTATTTCTAAGTGTTGCAAAATTCATGAGTTATGTTTGTAGTCAAGAGAATTTGTTCCTTTGAATTTGTTTCAAAGCATAATACTATATTTGGGCCTCGTAGGGTTGACAAGATGTTTGTATGGCCATACCCAAGATCTATCCGGAATACGCTCGTATGATTTTAATCTTGTTCAATCATATAACGAGAAGCGAGAATATTAACTTATGAAATGACTTGATCCATATTCATAGTTAATGTAGTATTAGTAACAAAGGATAAGTAAAATGATGAATCATTAAATGGTTTTTCCAGGAGACCATGCTCGATTCGATCCGGGGGCGTATGCGTGAAAGCTAGACTCACCAATGTCATTACTATATTTAGTAATATCCAGTGGGAGCGAAAGGTTTTAATGGATATTTAAATAATAGTATGTCCGGATTCGAACTCGAGACTTCGGATCGCACACATTACGTGTGAGAATTGATGTACATAATTAATATAAATAAAACGTTATTGTTATTAATTATTAATCACTAAATAAAACATAACGATAGTTAAATAATTAACGAGGTTTGGTTATCGATCGTTAAATATTAACTAGAAGGACTAAGAATGAAATTAGATATCGGAAAGTTCTAGAATCCCTTTTGGGATGCTTGGCGATCGGTGGGGTTTCAAACCCAATCCCACTCAAACTTGGACTCAAGATAAGTTACCTATAAATACAATTCATCAGATTCATTCATAACCCAATCTTGGATCACCAATAACCTAATTTCTTCTCCTTCTCTCCTCTTTAGGTGGCCGGTCGAAACACCCTTCCCGAGGATTTCGATTTTGTCTTAGCTCAAAGATAAAGTGTTTGGTTTATTAGTGATTCAGGAACTAGCCTCCACATCAAATCGCTATTAGTACGTGTACAACAACGAAGAACAAGCACACTTGAGCTTGTAATCCTTGGTGGTCGATTTAATTGGGTTGACGATTTGTATAAACCCTAGTTAGGGTTTTGGGTTTTGTTACTTGATCACATAATCGCTTGATTGCTTGAATTGCTTAAAAGACGCACTTTCTTGTTTGTTAATTAATTACATATATTATTCCTATAGTCTTCAACCTTGCTTTGATGATGTATTTGTTTTATGTATAATTGTTATGAGTATAAAATTCGACATAAATGACATGGATAAGAACAATTTTAAGAATATTACGGGTGTTTTATGATTGCTTATATGAAAACTGCTTATTCCTTTTGAAATAATCGGATAAACACTTACGAATAAGCAACTCTTGGCATCTTTATTCGAGATCGACCATTTTCTTTCGAGATAATCATATCAGCGGTTTGGATAAGCAAATTGAAACACCTTGATAGCTAGTTATATGTAGTGCCAAAAGAAAAAGATTTTATAATAAGCAGTCACAAACACCCCTTACTCATACCTCCTCAAGCGCATAATAGCCTCGATTGTCTCTCAATGACCTCTTTGGTTATTGCCGATTCAGCGGACCATACACCTGTGGTCGAGTTTACTTGTTATTGGCCATTCCCGCACATATTTAAGGTTTTATCTACATTTCTAAAGTCTTCTTTCAGATAATCAAACATTCATGTTAATTAGTTGTAGAATTAATATCTAACAAGTTGGAATTCATCTATACTTTCACAACAGGTAGTTGTAAGTATATATTTTAATTTTTTTGTGAAAAGCGTACCGTCACCAAGGTAATACTCAAAGGGTTAAGACCAGCAAGGGTTTGTCGACAAAATTCTTCATCTCTAATCCATGCAAACTTATCTCCTGAAAATCGATAAAGATAAAAAAAAAAAATTACTGTCATAAAACATATGTTCGTATGTGTGTTGATCTGTGTATGCAAGGGAGAGATTTAATTACTTTCAATCATTTCCGGAGTCTCAAAACGCAAGATATTATTTTGGGCATCTTCTAAAGACTTCAAAAGTCTAGGAATAATATTTCAAGAAATCCTTTACTCGGCGGTGGCAAATTAATTCCTCGTTGAACAAAGAATCAATGGCTGTGAAGTATGGAAACCCAAGATCTTTGTCAATCAAAGTTGTCTCTAACGAGGGCATGACTGCGTGCAGAACTGAGTATACAGTCTTGTACGAAAATGTTAGATTCTTTACTTCTGAAAAGGCTTCATCCCTTGGCACGTAAATGTCACTGCTTCTAGATTCTGATAATGGATCTGCATTTGTAATTAATTTAAATAATCAGATCAAACAACCATCCTTTTGAAAAGAGCTAATTTTGATAATCGATTATTTAGGAGTCATTTTACATGTAACTTTTTAACCACCATCAAGTTGGCCTAGTGGCCAAGCGTTCATTTAGATATACGATTTGCTACACTTGATCGATCACCTCCATTGCAACAATATGAATGAATCACAAAGAATACAAATGAATACCTGCTTTTGTGCGAGCACGACCAGTTTTGCAACGCCTAGGATAAGGGTAGTCCTTGGTACCAAGTACCGGGCGTGCCAATTCTGGATCCTTGTCAGGATCACCTAGATCATTATACACATCGTAATCATAAATTCTATCTATTTTTTTACGTGGTTTATCAGCTACACCGTCCCCTCGAAGAATTGCTAGTTCCTTTTCTCTGAGAGTTTTGAGACCACTCGGTGTATCGGATGGTAGGCATGCTACCTGGGCCACGCACAACAGAAAATGAAGTCAAACAATCGACCACATATTATCAATCCCACAAAAACTAACTTAATATAGTTCTTAGATTCCATGTATTAAGCAGCTACTCATTAAATTAAATTTGTTTACTAATCAACAAACCATTTCATTAAGCACTTATGAATTTGTATTAGGTAATAGACCTATTTAGAACCAAATCAGTTGATGCAACCTATCCTTTTTATATTTATTTAGGTCAGGAAATATCAACCGTAATGGAACAAACTGAGTTCATAAGACAATAAGCATATATTAAGTGATAAATGATAGTCAAAACTATTTATGTCCTATCACATATCATTTGGTGATTTTGTATTATAAAAATTACTATGTAATTCTATCATTTCTCTTTATTGTATTATCAAATGCCATTCAATCATTACCACGCACATGTTTGGCTTTAAATAGATAAACTATAAGATGTATGTACTAATTGACCGTGCTATGTACTCGATTAATTATTGTACTTTTTTCCAAAAAGAAAAAGAAAGTGATAAATTAGAGATGCTTTACCATTTTAGTGTATGAGAATACCGTAAATTTTCTACAATATAGACATTGTACAAAGACTATCTCTAGTTATTTTTATTTTATCTTTTTGCCTTTTTTTTGCAAGTACATTGGTTCATTGACAACAAGAAGATAGAGAAAATTGATTAAAACCTTAAGGCCTTGTCAAGGAATAAATGAACTAGTATATAAATTAGTTGCTAACCTTGTCAAGGAAGAACACGCGTTTTTCAGGGTTATCAAACTTGGAATGAACCCAAGAATTACAGGTTGCACTGATCGTGCCTATGGGGAGTCCTTCAATAACAATAGATTCCACAAACATCTCTTCGTGGTGTTCGTTTTCTAGCAAAACTGCCCCAATTGAACCAAAATCCTCTGGTACTTCAAATTCTGCTAGATATTTTAAGTCGTCTACCGTTCGACCACTTCGGTGTGCATAATCCTTTATTGTATCCTTGGTTAATCCCGTCTCTTCAAAAATTAAGGTTGAAGGATGAAATTAATGAACTAGTATATAAATTACCTAAATAACATCTATTTTACCAAAACATACAGACATAAAAATAATTTTCTCCACATTTTAGTTATTTAATTGTAACATACAATTTTATGCAAATAATCAGTATTGTCTTGCTTCTAATTTAGTTCGATCACCAATATGCGTTACATTGAGCCATTGAGGTTTTCACATATATCAATATATGAGTCCAGTTTTTTTTTTTTTTTTTTTTTTTTTTTAATTAATTTAAAACTTTCAAATCTGCCTTCTTTTCCCTTTTGTGTTCAAAATCATATAACATACATTAATTTTATAGCCTAATATTTGCCACACGAATATATATTATACGTACTTTGACACGCTAATTTATATTAATTATATATAAGCTAGATATATAAAACTTTGCTTATATAAAAAGAAAAAAAAAAAAGATATATATAAGCTCATATATCGATTTATTCCGGCTGTTGTGCAGTAACAATAAATCCTAGTTAAATCAAGGGACAACAAAGGACACCAGCAACTATATATGTTTAACTAAAATTTTAGAAAACTGAGACATGCATGGTCGTATTTCATTTATGAGGTTCAAATTTTCAACTACTGCTAACTGTAAAATTTTATAAAATTTTTGAGTCTTTTTTTTTAATGCTCAAAAAACGAAATTTTAATGCATAAAAATTTTGAATCTCTATCCCAAAGTTTTATTATTAATAAAAAGTTTCTACCACTACTACAAATGCTAATTTTTACATGTACTGCCTAGTGCTTACTGCTACTGCTACTGTTATGTTTCGCCTGAAGACCTAAATTTTGGGCGAAAAATATTACGCATCAAAAGAAAATTCTACATTGTTCTCTTATTTTATGGAATAATAAATGTATTGAAAATTAAAATTTCAAAAAACTTTTGAACAACTTTTTATTCACCGATCTCTTTTATCTTGCGAAAAAAAATTGAAATTTTTCGGAAACTTTTTGCAAGTCTTACTAAACTGCTTACTGAAAAATCTAGTTTTATTTAATATCTTCCTTTAAAAACACAATGAAAACACAAGTCACAGACAATACATTAAGGACTTTTACATAAACCTTAACGAGGTTCAAATCATTTTGCTGGTTTTCTATCACTCTGTCACCTGAATAGACATAAAACTAAAGCATCAAAGGCCAGGACATTTTGTGTCTATGTACATATGATCTGAAATAATCCAAACAAGAATGGCAAAACTATAAAAAGAAATCTCGCATTATGTCAAAAGTCATCTTTACTAGTGTTAGATTAAGATTTTTAACAGGTGGTCTATTATTTGATAATCCATTGGCATGCACTTTAGAAAATAACATCTTAGAAAAGTACAAATAAATTGTTTGAAAACTAATATAAAAAGACAAGTCTTCATAATGTCAGTCCTTGAAAGTTAATAACTTTTTTGGTACCATGAAAATGACTCATCTAAACTCCATGATTAAAGGAGAGTGGTCTTTTTTAATTAAGATATTGCAAAGTCATTTAAATAGCCATATTTGAATGGGTAACTAAATAAGTTATTGATTGTTTTATACAGCCAGTCATTTTGTTTTTTTGAATCTCAAGGTTCTCACAGCTTCTGCTGTTTTTCTTCGAACGTACCTTGCGTTAGAGTATTATGTAATTGATCATGTATAATATCTTTTATACAAGATATATTATACTTCAATTGTAAACAGTATTATGAGTTTATTGAAGTTCAATAATTTGTTTAAATCAATATATCGATAGAGTGACGTTGGCCAAACCTCATGCATGTCTGTATTGTCATGCTAGATGGTGCTAGATCTTTTCAATTCTGGCATAGTGGCGTCCAACTTTTAAGAACGCCGCACCAATTAAGTGGTTGATGTTTAAGGCCCAAAAAATGATGTTTTCCGAAGGTGTGTGACATAGATGTTCATAGAGAATTGCTAGGAAATGTTGCTACCATATGCATTCTCAAATTAGCCAATATATGTGATAGACACCACTTTTAACTTTTCATACTAATTAAAAGCTAGTAATTGTTTTTAGAAAAGCAAATATTTACATATATAATTAAGTATTATATATATTATGTCTCTTAATGAAGACTTAAACTCATAACCTCTTAGTCATTAAAATCTTACAGATAAGATACCGAGATAAGGGGGTTAACTAAGCCATAAGCTTTTTAGTAATCAAAAGTTTATAATTTAACCAATATAAAATGACTGCTGTCTCAATCTTTAACATAAAATATATGAGAGTGAAAGTTATATTTAAAACAAATTTAAGGACTTCAATATTTACAAAATTATTCTGTATTGGCACTAACCTTTTTCATTGTTTAATTTCTTTTGGAATATCATCGAAAATTTTACTCCTTCCTATAGTAATTAACTAGGGGATAGCTTAGCTATAATTTTTGTAGCCAATTGACCGCAATCATCCACAAAAATACACAAGAAATGAATCATATATATACCCACAAAAAAGACTCAAGAACCCACAATTTTTAGCACAAAATTATAGCCAATTGGCCTCACAAAATGTGTAGCTAATATATTCCCAATTAACTATTTCAATTTTTTTTTTTGCTGATATATAATTCCTTAATATGTTTTCCATAATTGAAACCTAATGCTTAATAACCTAATTGTGTTAACTGTATTTATACTTAATAGTATTATACAGTATTTAGCATATGCAGGATCTTTTTGCTTAATAGTATTATACGGTATGCACTTACTAGGGTCGGTCTCGGCTGCAACAAGCTCCAAAAGAAGCGACTTTCCAAGCAAATCGGTGATATCATCAAGTGGTCTTGTAAAACTAAGGTCCGATAGTATCCCACCTACAGTCATCTGGACTGTAATAATAGCTTTCACACTAGTAGTTTTTACCACACTAGTCGTGCTAGATTGACCTGCCACAGCTTTAATTTGGCCTACTGAGTTTACGCTATTTCGCTTAGAACAAAAACCTTTAACAGGAAATGCTAGAGTATTATAAGATAGAAATGAAGTAGGGTTTCCACTAGCATCACTACCACTACCATCTCCGGCGATAAACGCCTTCTTGGCACGTGTGATTATTGGCGAACCGGGTGTTTGGTGGTGGTGGTGGTGATTGAGGTGTGTTTTCAACATGTTTTGTGTGTTAGATGCTTTACATGAACTACCATGCGTATGTCTTGCTTTATATAGAAATAATGATAAGAGCTAGGGATTGAAATTTACAATATTGTCCATGGAAAAATCATAACTTGTGGATTTAATTTGTCTATTATTTTCATACTGTTGACCAAAATTAGAATTTTTATACCATAATGATCCGCTTAGAGCTTAACCCATGGTTAAACACAATCAACTTAACCTGTTATAATTACATTGACCATAATTAACCTGTTATAATTACATTGACCATAATTAACCTGTTATATGTTCACTCTTTTCACCAAAAACTTAACATGTTATAATTACCTACCGAATGGCAGATGAGTGATAGAATTCTTATGACTATAATTACAAAAATATAAAAGGTCTCAAGTTCAAATGGAAACAAACATTGACCATGTCAACCTTTCTAGAAAAGGGAGGATTATATCTAGTTTGATGATGCTTTTTCTTGCAGACCTATATATCATGCACTTATGATCTATAAAATGAATTGAAGTTGACAATCCTTGTCAAACAAATATCTTGATTGCTCTTTGATTCAAATGTGATACTTTCGTGCTAAGCGCGCATAGTCTAGATATGGTTTATACATGCACTTTATATTATATATAGCAAAAACAAATCAACTTTTAAAAACAAGTATATTTCTTGCCACGCGGTGATCGATAGCTTTTTAACACATTAACATGGTAGAACTTCAAATGAACTGCGATAACATACTATAGTTTGTTTATCTTGTATGTTTGGTAAAATGATCAACTTAAACTGAATATCCAACCTCCAAACTCCGTTATAGAAAATCATGAAAAAGGCAACTGTTTATATCAATTATCATTAGGATAAAAGAAGACTAAAGAATATTCCTGGTAGTATTGTAGAGGTAGGTGGAGGACATAACCAATAATTGTTATTGGTGTGTCACCTCATCATCTCTCCAATAACACTCCGCATTTAAAACACCATCTTAAGCAATAATACCTAATAACTGCTTTTTTTGGTAAAGGTTTCCTGATAAATGTATTCTTCACGAAAAACGTTTAAGTCTGAAGGATATGAGTGAAGTTCCACATCTCACTAAGATTACATAGGCGAAAAAGCATATAAAAAGACACTTCCTATCATTTAAACAAAAAAAACAAACCACCTCATTAGGTTACATAAGACACCTACCAAAACAAAATCACTACTCACTTGGCGGCAGAGCGATATCATACATGTCATAAAATCATCCAATTGCCTCATAAATCGTAGACCTTATCCGCATAGTCATCATAGTAATCTTCAAGCTCGTGCCCACACTGTCGAGCCGAGAAAATTAGTCAGAGGATTATCCGATGGAAGCACCTCCTTCTATTTCAAATCACTCACAAGTTGCTCTTGTGAATCCTTCTGGAATCTTTTGAGACCCATCCACCTTAGCTTCGTTTGTATTACCCGGATAATCAACCTTTTTAAAGGATGACCATTATCATCCACAAGAGTAGCTTTTCCATCAATAATTAGCTTTTCATGTACAATTTTCTCAACAATAAGAGTAGGACAAGGAATATTGTTCTCATTAGTATCATCCATAGCAAGAGCATCAAATGAGTTTGATGTAGCAATTGTCGTCCCACTCGTGCTTTGCCTCATTATTAATTTTCTCCTTATTAGCATCTCGCTACTTGACACACCTACATACACCGCTTAGGCTTAGAAGGCTTAAATTTAGCCCATTTACCCATCAATACCATGAGACGGTACTGCTTCAAGGCATTTGAACCCCAACCTTTTTCCCTTTAGCATTACGATTATGTACCTCATTTGAAACCATCATTCGCCTTTCCAGTAGGAGAAGCTTCCGCGATCGCATTAATGTCACTACGAACCGCCTCCTTAACACATTTAGGTCATGGTCAAACACTTTACACTCCTCACAACAGGAGGTTTCCATTCATACTCAACCTTGATGCATCTTGTAATAAAACCACTATCATCTTTTATCGGGATAGCCATAGTAAGTTCGTGTTTTAATTCGTAATCCGATGATAATTCCACTAAAGCACGAGCAAAGCTAATACGTCCCCATGAATCAACACATATTGAGCTTGTAAAAGCATCTAACATAATTGGTTTCCAACTTGTGTAGCTATCAAGCTCGAGCCATCTTCAAAATATGCAAGTAAAGGCACATTATGTAATTTAATCCACACAGAACGTTAGTTACCTCACTTTTGGTTAGCGACACATCGAGTCCATTTGTTAAGAATGAGGCGAGTTAAGGATTAACCAAGGGCCCCGTTGAAACATCATCGCCTACACCTTCTTTAGAATCAAACTTAAAGAGGAAAACATCCGCATCATTTGTCATAAGCTTCTTCAACCAAACTTACGCCACGTATTTGTGACATAATTTTAAACAATCGGGAAGGCAATATTCTTGCCAACAAAGAACCAACGAGAGTATTATCATACCGGTTTAAAACACTCTCCATAGCAGCCTTTGGTAACAAAGTGTCATGATTTTCAATATGATTCTCATTAATCAAAGGTTGAATGTTAAACTTCCTAGTGACACGTTTCGGACTTAAAACATTAGCAAAGGCGGAGAACCCATGTGCACACTAGGGCTAGTTACAGAAGCTTTAGGAGCCGTTTGTACACCACTATAACTCGACATAGCATTCTCCGCATTCTATAATTCAACTTCACGCATTGCTACCTCAAAATTCTTACAAGCATTCAATACCACCTGATCAATACCATCTGGTTGACTAGCCACATCATTAACATTAATAGCTTCACTAGATGTATTAGTAGCCGCCAACGGGAACAACCTTAGGATCCTTAACGACACATTCCAATCGGTTGAAGGAAGCGACCATAAGCGTTTAGAATCGCTTGCACCCCACTACACATTTCCAACATTAGCACTAGGATCGATGCTGAATCATGTATATTCGAGGAATAACATCATCTTTGGAGAGGAATCAAGACCCAAATGCATATTATAATTAATGCCGCCATCAATAGTATTATGCGAGCAACCACTTCCAGAAGCGATTGATACACCAACCTTAGTAGCAGCCTCATTAATACAACCACTTCCAGTATCCTTTTTCCGATCAGACCTCAACTTAGATGTAGGACTGTTGTTTAGTAAACTCTTTTCCATCTCTCTTAACCCACGAACAAGTTACTAACAGATATTGTAAACCACGAATAACATAAACCAGCATTCAACAAACACAACTGAAACAGTTAGGGTTTTAAGCGTGCGCACCACCAATACCTAACCACCAGCCATAATGATAATCGATGTAAAATAAATAAAAGTGATTAAGATCAGTCGACTAAGAATAAACAGACAAAATCGATTTAAAAAACCGATTAAGTATTAGGCGGTTTAAAACCGTAAGAAACGATTATACTAAAAAAACCTAAACCTTTGTAAATAAGAAAGCGAATCTCAATTCAGGAGAATGATAAACACGAGTGTTGGTCACTCCCTTCAAACAAATCGCTGCAAAAACACAATGAATTAGGCAGTATTAGAAGAAAAAACAATTGGGGGTTGTTAGGGTTAAAAATCGGCAAAGAGGAGAGAGCCTTTTAGGGGTTTTTTCCCCTAATAACCAATAACTGTTATTAATACATGTAGGTCACATTTTTTTTAATTTATTTTTTGTTCTTTCTTTTTTTTAAAGTACAATAAATAAAGAAACTACATTTCGGCATGTTGTTGTCGTTCTAGATGTAGTTGTCAAAGATGATCTACAAGATCATGTTGAAGGTTGGTACACATCTTTGTCACGTAGTTCCTTTTGGTTCCTTCGTATGTCGATCTCTCGATCTATGTACGTTGCATATTGGCTGAGACTAACATATATTTCGTTAAATTCACTTATTTGAAATTTTTGATCTTTTAGTATCATGTTATGCAATATGATACAACAATACATAATCCTATGTATTTTATGCACCAGTAAGCATGTGCGGGATGTGCTATCATCCCCATCGACTACGAAGGACACCAAAAGCCCATTCCACATCTTTTCTTGTGCTTTCTTTGGCCTTCTTAAAATTTAAGAGCGATCGCATATGATTTGACAAAAGTAGACCAAATGGGATAAATACCATCTAGTAGATAATATCCTCTATTGTATGTTTTACCATTCACCGTAAACGGGACTCGGGCTTCATCGTCATTGAGGTCATCCAAAAATTAGAACGATATAGAAAATTTAGGACGTTAATGGAACCCAAGTATACCAAAAATATATGCCAAATCCATAAATTTTGTGATGCACCGCTTCAAGCATTATTATCGTATATTTGTGACCCCCATTTGAATTGCTTTGTGTAAGCATTCGGACCATTCCTCCATTCCCAATGCATACAATTAAACTACCAAGCATACCCGAGAACCCATGACAGTTTTCGTGTTTTTCATATATCCTCATAATGTCACTGGGTGAAGGTTTTCATAAATACTTCTCCGAGTATAAATCCCATATACATTTGGTAAAATTGTCTAAACTATCACGACTACAACGTTCACCAATTTGTGAATATTCATCAAAAGAATTGGGTGTTGTATCGCATAACCAATTGACGATATGGTGGGTGGCATTTCATTATAGAATGGATGCTTATACCAAAGACATTTGACCATGACCTAAAAATTATAAGTGTTCGGAAAGGCTCAACGTTATAGTTAGATATACCTTCGACTATTTGTAAAAATAGTTTTCTACTCATCCGGAACCGTTGCTAAAATTCGGTGTATTTTGGATTGTCGCCAAAATAATCAACAAGAGATGTTCTTCGGCGTCTTCATAATCTCGGAGTGTGTGCATCCGAGTGTGTGAGCTACTGGCTCCATTATCATCATCATCGAAGGCTAGAAATTGTTCATTATATGTGTATAAATGTAATAATTCTTCGGATCGAGTTCATCGTCAAAAGGATCCATGAAAGTTAAAAGTGTATCAAATATGGAAAAAGTGGATTGAAATGTATGTAAAACTATATATAAATTGTGCTTTGGTTAGAATGTTTGAAAAATATAAGTTAAAAGTGGGTATTTATATGTGAAAAATAGGGAATTTTTTTATCCATTGCATATTAACGTTAGTAACGACCCGCGGTTCTACCGTTGGAAGCACGTACGGAGACCAATGGTGTCGGTGCCGATGCACTACGGCAACGCCATTGGTAAAAAAATTTAGCGAATGGCGTGCATATAGTCTACATGCGTTCTCTCTTAACTTTAATAATTTAAATTATAAGCTAATTCTCTCTAAATAAATGAAATTTAACGAGTGTGGAAACCGCTGCGTTGCGTGGGATTAGTTTTGTAGCTAATTTGGATAGGGACTATTTTGCCAAATTGCTATAAAGGACTTACTTCGTGACTCTTGAAACCTTAGAGACTATTTTTGCCAAATTGGACTTACTTTGTAATGACACTAAACATCGAGGACTAACTTTGCAACGACACACAAACCTTAGGGACCATTTTGCCAAGTTGCAAAGTTAGCAATTAATGTTGAGGACTTAACACGCAACGCCACACGAACCTCAAGGACCATTCTTGCCAACTTCTTTGGAGTTTGCAATTAATTACGGGACACGTGTCGTGTGGAGATCGATTCCCCGCATTTTAGTTATATATAGTAATATCAAATTCCAAATAAACTATATATATTTATTCCAAATCACATGAAATACGCACAAAAGTTTTATAAACATCAATATTACCTAAATATTCACACATATTATAATATGTATGAACAATCGATCCAGATTAGTTACTGACACATTTGAGGGCTTCATCCAATTTTAGTATGTGTAACACTGATTTCAAATCATGATAAATTAGTCAGCTAAAAAATCAAAAACCATAGTTATCCAAGACAAAATAAGAAAAAAAAGCATATTACTGAAATCCTCTTATTTAACCCTTAGAATCCCAAAAGTAATGTTTAATGGTAAGAATAACGAATATTTGGTGTTCAAACGGTTTTTGTATTGGTGGCGTGTAAGGCTGTGGTATTCTTAAATTACTTTATATATGGAAACCCTCATGAAACTCAATTAATTAGTCTAATGATAATTGATGAAGTGAGAAGTTAGTAAGTGGTCGGAAGTTAGCAAGGGTACGTGGTCGTAAGATTGATAAGTCTAAGGATAATAAGGCGTCGAGTTTGAATGTGGTGAATTCTAAAGTAGTAGATGGTGATGGTCTGGGATCGTTCTCAAGCATGTCAAAGGCTTTTGGTAACACATCTCCTACTTCATTAGTTGCTAAGATATATGATACTGAGAGTCAATTGCTTTAAGATAAGCTCATGTTAGTGGGAGAAGATGGGAAACCATTAAAACCTTCTAAGGAAGCTTCAAGCAATGCATGTATTGATGTGGTAAGATAGGAAAGTATTATGGCTGATGTTGTTGGTGGTACTTCGATTGCTACTAACCAAGGAACGTAAATGGATGATTTTGGGCAAAAATCTAGTGAGAATACCTTGAGTTCATTTGCTAATGTGCTTAATGTTGATAGAAACAAAACGCAAGTTAACTTTCATGTTCTTATTATGACTGCTGCTAGTGAATGCAAAATAATGATACTTAGATCATTTGTGGAGGAGGTAAGTGGAAAATTGGCTAATTCATTATACGGTTATTTCATTGGTAAACGTGTGATGTTTCCAGTTGTGCAGAATTATGTTTTTAACGCTTGGCTTTTTCTTTTTCTTTAAGATGACTTTAACGTTTTTAATGCGTTTCCAATTGTTCAAAAGATTATGATGAACACCAATGATTTTTTATTTTTCAAATTTGGTTAAAAAAAAAGGGTTGATAATATACATGAGAATTGTCCTTGATTCGTACCATAACGATAATTCCTAGAAAATGAAATACTTCTACTAATTTGAAAAAAAAAAAGAAAAAAAAAGAAAAAAAGGTAACTCTTGTTCCGGTTTGGGTTATACTTCATGATACTTTTATGGCTAATGTAATTAAAATTGGTAAACCGTTAATGCTTGATTCATTTATTAGTATGATGTGCAACGAATCATGGGAACGGAATAGCTATGCACGTATTATGATTGAAGTAAGTGCCGAAAACAATTTGAAGGACTCAATGGTTATTGCTATTCCGAATTTGGGTGATGGAGGATACATGTTTGAACAATTACTATTGAATACTGAATGAACTCCTCTGCGATGTGCCAATTGCGGGATTTTTGGACATGACTCGAACATTTGCCTAAAGCGGTTCCTACTAAGCTCGTGACTCGTGGGAGGTGCATTTGGTGGTGCAGTTGAATCAAAGTAATGCTAGAATTGTTGGAAAAAACCGACTAATGGCTTTAATGTGGGTTCTAGAATTTAGTTTAAGTCGACTATACATGTAGATAAACCTATTTCTAAGAAGAATGGTGCTAGTACAAGCTGATCTGAAGAACAATCTTGAAACACCTAGAAGAGGCAAGTTGTTCGAACTCATTTGATGCACTTAGGTCGGTTGAAAATGATGATGTGTTAGGTGCAAATGGGGTAGATCCATGAGGGTTGAAAGCGCTTATAGGCGAGGGCAAAGGATGATGCGGAGCCTATTAAGATCTTGTTGAGTCGTCTAATGATGTTACACTTTTTGAATGAGGTACAATTGGCAAATGACCAGCCAACGTCTAATGCGGTTGATTTGAATATAGAAAAAAAACAAGGATAGTTATGTGGGTGATGAGGATAGTAATAATGAAATAGAAGAGGTTTTTGACAAAACGACTGATTTCATGGCATCCAAGAGTTGTGGTAGAATGAGGAGGAAGAGCCTAAAGATTATTATGATGATAACCCGTTTGATGATGATGACTGCGAAAATTTGACTCAATAGCAAATAACTTTTGTGTGTTTCATGATATAAAGGTTCGTGAGTCATCTTATCGTTAGTAGTTTTATAGAGTAGTTTTCATAAGTTTGTTTTGTCATTTTATCGTAGGTTCGGTTTGAAGCACAAATAATTTGTTTGTTTTCTCGCATATATCAATTTGAAATGTAGAATTCACTCACATCTTATGTTCTTAAATGATTTTGAATAATAAAATTCTTGGATGTAAAATACACCTTTAACAAAAATAATAATGTAACAAATCTTTTGCCACAAGATCATATTGAATGTTTTAAAAGTTTTATTGTTTACTGATAATTGCTTAATTTTTGATTATCATAATATTATATCTTCTTACAATATTAATATCCATGGTAGCTTTTCAACTTTTGGTGTTCATCTTCACAGCTATTGACATTTTCAAGTAACTTTTGGTCGCGAATGAATAGACCTCTTGTCTAAACGGACCTTTAATGATAGATTTTTCAAGCCACATTTCCTAAGTAAGAAACCCCTTTTACATAGCATCTAAACTATTCTAAACTCCTAAAATAATTAGACGAATTTAATACTTAAGTTATAATCAAATGTATGCAAAACACGAAGAAAATAAACCACTACACTTATAAGATACCTTTGGTTAACTTTTAAGACAAAATGTATCATCTTGTCGCTTTTGTCGTTGTTATGTATCGTCCTTTATTTTTTTTCAATTTTACACCAACCTTTGAATTCGTCTTATTACATACATAATAAACTTTAAAATTTGATAATTGTGTGTATTTTTGTGACTATTTAGATATACAAATGACCATTTCTGTGAAATTTGAAAAAGTAAGGGTAAATACACAAATCTGTATAATAAAGATCTAATTTAAAAGGTTTGTGTCGAAATTGAAGAATAAATAACAATACACACAATCTTGAAAAGTGTCAAGATGATAAATTTTATCTTAATAACCCTTTAGTTTTATGTAAAATTTAATCTAGATAAACAAAAAATGATAGTTCTTCACAGCCCGAAATATTTATAACTTACGTTTCACATAAAAAATAAAACAAAAAGTGCCTTATGTAAATTTTAAACTTCGAAAATGACACACAAGAGTTCGCAAAGAAGTAAGATTTCTATACACTCGTAAATAATGTTTGACACACTAATCACTAATGTTATCAAATTCATTTTCTAACACATTATTTTCTTGCTATTTTCCGTGTTAGCCTAATTAAACTTAGAAAAGCTAGCATGTGTTTCTCGTGAAATCCAGTACGTCACCATCATGTGTTTCTTGTTTTCTTTCAAAGACATACAATGGTCCCAGTAATATTATGTGGATACGTGTGTGAAATTATCCAGTGCTTTTGTTGTCTATTTTTTTTTTTATTTTTTTTTTTTTAGCATTGGTCCAAATGTCTAATATATTTTTATTATTCTCTAAAAAAGAAAAAGAAAATAAAAAAATGAGAAGCTCTTCACGTATAACTTTATATATTGCATGTTTTTTTAATGCCATGAAACGATAATACTTTTCTTGTTATTCACATGTTTATATGTAAGTCTAAAACATTCAATTCGTTCATACCTAAGACCGTAAGATAAAAAATAAATAAAATAAATAAATAAAATTCTTGTATTTTGTAAGGTGATTTAGGTTTTCACCAAAATATTATGATGTTAACTAATTTGAAAACTCACACCTCAGTAATTAGCGGTCTTGTTGGCAAGGAGAGCGACGCCCACTTAGCCCTAAATTGGAGGGCTTCAAATTTACCTCAAATGTTATTACAATACAATAGCCAATTAGTTTTCTTGAAAAATCCTATATGGTCATAAATGAATAGTTAGATATTATATCTCTGTGAAACAGAGTAATAGTTGGAAAAGTTACCTCTATAAGCTTTTAAATGCTCAAACAAAATCATTATGAACATGGTCATCCTTAAAAATTCGGACGCTCTCAAGGGAAAAAAAACATGTAGTAATCAATGTTAAAAACTCAAACACCACGTCCCCGCAATCTGATACTATTTCATCATTTGATGAATCCTATCATACTATTTCATGTGAGATAATATTAAAAATAAGATAGTGTAGGAAGCCATACATGTAGTGACATGTAGATATTCAATTTATTTAATAAAAAAAATGAATTTAATACATGAAAGGGTATAATAGTAACTTGAGTTAACCACTTTAAAAAAATGCGCTGTAATTTGAGTTATGTTTGACCATTTCAATGAAAGCCACTATTATCTTATCTGGTGTTTAAAACTGTTCCTAACATCCATCTCTCAACCCTATCACCTACCTCTCTCGCATGACGATCTGCAACCTCGATCACTTGTCCATAAATCTAACCCGTTTGAGATGGCATTTGCTTTTAAGGGCATTTTTTGTAATTGACAAACCCCTCATATTTCTCCCATATTAATCTGGTTTTCCTATTTGCTTTCATATTTCTCTTTATCGACCAAAACCAGTAAGTTCTTCCTTGTTCATCCCACTCGTCGTTGGCAACCTTCAAATTTTTACAACCGCTTTTGTCCATGATACATGATAGGAAGAACCTATAAGGTGATAAGATTTTCAACATGTGATGAGAAATGACGAGATTTCGACTTTTTCTTGTTCGTGATCGTTTTCCAATAACGACATGATTGAGGAAAAATATTGTGAATGCTCTATTTTTCTGTTTGTTCATCAAGATGATACATGTGTCAGATTCATTATCGATCATTATAAATCAGTTGTGATGCATGATGCATCAACTTTTCTTTTGATAATCTAGTATGTTTGTGAAGCTTTGTTTATCAGTTATGAAGATCGGTTTCCTTCTTTTTCTTATGTGAATCATGGGTAACAAGCAAAGAGTATATTTTGTTTTCGTTGTTGGTTTATCGCTGGTTTAAATATCTCGTTGACGAGTTGTGTATAGTATCATGAGATTCAACATCATTTAGTGTTATTTTAATAGAAAAAAAGTTTCGCTATATGCTTTACCCAAAAAAAAAGTTTCGCTATATTCGTGTATCAAATGAATGCTGAATCTAATGATACAAATGACGTTGAATCTCATAGACGTACATTCCTTAACAAAAACTAGTAATTCAACATCGATGTTCATTCTATTTTTTTTAATAGATGTTCATTTCTGTATTCGATGCAATCTCATGCTATACCCATATGTGTCTATTATATTACACTTTCTCGATCAGTTGTACCTTTATGAATGTATCATATCATTTGGGTGACAATTAGTAGTATTCGTTAAGGAATGAAAGTCTATATATGTGCATCGCTTTACGTCTGTAAACAAAACACCAAACCCATCTACGTAAGGTTTTCTTATTCGAAATCAAATTATGTGAATGAAATATAAATTTAAAAAAAAGGCTAAATAATGGAAAACCACAACAGGGATATATACCCGTGAATCAAGCTTGGAAATATTAGTTGTTAAACATGCCTATGTTTCAAGATATTTACTATAATGCCATTTTGTTATTTTATACAATGATCTCCTTGGTTGATACATCCGACGGCTAAGATCGCTTCCTATTCTTTTCTACTTTAAGACACTATCTCACGTTAACCTCACTCTAGTGTAGAGTTAAAATGAAAAGTTCTTATAATGAAAAGAATGAGAAAGCATGTGGAAGTGACATGTCGTCACCTTTGCTACATCACCATGCCATGTCATGACATGTCACCCCCGAAAAAAATATTTTTCCGCCAAAAAATTTTTTGGGCAATTTTTCCCAAAAATTTCCGCCAAAATTTATTCTTCGCATCACAATAAAAATAGTGCATCACAATCATAATATTGATGCGATGGCTATAATCTTAATGCACTAAAATTATGATTATGATGCGATATCTTTATAACAGTAATGCAAGAACTTATAACCTTAACGCACTAATAAGTTTTGGTGCATCTTTATTATAAGTTCTTGCATCATAGTTAATAGTTAAGTGCATCAATTATGATGCACTCAAATCAAGGTTATAACCTTATGCACTAAAATCATGATTGTGATGCGAGAAATTTATAAGCGTGATGCGATGAATTTATAACCTTAATGCACTAAAATCATGATTGTGATGCAGTAACTTATAACCTTAATGCACTAATAAGTTTGGGTGCATATTTATTATAAGTTCTTGCATCATATAGATTAATAGGTAAGTGCATCAAGTATGATGCACTAAAATCAAGGTTATAACCTTAATCACTAAAATCATGATTGTGATGCAAGAACTTTATAACCGTGATGCGAATTTATAACTTTAATGCACTAAAATCATTATTGTGATGCAAGAAAAAATTTGCGAGAATCTTTTGGCGGGAAAAAAATTTTTGCCCAAAAAAATTCGGAAAGCGACCCTTTTTCTTTTACTCATAGAGCTTTTCGTCTCCTGATAAATCAGTATGGAGAGCTCGGGTGGGAATCAACCACCGGCCCGGGAGCCCGGTATTTTCGTAAACGTAAAGAGGAGGAGTGACAGGGGAGTGGTTGCCCGCTTTCGGCTGGTATCCTGCACCTGAGATAGGTTCATTGATCACATATGACATTCTGAAAGTTTGTATTTTGTTTATGCTGCTAACTCTAAGTTTGGTCCTACTTATGCGATAGAGACGGAAAGGAACTTGACTTTTTGGCCAGATTCCGGCTGATTCACCGACGTGCCCGTTTCTGCTGACTCGCTACCCGTAGCTCGTTGTTTTATAGGCTTTATCATATTCAGTCGGAAGAGTTCAGTATGTCCCCCTTATTCTCGACATGCTATGGTGCCCCGGGGTGGGTAGGAGGCATTTGATTAGGACATTGCACAATGATCCGAACACTTTGTCGCTGAAGTGAGGGCCCTGTGGAAGCGGAGGGAGCGAAAGCTGGATCGGGTTTCGTTTGACTGCTGCCGTTAGAACACCACAATATTCGCCCCTTACTAGTAAGGGAAAAGGCTAGCGCGCAAGGGAAAGGCACTTCTTCCTGGTTGAAGGGCGCGCTACAGGCCTACGCTTGTTCCTGCGCGGAACAATAGGCTTTATGAGTTATCAGTCTATTCAGGTAAAGTGATGTGCGAGAGACATGGTCCAAGCCCGGTACGAGGATGACTTGTGCCTAGGGGTGCAATGAGAGCCGGATGAGGGGAGACCCTCACGTCCGGTTCGGAGGGCGGGGCCGACTTTCTCTGGTTTCCGCAACCGTAACCATTTTTACGATTACATAAACCTTTTATTCCAGAATAAATGGGCAATAGTTAGGAGAGGTGCGCCAGCGACGAGCAGAAGCAATGTTATTAGATACCAACTTTATAATGTTTTAATTACGGCTCACGCTTTTTTAATGATATTTTTGGCAATGCCCCCTTTGCCGTAAAGAGTAGCCATATCCAGTAACCAACGGCAGGTTAGTACAGTTCTCCTACTTGCGGATTTTTCCCTCACGCCGTTCCTCGTCAAAGACATGGTTGGATGCGGGTGGGGTGGGAGTATGGTGATGTGACAGGTGACCTCCACACTCCTTCTCATTCTTTTCAATCTGAAACTTTCATAATAACCCAACCTATATATATAATAATAATAATAATAATAATAATAATAATAATAATAATAATAATAATAATAATAATAATAACAAAAGCCATTACAAGCTTAGAATGTGTAATAAAACTTTCTTAGTCGGTCAAAAGTTTGGAAACCATGGTGTACTAAAGCTTATTTTGTAGCAGACATGGCGAATCGTATGAGCCAGATAGATTGATATGGTCATATTCATATGTGGTACATTTCTAATCGATAGGGTTTATTGTGTATCATATCGTCGTTTTAGCAAACCAAAACTTCTTTGCTCGTTTGCCTTCCAAATCTGTGTAAAAAATAATAATTAAAATTAAAATTAAAAATTAAAAATTATTGAGTTGAAAAACTTCTTTAATTTTAGAAGTATACTTGCGTAGTAATGACACGATCGATCAACTTTGTGATCCCTATCGATCGGCATTACCGTGTGCACCAATTCACGATTGATCAAAATAAATTTCTTAGAATAGGTCGCAGTGCGATGATGATAGTCGCCCTGGTGGTGTGTTTTGTGTTTAAATTAAATGAAAATGTATTTTGTGGGGTATGTTTTTTAGTATAGGTCGTCTTATTATGCCAAGAAATCGTGTGCTGTCATGAGAGAGAAAGAAAGCTAGCGTAACGGATAAAATGAGGTCAATCCGCCTCTTGTTGTGTCTAGCCTATGATTCATGCACAAAGGGTGAGATATGACTAGGGGTGAAAGTAGGCGAGGCGAGGCGCCTCGCTGAGCTCGAGCTCGGCTCGTTATATCAAAAGCTCGAGCTCGTTTGAGCCTCACCTGAGCTCGAGCTCGGCTCGTGAAATTTTCACAAGCTCGAGCTCGACTCGTTAACACAAAGCTCGGCTCGTTAACACAAGGCTCGAGCTCGTTAACACATTTATCGTATAGAAAATATATATACGTATATATTTCTGGGGCTCGTTTGGGCTCATGAGCCTAAACGAGCCTTTTCTATAAAGCTCGGGCTCGAGCTCGATTATTAAATGAGCCCAACTTAGGCTCGAGGCTCGAGCTCGTTTAGGCTCGACTGGTTCGAGCTTTTACCGATCCGATCTCGAGGCTTTTACGAGCGGCTCGCTCGTTTCCACCCCTAGATATGATGATTAATGATGCAATTTAACTTTAGTTTCTGTAGGCTTAAATGTTTGATTTCGATATTTATACTAGATACGATTTAATTTTATGATAGAAGAATCAAGAGAATATATATTTGTTATAAGCACCCGTAACAACCTAATATGTTTTGAGATATACTGTATGTATTCCTTACACTGAATGCAGTAAGACTAAGGCTGTAAATGAACTGAATGTTCAGTAAACATTTCATGAACAATTTGGTAAAAAGTTCTTTTATGTTCGTTTATTTATTAAATGAACGAACATGAACAATATATTACGTTTGTTTAGTTAAAGAACGAACATGAACAACAATCGCGTCCGTTCATTTATGTTCGTTAATGTCCGATTATGTGTTTGTTAATGTTCGTTGATGTTACATTTATTATTTATGTTCGTATATCATATCTTTTAATTGTATAATTATAAAATTAATTTGTTTAAAAAAAACACTTATAAAACAATATATTGTGCATAATTTATTAAAGTTTATGTTTGTATATTTTCATTTATGTTCGAACTTTTATGTCCGTTTAGTGTTCGTTAGTGTCTTAATAAACGAACATGAGAAACCTATTTTCTTAATAAACGAACATGAACAAGAAAATTTATCCGTTTAAGCGTCCGTGACCGTTTATTTTTCCGATTACAATTAAATAACGAACATGAGCGAAGTCAAAAGTCGTGTTAAATCGGTCGTTCTGACCCTAAGTAAGACCAAAGATCGATTGATTGATCGACATTGGGATCGATCACCTCTTCTGTGGGTGTCGATCGCCCATAGATCGAACGTCCATTTTTCATGTTTTGATCGTCCTGGCGATTGATAATCGTCCCTTTGTTTTATGAATTTGTTTTGTGAATTTCTACTCAATAATGAATAACCATTTTTGTTTAAATGCATGTGTTTAGTGTGTGTATGTGTTTTCATGAGGTTGAAGATAATGATACGTTTGACTTGTTTTTTTGGTTAAAGGGCGATTAATATTCACCAATTTAAATATGATAATAGCGTATTTACTCAAAACACGTTTTAAGTCGTTGTACATTATCGTTCAAAGTTGTATTTTTGTATATATGACGTTTCGTGTTTAGATTGAGTAAATATGGAATTATCCATTTGGTTAAATGTGTGTAGTTGTTGTGATTACGTTTGACCTTTTTTTTTTTTTTTTTTTTTTTTTAAATTTTAGTTTTGTAAATATTATTTTTAAATTTATTCTTTTATTAAAAAAAAGGGAAAAAAACATGTAATAAATGTAAATTTTGTCAGTTGAAAAAAAAAATGAATGTGGTCTTTACTATAGCAACCAATCGCCTGTAGGTCGTCAGAGAGAAATAATTGATGTGACAGGTAAAATGGAGGTCAATCGCCTCTCTTACTGTGTCCATCCTTAGTACAGATAATTATCTTTAGAGACAAATAAGATCTTGACAAGTATATGGAAATGGCAAATGATGGGTATCGATATGATCATAATGTGGTCCATTTCTAAATAAAAAACTTAGACGTATTTTTGGTGTAGTTGTTGATATTGACAAATTATCACAAGAAGTTATGCGTTGGAAGATAAGGGATTTCATGGCAATTTGTATTTTGAGAGAACAGTGAGTGCCACCTAGCCGTAGCTCTATACTCGATAAGCAACAAAATAATGACATAGACGTACATATGCACATGGTATGTATGTACGAAAAGTCTGAAAAAGACCAATGATTTTTATTTAGGTTAAACAGGTTTGGATGATGTACGCTTGAGTCCTATTTTATACGGAGTAGGTGGTGTGATTCGCTTGTGTAATTTTATGTAATAGGTTACTGATTGCGGAAAGGAAGTTCGTGAGAAGAAAAACTAAATTCAGAAAAATAAAAATGATATCCAGCCATAGATTTTAAATAAAAAAGAAAAAATATAAAAAGAGTTGCATCTATTTTTGTAAGTGCATCTGAAATGTGTTATTGTAATTCTTTCTTACCTTTCTTATTTTAATTTTTCGTTTCATTTGATCTAACTCACTCCTAGATACATGTTAAGAAGAACATCGCACCTAAGCATGTAGAAAGCTAAGAACAAATCACATGAAAGTAAAATAGCGTTGTCAGGTTTATAAGACCACTCAAAACAATTATAATGAAAGAGTATGATACTCGTATGTTGCTCGAGTATACCGATACAATAGTGATACTGCTACATAATGATTTTTTTTAAAACTTGCATGATTTTTAGTGACACTTTTATCGGTAGTTAATTACACGTTAGTGACACCTTACTGACAGTATTCATATCTTGCGAGCTATTTTGTCATTCTTTGAGAGAATGCTTTTCATAGGTATTCTTTTTAAATCGGACAACAATCAAATTTCTTCCACACAAATATCATTTAGAATCTTGTGACGTATATTTGATAAAATGAGCATCCATGTCATTTTCTACAATAATGTATCAATGGAAAACAAAAAGATACATGCATGTTATCTACTATCAATCATACATGCAATCTATTTTATTGCATTGCAGGAATAAAATTACGAGCAGGTAATAAAATTTAAGCAAAAAATTTATATTGTCAACCAGTATGATTATTTGGTATTTTACCATTATTATCGATGAGGGAGTTATTTCATCTAAAATTTTAAGTAAATATCGATGGGCTCCACCATTCATCTAAAACAAATCATTGAGATTAAATCGTTTTATTATTTCACCTATTTTTATAATTTAAATATCTCTAAACCTTTAATCGTTAAGCAAAAATAATTATCTTATCGCTGACCACCATTTAATTATCTTTTTATGGCAGGCGTTTGATATATTTTCGAAAAAGAAAAAAATCGTTTTTTAGTTTTTTCGCTTTTTTTTCTTCAAAACCGAAATTTAATGAAATATCATATATGATTTAATCTTAATTTGAATATCACATGTGATATTAGTGTTAAATCATATATGATATCTAATATCATATGTGATCTTAGTGTTAAATCATATATGATAAATCACATATGATATCATATCATATATGATTTACCACAAATATCACACGTCGTATTCAATTGGTGTTAAATCGTATATGGTTTTTATGCAAATTTCGATGAACGTAAAAAAGCGAAAAAACTTCAAAAAAGTGAAAACACGAAAAAATTTTTTGTCGAATGTATATCAAAGTCTTATCTCATAGAAAGATAATTAAATACTTCGTCGTAATGGTATATTTTTTTTCGCTGACGATTAACGATTTGAAAGATATTTATATTTGAAAAAAGATGAAAGTGAGTTTTTAATTGTTGGGATTAATCTCATCCATTAGATTTAATAAAAATGGAGAGTGGAGATTGATCATTTGATATGTAAAGAAACTTTTGTCCTCAAATGATCTTAAATCTATTACCGATTTGATCCTCATTGAACGTGTACAAAAGCGGCCAAACATACATTTAAGATCATTTGAGGACAAAAGATTATTTAAATACCAATGGATCAATCTCCACAATTCATTTTTATTTGATCTAATGGATGAGATTAATCACAACAATTTAAAAAACCTACTTTCATCATCTTTTTTCAAATATTAATAACTTTCAAAATCGTTAGCGAAAAAATATATCATTCGATCAGGCGTTTAATTATCTTTTCATAGATAGGCACTTTGATATACTTTCGACAAAAAAAAATCGTATTTTTCACGTTTTTTCTAAGTTTTTCGTTTTTTACGTTACTGAAATCTGCATTAAAAAATCATATATGATAAAACACTAATTTGAATATCACATGTGATATTATTGTTATTTCATATATGATATTATTGTTATATAATATATGATATGTGATATCACCGTGATATCACATGTGATATTACATATCATATCACATGTGATATCAAATATCATATATGATTTAACACTAATATCACATGTGATATTCAAATCAGTGTTTAATCATATATGATTTTTTTCATGCAAATTTTAAGTAACATAAAAGACGAAAAACGTAAAAAGAATGAATTTTTTTCGCGAAAGTATATCAAAGTCCCGCTCTATAAAAGATAATTAAATCTTGTTCATAATGGTGTAAATATTTTCACTTAACGATTAGCTGCTTAAGAGATACTTAAATTATAAAAAATATGTGAAATAATAAAGGAAAATGATGCTAAATAGATCACAGCGCGAGGCTAGTCGTTTTCCGGACCACTTTTATTTTTATATCAAATTGGACCAAAGGCAACGCTATTATTAGGCAACTCATCGACATTCGACAAGTGTCCGTATGTGTAAGGTATTGTTTTGGCCAACTAAAAGCGTCGGCAAACCGTATTTTTGATAAGGGTTGTTTCGTCATTTCACATTACATAGAAAGTACACTTTTGAATGGTGAAAGTACATTACATATGTATTCAAAATCAATTACCCACTCGCACAAAAACATTCATAGTTACTGCTTTTCTCTGTTTTGCTTCTCGCATAAAAACATTTTTGTTACTTGTTTTCACTAATGAGACCGTCTTCTTCGCCATCGCTCTCTTCCTTGTATCATCGGTTATGTCACCGCCTAGAAAGCTGATGTTGAGTGCAATCCACATTGGATTGATCTAGTTTGTTTAAAAAATGTGGCCAAATATGGTACGTAAATATTTTGGTCGTTGTTTATTACATATTATTTATTTCCAATTGGTTCTATGCTTTAACAAATACTAGTTGTTATTCGATTAATACCTTTTTTATGTGTGTCTGATTCGTAATAATGTAGGGTATAATACGATAGATGTTGTTTGTTAGGTATGTAACATAACCTGGTTCATTATAAATTTTAGTGGCACTCTGTAGACTAATAAGGAGTGGTTTATATGCATCGATACGCAATTCTTTCTGACGTTGGTATAGATTCCATCTATTTTCGATTTAAATTGTTGTTTTGTTGACCCTTTTAGGACTATGAAGCTAAGTTAATCATTACCATGAACTGAACTACTTTTGGTTGATAAAGCAAAAGTTAGGCATAAACGCCGCATCTTGTTTAGGAATACCCTTTGGAAGATTGATTGATCTCTTGTTTTTGAACATGAAGCACATCATAGATTATATGCTAAGGAAGCGAGATAAAGTCGACGATTCTCACTATGATATGCCCTTCATTTTTACATTGAAGGGCATGCTTTACATTTTGGTCATGAGTTTTGTCTAATGACCGGGTTGCGGTTTGGATCGTAAGCTTTGGGTTGTATGCATCTGGTTCTCTAAATTTTAAATGTGGTATTTCTTGACAAGCAAGGGTATATTCTAACCAACTTAGATGTTATTGGTGTTATCGAAGATGACGAGCGGTTTCGACAGATATCGATGAAGATGTTGTAACGTCTTTGTCTTTTGTTAGCCTTAGAGGTGATCTTTATGGGTCGTTTGTTGACATGTGAGTGGATGATACAGCGATGATGTTAGTTGATAATCTAGATGATTGGAATGCTTTTCCATAGGGTGAGCATATTTGGACTCATTTATCGACCAACTTCATAATGTATTTGATAAGCACGGATGACCACCTTTTAAGATTGAAGAAAGATCCAGCATTGTCCCACATACACACCGTATGCGGATTTGTGTTTGGGTTTGGTATCCATTTTCCAACTTAACATTTTTACCGATTTTATATTTAAAAGTTTATGTTTTTTTTTTTTTTATTTTTATTCTCATAGGTGTGGATCCTTGAGTCGTTTGAAAAATCTCATGCTTGGTGGATTAAACATCCAAATGTGATACCAAGAGCACTTGCACGGTCTAGGAAGTCCATCTTTAAAAGAACCGATCGTTCGAACCTTTTTTCAAGCGTAAGCCGGTTAAGCCTTGTTGTTATTTATTTATTGTTCATAGCTAAAAAAGTAAACCTACACACAAAATTAGATGTTCCATTTCAACCTATCTAAGCCCACAATATCTTATCGACTTCGATTCTTCATCAAATGTTTTTGATGCATCTCGCTTTCTTTTCATTCTACCTTGAGGCTTGCCTTTTGATGGCCAACCGAATTTCATAATCGACAATATTCTCAATCTTTCTCGGTGGATGAACAATTGGATGAGTTGATTTTGTACACCGCAAATTAAGGTTAACTTCCAACATCCGTGCGGCTACATTGTGGTGCTTATAATTGTAGCGTAGGTTTCCTCCGGGCTTGAAACGTCTGAATTGGCGGTGGCTATAATAATACCGGCGGCTTTTGCCGATGGTTACTTGATACTATCGTGGATGCACAACATCGAACCGATTGCTTGCACCACTTCCTTCTCCTTTTCTTCAACTGCGACCTTTAAAGAATCATCCGATCTTTGCGTGTTTACCTTCCATACCTCGCTTTGAATTTGTACTCTCACTCTCCCTGTTTAGATGCATCCTCTAAACTTTGAATGCCAGTAGCGACTGCTTTCTTTCATAGTTTCTTCACTTTCTGAATGCATTGAACCTTGGCCATCTTAGTCTCTCCAAAACACTTACCCGCTGCTTCAACATCCTGATTGTTTCAGCGCAAGTAGTTGTCGAATTTTGAAGACCAGTGATCTTTGACTCCATAGTTGTGAATATATCCGTCAATTCAAGATTGAGTTTCATATTATCCTCACCCCCTTGGCCTGTGTAACCTGGACCGAGAAGTCTATCATTGGAATTGTCATCATGTAGAAAGCCATTAGCCGTCAAATCATGTTGGTGTTCCAAACTACCCTAATCTATTCGAGATGTGTCTAACATTGCATCGACCTACCACGAACATCCATGTCCCCAAATTAGCCAGATTGTCAGGATTCCTCCACTGTGTTGAATTGCAAAGAACTCTCCACATTAGGAGTTGCCATTGGTTGGGTCGTTCTTATGTTTCCAATCGCTCTCCTCGCGATGATTTGGGAATAAATATGTTATCACCAAAGTTACAAAATAGCCCCTATAGTTTCCACATTCATCAGAAACTAACTAGCAGTGATTGCCCAAAACTAGTAGTGTTTTCAAGCAAGCTAGCAGTGGGAATATTATTTGCACTCCAATATTTCAGTTTATGACTTTAATTACGAATCCCTTATAAAATTGTGTCGTATGTATCTCAAAGTAATTAACTAAACCATATATTTTTTTTGTAACCATTCTTGAACTTTAGGATTCAACTACAATTCTTGATCCGAGACCTTCTATACATAAGTTCCAATCGCATGGTGGATAGATAGCCAACATTTTTCAATGACTACGTTCCCGACATGGCCGGTGGGACCAAGACACTGCCGATACATACTTTTGAGGCTTGAAAGTCGCGACAACGTCTGGCTGGTTTGAAAGTAAATTCAAAACAATGCAAGAGTGGAAGTAGTTCCGAATAAAAGCCTTAAGGATCATGTAATTTCGGTCGAATCGCCAAGTTTTTAAACTTGAGTGTATTATTCGTGTTCTCTTTATATTCATTATAATATAAGAATAGTAGATTCACTTTTTATAACATCACCGCCGGAATTTTCTAACATTAAACCTTCACAAGTTCTTGCACATGACAGAGCTGGCGGGTCTTCGGTATACCTTTCAACTAATCTATAGTTATTTCTCGCTACCATTGTGTAATTTTAGAAATTTCATCCATATTTTTTACGGAAAAACTTGATTTTGAGTCACATTTTCCAAATGCAAGGACCGCCTTTTCCGATTCACTTAACAACATTTATCTCAAAGTGATCGACTTGCTTGAATCGGCGTGGACATTGCTCGAGGTTAATATTTCTTCTTCGCATTTAGTTGTATGGCGTTATATACACATGTCATCGGTAGTCTCTTCCGGGAGTATCTCCTTTTAGAGGAATTGAGATTCGCGTTGGCAAGGAAGAAAGGTTAGAGTTGGAAGAGAGAAGTTGAATCTTTGAGGTCAACATATTAAGGTTGGAAGAGGCTAATAGGTTGCGGTTGGAAGAAGGCGACATGTTGAAGTTGGAGGAGGAGAAGAAGAAAAACGACGCTGTTTATGAATTCGTCACATTTTCAAAAGGCTTTAAGTCGGTTACCACCCGACAAGAGGATTCTCATGGAACCGGTTTAGCCACAAAACAATACTGCAAGTTAAGCGGTAAAATAAAAAACACGGTCCTAACATCAACGACCCAACTATTCTTTGAGGAGCTTAACAGTGAAACCTTGGGTAGAGGTATTGTGATACTTTTAAGAACTTGTTAATATACTTTGATGGATCCGGACACACCTTGTGTCAATGATATTTTGTATAATATTAATAAGCACGCGAATTTACTTAGTAATACTTAGAAGACGGTTTGTATGATGTATTGTAAGTAAACACAGATTAAACATAAAACTTAAGCTCCAATATTATTAATGAATATACGAGTGATCTTGCTTATCACTAGGGTTACACCTTGAAGCCTTTGTGATTAATACGTATGTATGTAAGTATATATCTAAGACAATGACCTATGACCTCCTTTTATAGTACAAGGAGTCCTTTACAAGATAAGTATAAAGCTAACAATATAGAATATACACAAGATCTTTTCTATATTATCTAGACACGTTTTCCTAACCATTATCTAATAGCGGTGGTGTCGTTTCCCTTTAGTGCAATCAAGCGATGTCTTCCACAACTATCACAACTATCGGTGGTAACAAATTATTCCCAACAATCCTCCCTAAACTTATGATTTCTGCCAAATCAATAAGTTTCTTCAATCTGCATCATCTTCTAGGATTTGGGGAATTCAACCAAACACTTCACTTTTTTCTTAACTCAATAGCTCTTGAACATTGATCTTGAAGCCTATGTAACAATGCTCGACCTTCTCATTGTCTTCATGAACTCTTATTGTTGTACATAACATTACTATGAGAGTTCCACTCTAAATGGATATTCTTTCTCAAGAAGAATGAATGCATCTACTCCATTCTTTGTAGAAACATGGTGAAATTCACATGAATCATAGTAAAACCATTTAGTACCGGACATGAACATGAGAATTTTCGTAAATCATCATTAAAATCGGTTCATAGAGCCTTCTAAGATTAACCCGTAATCGCATCTCCTTCATATCTTTGAGATCTTGAGCATCAAACCTTTCTTGAACTAACTTCCACAATTTGTCAAGATCATCTCGTCAAAAGCTTTGATGAGATCTTCAAATTGAATGAATGATGAAGTTTCACCACCTAGTCTTGTAATCTTCCATGTTGGAGAAAAATTGCTAGCGATGTAAACCTCCCAATCAATGATAGGATGTCTAACTTGCGGTGGTTCTTGATAAAAATCTTCTTATATCACAATCATTTCGGTCATACGTTCTTGATGAACTTTTCGAGTTGGAACTTCTTGTTCTTGACAAACTTGGTCTTCTTACATGCGAGATTCACTATCTTTAGCCTTCCTCTTCAGTTAGGATACCTTCTCTCTTCTTCTTTAGAATCCATTGGAATAAAATCTTTATCTTGCCTCGAACTCGTAGTAAATACTTTCAACTTTATCATCAGGCATTCCTTTGAATTGATGTCTTTTCCAACCACCAACCTTACAAAAATAATCTTTCATCATCGAAATCACGTGTGCCTTTGTTGGTTGTCTTGGTTTCTTTTGGCCCTTCTTGGCTGAAACAATAGCCTCTTGAAGTGCTTGATTATTCTTCATCTGTATAAAATCTTTTAACTGTGCACTTCTTTGTTCTGCAGTTAAAGATTTATCACTACAAGGTCAATTGCCTTCTTCTTGATTCTTGGATAATGTGCAATCAAGAAATCAATTTCTTCTTGATGGGTACATAATTTGAACTCGAGTTTTCTCTCTTAATCTTGTAAGTGGAGCGATTGGAAATTGGATTTGCCAATCTATCCAGCCTTTTAGCCTCCATAAAGGTTGCAACTTCCAATTCTTCCAGCTTTTTCTTTTCAGCAACTTCATCTTTATATATCTTTTTAGCAACTTCTTTATCATGAGTAATCTGAAGTTGTTCATTCTTTGATTTCTTCCTTCCAGGTTGCTCTTCACTTTCCATAATTGCTTTACCTTTGTCTTTCTTTTGTTTATCAATTTCTTCACTTGCAGTGGCAACATCATGTTCAACAGTGGAAATATTTGGCTCTGCGGTGGAAATTTGATCGATGGTAAAATCGGCGATTCGATCTTGAATATATCTTGCTCTAGTTGCTCTTCTTGAGTATCGGCTTCCTCTGTACCTTTACTAGAAACACCTTCATCTTCAAAATCAATTTTCCTCCCGACGTTTAGACTGTTTCCTCCCTGTTTGGGAGAATTACCCAAATATGCACTAAAGTGTTCTGAATCACCATCAGGAGGTGAAGATGGAGATGAAAGCACAATATTTGCATTTCTTCTTTGCTTGAACCCCTGCAACTCTTCCTTCAAGGTCTGAATCTCTACCTTCAAATATGTAATATCCTTGGCATGTTGCTCCTTAAGTTGTGCCAAGTCTTGTTCCAGAGATTTGACCTGTTTGGCTAACTTTGTACACAAAACCATCAATTCCAATTGTTGCCCACTGCCCTCATCACGTCCAACTGTGTGACCTATTGTGAGAGGTGAATCATAGGACAATGGCTCAGATTCTTCCCTAGTTGGACTAGGTTGAAGTCTAGAACCACCACTACTTGTTCCTAGACCAAAGGTTCGAAACATGATGTGTTGTCATGAGAGAATTGTTGTTTAGCGCTCCTCTCATAGGTGTGAGAAATAGGTGGAGTATAATCAATGTTTGGAGCAGAGATTATGGGTGAGTTTGTTCGGTGAAATCTTTGCAGAATTTGAGGAAAGAGGGTGTAAAAATCATGTTGCCATCTTTGTTCATGTTTTGAAAACTTTAGGCTTAAGGCAACGATTTTATAAACATTAGTATGGGGTTGCGTTGAAACTCATTTAGCCTTTGCTTGCCTGAAACCTTGGATACATTAAAAAATTTGAACTCTTTACATTGCCATTCATACTTGTAAAATATATTTTGACCAGTTAAAATCTTATCGAAGCTAGACAAATCAAAGGGTAAGCCATGGTTGAACTAAATTGCTCATAAGATATTTTCTTTGGACTAAGACAATGTAAAAGAGTATGCATAAAAATCTCCATTGGGGACAAAACCACTCTTTTTGAAAGTAGCCTTTTTATCGGTGGTATCATACCCATGGATGATAAAGTATCATGTATTTCGGCATAGGTAATGTGATGATACCATTGAGATCATCCAATTGGAGAACTCTCCTCAAGGATGCCTCGATAACATCAATAGTTACCCCATCCACAATGGCTCTTAGAGCATCCACTATTTCATGTGTATCTCTATTCTCAAGTGTTATGGACCGAGCGTAAGTTCTAAAGCTGTTTGATTTGAGAGATATAGATTGTGGGTTGTTAGCCTTAATAGTTTTTATTAGAAGTGATGGTCATTCACATTTAGGAACTTTGTAACGTGTGTTAGATATCATGATAGAATAGTCAACGGGCTCGTGGATTGGGCTAAGCTAAATGACTAATAGTTATGTTAAGCTACCCTTGAATAAGTTCTTGTAACCCAATCCATGTCCAAGCCCATATTCGGCCCATGGCCAAGCCTTAGGGCATCCTTTGTCTTGTACTATAAATACCCTCAAGTATGTCATTTGAGGGTGTGCTGAAAAAGTGTGTGTGTGTGTGTTTTTTCCTTTGAAGCAATATACAACTTATTGTTTTCATCTTCTTCCCTTTATCTCTAAACATACATACGCCTATACATCTCGTCGTCCATCTTTATTTCTTCCTTTGCTTTCTTAATCTTTACGCATATATTGTATGTGTAGCGTGTTCTTCTTCTAAGCTTGGTATTCGTATGATAAAGTTGAGTAAAACATTGGTTTAACAATTGGTATCAATCGCTAACAATGGTTTAGGAGTGTTTGTATTTGTTTTGAAGGTTACGTGTAAAGGCTCCGTTTTACATATTTGTCACGCTTAAAGCTTTAATTTTGCACTTAAAATTCAAGATTCTTGTGGTTTAAGGTTTATATGGTGCTAAAGTTTCAGTTTTTGCAAAAGTTGAAGCTTTCGTGTTTTGAATCATTTTAAGCTCGTTTTTGGTTCATTGGTCATTTCTACTGTAACTTTTCTAAGCACTTTGGGTGAAAAAGGTCAACATTTTGGGTTATTCGAGTGTTTTAAGGCTATCTCGTGCAAAAGAAATCATTTGAATCGTTGGAAATTTCTTCGCGTAGAAGTCAAAAGTCAAAACCCTAGTTTTCTACTCATAACTTTTTGGTGAAGAATCTTGAGCTATAATCGGTTACTCGGTGCTTCCTCGCTTGGATAAGTGTGTGGAACACTTCGACTTGTGGATATCCCTTACTGCGTGACGGTGTAAAGGATTTTGGTTCTTAACCATAGTCTCGCGCATAAGCTAAAAGCTCACGAGTAACTCTCGCGATAACTTCACAATTCAGCGTAAGGTTCTGAGTAACTTTTTGTCTACGCATAAGCAAGGTTACGGCGTGAATCATCATGCACGCATAAGAATTTCCTCGCATAAGGAATCCTCGCCTAATATCCTCGCCTAAGATCCTACGCTTAAGATCCCACGCCTAAGCTTCCTCGCATAAGATCCTACGCCTAAACATCGCTCACTAAGTAACCCGTGTTTCTACGCCTAAGCTCTTCATTTTCAAAAAAAAAAAAAAAAGGTTTTGAGGAGACTAAACTTGAGTAAAATTTAAATTTTGAGGAGACTAAGCGTCAATTTTACGAGATTCAAAATTTGGTATAAGCGGGAAAATTTTGGTCAAAAATTCAAATTTTTGGGCCTAAATTCAAAATTTTGGTCAAATTTGGCGTCAAAATTGTCATAACTCAAATTTTTCATACGACCTTAGAATTGATTTTATAGTGAATTTCAAATTTTGGGAGAAAATTTTTTACGACCAAGGTTACAGTACGACTTTCGAAACACCTCAACCGAGCTTAATCTTCTTCAAACCTGACTCCTTTATCGTTGAATCGATCCTACATCAAATTTATCATACATACCTTCCTCAATGGAAACTACGGCGAGATCGTCTCAAAACTACTTTCTTTGATTCATTCTTGATGACCTAAACATTAGTCCAACTACACCAAATAACAACAAATGGATTTCATCGTATAATCCATGATTTGCTCAACCGAGTATGCATATGGGTCAAGAAGGACAAATGGTTGATGTTATTGGAATCGAGAATGGATTTGCTACGGGTATACAAATGGGGAATCGGATGCAATATGCGGGACAATATGTTGGACATCAAGGGATCGGTTGTGAATCGAATATGGGATATCAAAATGGAATAAGCATTTTATGACTTGGTTGGAATGCTACCCGAACCTCAAAGCCAAGATTCGAGGGGTATCGTCGACTCGTTATGCTACCTCCGAACCTCAAGTGAGTGGTTACATTAGCAAAGAAAGAAAAATTGGGAATAGGTTGATTCTTTGAGAATCTGAATCTCTTTATCCGGGAAAGGCGGAGATAGCAAATGATAATGCAAACTCTTGTCTTACAATCAATCGCCAGGACTCGACATCAAGCGGTACTTTTGATACACCTCACATCTATGACGAGATCCACTCAATGAGGTACCAAATTATAGTAATGTTGCTAATTCGTTTACTCGCGAGAAGCCGCATTCTGTGTCTCGAACCTTATTATGACACATATGTGGGGAGCAAGTTAATAGTAATGTTAACTGCGAAACTCCATATATGGATCCTAATGACGGTCAAGTTGAGCGAGAATGGTGCTAATGATGAGGAAACACGTGCTTACTTTGAATCATTAATCAATAATTGTGGTATTGAAATTGAAAAGTTAGTAAGGTCGATCGCGAGGTTAAGGCGCGAATAAAAAATTGACCACCGAGCTTGAGAGTTACAAAGAGAGCGCGAGCCTATGAATTTCATACAAACAAAATGTCGAATTAGAAATTGGTTACGAGATTCTTTTTAAGAGAAAAATAATTGCAAATCAAGTATGATACACTTGATGTGAATCGAACTTGAAAATAAAATCTTTAAACAAGGAAATTTACGAACTAAATGATCAACTTTCTAAACAAATAACAACTTTTCGATCTTGAAAAGAGAAAAGCAGTTGATTATTGATTTTTCAAAGCGAGAGATTCTCTTCTTGATGAAATTCGGATAAAAATGAAACTATCAAAAATTGGATAATTTACTTCTTACAACGGGTCATTCCGCTAAAACAAACAAGATGCTTTCTAATCAAGTAAATCGATTTTTCATACTACTCACAAAATGGCTCTTGGTAACTCACCTCCTTGGTTCCTCAAAGCTCGAAAGAGCGGAATGTGTTGAACAATGGAAAACCTTTGCATGAACCTATAATTGTGCATGATTCTCTTGAAGCGTTGGAACTATCTCGAGGAGAGTAGATAAAAATGAAACAAAACATCCAATCAAACCTATTGATTATAATAAATGGAACCAAATTAATGGTATTCCGTTTGTTTCTTAATCAACATTTTCCACCAAACCAAGTGTTTCAAACAAAGTGTCAACACGAGTTTCAAAACCGGTTGTTGTATCGAATCTCTTTCGAACATTGAACAAATGTCTTGAACAATCCTTTTAACACAAGTGATGCGAGTATTTTGGAAAATGTGAAAATGAGAATGCGGATCTTCAAGAGACCGTTAAAACTAAAACCAATATTACAACAAACATACGGTTTAATAGTTTTGATATTGAGCAGAAAAAGTTTTTGAAACTCAAATTGCCCCTCAATTTGAATAACATCAACTCAAGGGTAATTCATGTTGAACAAGCACTTTTAGAAAGAACAATGACTTTGTCAAGGACCATAAATCCTGGTAAAGCAAGCTAATGAATGTTTTGAACACATCAAAGTTTTGGAAATTTTGAATGATTCTCTCTTGAAGATGTTATGACTACCGATATCATATCCATCATTTTGCAAACATATTACGTTGAAGATCATGAAAGACTCGAGGATGAGACCTCAAATTGTTTCAAAATATGAAAAAGCTCTTGAAAAACTTGAAAAACTTGAAAAGAAAATGTCTCATATTTTAAACAACTTGATCGAAAAAGCAGAGGAATGCAAGTATGACAAGCGTCGTATGGCGTGCCTACAATGACATGAAAGAAAAATGATCTTTTGAGGGCTCGGTGGAAAGTCAAAAGGAAAAGCGTTAGAAATGATTAAAAACCATTGGCGAGGAGAAAACAAATGTTCCCAAACCGGTTTTCAAACCAAAAATGTCTATTTCTCGGTTTGCTCCAAAAGTCAATGAGAAAATTGATTTGTCAACACATCCATCCACGGTCCACCCTATTAAAAGAAAATTGTCAAAGGTTTTGAAAAAGAAAAAGCGATTCTTTGCAAAACACTGCTTTTGATAAAGAAAAGTGATTACACAGCATTTCTAAGAATAGTACGGAATGTGACCAAAATCAAGTTAAAGAATACATGGTTCCTAACGACATGGTCAAAAAATCACTATCTAGAAGAAGCTAGGAAAAAGCGCGAGACTCGAAAAGGCGAAATTCTAGGTGCAACATCTAGGGTGATGAATTCTACAAGATTTCAAGGCATTGCTAGTAGTAGTAAACCATTACCTAGGAACACTCTACAAAAGACTAGGGATTGGCTTGCATCTAAGAGTAGTTAGCAAAAGAAAATGCTATGCCATTAGAAAACAACACTAGGAATTCTAAGTCTTTTTAGAACAAGAATCAATTTCAAAAAGACTGTAGTGACAAAGTTAAAGGCTGCTTTTTTTAAACAAGAATATTGAATTTATGCGTACTACATGTAAAAATGTGTCTTTTCATTAATCATGATGCATGTGTCTCACAATATCTCAAGAAAGATAATTCTCGTGCCAAGGCATAATCCACTAAGACACCAAATAGAAACAAGCCGTTGATAAAAGACAAACAAAAGACACCTAATAGGACGATCTCTTGGGACGTAGTTTTTCTAAAAATGAGTCTTCCGCGCATCGATAAGAAAACAACTCTAGATCTTACCTTGGGTGGATTCCCGGCAAAGTTTTCAACAAAATAGGTCTTAGGTGGATTCCCGGAAAGATTTTGATACTTGCACCAACACGGATAATAGTGACAATCATTCGGATAAAAGTCGGATCCACTACAACCGTTGATAGTGATCACCCTCACCGTGAGGAATCATGTACTTCTAACAACATTATTTGTGAAAATTCTTTTCGTGGATGCGGTGCTTGTAAAAGTGTTGAAGGTTCATATACCCGTGTGGTAAAGAAGAACTTTATGCCAATTTGCATGTGGAAATCCTTTTCTAGTTCCCTCTTAACTCCACTTTTACTTGTCCCAACTTAATTTCTCTTCCTTGAAATCTTCTTTGTAAATATTTTTGAAAAACAAAATACAAAATTTGAAAAACAACAAAAGCAAAATATAAAAATATAAAACTTTCAAACATACAAAAACAATAAAAAATCAAAAATCAAAAATATTCTTCTACGACATGTCTCTTGTATAATCGATATTACATGCGTTTCTAGAAATGTCATTCAACAATAATACGGGCATGTCTGGATGCTGACGAGAGTTCTTTAATATGTTTTCTAAAACATGTCGTTT